>BTSY01000007.1:9982583-10492583 GCA_036245785.1 Pristionchus fissidentatus
TGTAAGGGGCAGTCTGACGCACATAATTTCGTCGTGTGCAATTATCGATTTTTGTGTGAGGGGTACGGTAGTGCCGAGTGATCTCTGATCTCCCCCATTGCTTTTCCCTTCTTTGCCCGAGAGCAAGGATGAGTGTAAGGGGCAGTCTGACGCACATAATTTCGTCGTGTGCAATTTTCGATTTTTGTGTGAGGGTACGGTAGTGCCGAGTGATCAATGATCTCCCCCATTGCTTTTCCCTTCTTTGCCCAAGAGCAAGGATGAGTGTAAGGGGCAGTCTGACGCACATAATTTCGTCGTGTGCAATTATCGATTTTTGTGTGAGGGGTACGGTAGTGCCGAGTGATCTCTGATCTCCCCCATTGCTTTTCCCTTCTTTGCCCGAGAGCAAGGATGAGTGTAAGGGGCAGTCTGACGCACATAATTTCGTCGTGTGCAATTATCGATTTTTGTGTGAGGGGTACGGTAGCGCCGAGTCTCTGATCTCCCCCTTTGCTTTTCCCTTCTTTGCCCGAGAGCAAGGATGAGTGTAAGGGGCAGTCTGACGCACATAATTTCGTCGTGTGCAATTATCGATTTTTGTGTGAGGGGTACGGTAGTGCCGAGTGATCTCTGATCTCCCCCATTGCTTTTCCCTTCTTTGTCTGAGAGCAAGAATGAGTGTAAGGGGCAGTCTGACGCACATAATTTCGTCGTGTGCAATTTTCGATTTTTGTGTGAGGGTACGGTAGTGCCGAGTGATCAATGATCTCCCCCATTGCTTTTCCCTTCTTTGCCCAAGAGCAAGGATGAGTGTAAGGGGCAGTCTGACGCACATAATTTCGTCGTGTGCAATTATCGATTTTTGTGTGAGGGGTACGGTAGTGCCGAGTGATCTCTGATCTCCCCCATTGCTTTTCCCTTCTTTGCCCGAGAGCAAGGATGAGTGTAAGGGGCAGTCTGACGCACATAATTTCGTCGTGTGCAATTATCGATTTTTGTGTGAGGGGTACGGTAGCGCCGAGTCTCTGATCTCCCCCTTTGCTTTTCCCTTCTTTGCCCGAGAGCAAGGATGAGTGTAAGGGGCAGTCTGACGCACATAATTTCGTCGTGTGCAATTATCGATTTTTGTGTGAGGGGTACGGTAGTGCCGAGTGATCTCTGATCTCCCCCATTGCTTTTCCCTTCTTTGCCCGAGAGCAAGGATGAGTGTAAGGGGCAGTCTGACGCACATAATTTCGTCGTGTGCAATTATCGATTTTTGTGTGAGGGGTACGGTAGCGCCGAGTCTCTGATCTCCCCCTTTGCTTTTCCCTTCTTTGCCCGAGAGCAAGGATGAGTGTAAGGGGCAGTCTGACGCACATAATTTCGTCGTGTGCAATTATCGATTTTTGTGTGAGGGGTACGGTAGTGCCGAGTGATCTCTGATCTCCCCCATTGCTTTTCCCTTCTTTGTCTGAGAGCAAGAATGAGTGTAAGGAGCAGTCTGACGCACATAAATTCGTCGTGTGCAATTATCGATTTTTGTGTGAAGGGTACGGTAGTGCCGAGTGATCTCTGATCTCCCTCATTGCTTTTCCCTTCTTTGTCCGAGAACAAGGATGAGTGTAAGGAGCAGTCTGACGCACATAATTTCGTCGTGTGCAATTATCGATTTTTGTGTGAGGGGTACGGTAGTGCCGAGTGATCTCTGATCTCCCCCATTGCTTTTCCCTTCTTTGTCTGAGAGCAAGAATGAGTGTAAGGAGCAGTCTGACGCACATAAATTCGTCGTGTGCAATTATCGATTTTTGTGTGAAGGGTACGGTAGTGCCGAGTGATCTCTGATCTCCCTCATTGCTTTTCCCTTCTTTGTCCGAGAACAAGGATGAGAGTAAGGAGCAGTCTGACGCACATAATTTCGTCGTGTGCAATTATCGATTTTTGTGTGAGGGTACGGTAGTGCCGAGTGACCTCTGATCTCCCCCATTGCTTTTCCCTTCTTTGTCCGAGAGCAAGGATGAGTGTAAGGGGCAGTCTGACGCACATAATTTCGTCGTGTGCAATTATCGATTTTTGTGTGAGGGTACGGTAGTGCCGAGTGATCTTTGATCTCCCCCATTGCTTTTCCCTTCTTTGTCTGAGAGCAAGGATGAGTGTAAGGAGCAGTCTGACGCACATAAATTCGTCGTGTGCAATTATCGATTTTTGTGTGAGGGGTACGGTAGCGCCGAGTGATCTCTGATCTCCCCCATTGCTTTTCCCTTCTTTGTCCGAGAGCAAGGATGAGTGTAAGGGGCAGTCTGACGCACATAATTTCGTCGTGTGCAATTATCGATTTTTGTGTGAGGGGTACGGTAGCGCCGAGTGATCTCTGATCTCCCCCATTGCTTTTCCCTTCTTTGTCCGAGAGCAAGGATGAGTGTAAGGGGCAGTCTGACGCACATAATTTCGTCGTTTGCAATTATCGATTTTTGTGTGAGGGTACGGTAGCGCCGAGTGATCTCTGAACTCCCCCTTTGATTTTCCCTTCTTTACCCGAGAGCAAGGATGAGTGTAAGGGGCAGTCTGACGCACATTTATTCGTCGTCGCAATTATCGATTTTTGTGTGAGGGTACGGTAGCGCCGAGTCTCTGATCTCCCCCTTTGCTTTTCCCTTCTTTGCCCGAGAGCAAGGATGAGTGTAAGGGGCAGTCTGACGCACATAATTTCGTCGTGTGCAATTATCGATTTTTGTGTGAGGGTACGGTAGTGCCGAGTGACCTCTGATCTCCCCCATTGCTTCTCCCTCCTTTGTCCGAGAGCAAGGATGAGTGTAAGGGGCAGTCTGACGCACATAATTTCGTCGTTTGCAATTATCGATTTTTGTGTGAGGGTACGGTAGCGCCGAGTGATCTCTGAACTCCCCCTTTGCTTTTCCCTTCTTTGTCTGAGAGCAAGGATGAGTGTAAGGAGCAGTCTGACGCACATAAATTCGTCGTGTGCAATTTTCGATTTTTGTGTGAGGGTACGGTAGTGCCGAGTGATCAATGATCTCCCCCATTGCTTTTCCCTTCTTTGCCCAAGAGCAAGGATGAGTGTAAGGGGCAGTCTGACGCACATAATTTCGTCGTGTGCAATTATCGATTTTTGTGTGAGGGGTACGGTAGTGCCGAGTGATCTCTGATCTCCCCCATTGCTTTTCCCTTCTTTGCCCGAGAGCAAGGATGAGTGTAAGGGGCAGTCTGACGCACATAATTTCGTCGTGTGCAATTATCGATTTTTGTGTGAGGGGTACGGTAGCGCCGAGTCTCTGATCTCCCCCTTTGCTTTTCCCTTCTTTGTCCGAGAGCAAGGATGAGTGTAAGGAGCAGTCTGACGCACATAATTTCGTCGTGTGCAATTATCGATTTTTGTGAGAGGGGTACGGTAGTGCCGAGTGATCTCTGATCTCCCCCATTGCTTTTCCCTTCTTTGTCTGAGAGCAAGAATGAGTGTAAGGAGCAGTCTGACGCACATAAATTCGTCGTGTGCAATTATCGATTTTTGTGTGAAGGGTACGGTAGTGCCGAGTGATCTCTGATCTCCCTCATTGCTTTTCCCTTCTTTGTCCGAGAACAAGGATGAGAGTAAGGAGCAGTCTGACGCACATAATTTCGTCGTGTGCAATTATCGATTTTTGTGTGAGGGTACGGTAGTGCCGAGTGACCTCTGATCTCCCCCATTGCTTTTCCCTTCTTTGTCCGAGAGCAAGGATGAGTGTAAGGGGCAGTCTGACGCACATAATTTCGTCGTGTGCAATTATCGATTTTTGTGTGAGGGTACGGTAGTGCCGAGTGATCTTTGATCTCCCCCATTGCTTTTCCCTTCTTTGTCTGAGAGCAAGGATGAGTGTAAGGAGCAGTCTGACGCACATAAATTCGTCGTGTGCAATTATCGATTTTTGTGTGAGGGGTACGGTAGCGCCGAGTGATCTCTGATCTCCCCCATTGCTTTTCCCTTCTTTGTCCGAGAGCAAGGATGAGTGTAAGGGGCAGTCTGACGCACATAATTTCGTCGTGTGCAATTATCGATTTTTGTGTGAGGGGTACGGTAGCGCCGAGTGATCTCTGATCTCCCCCATTGCTTTTCCCTTCTTTGTCCGAGAGCAAGGATGAGTGTAAGGGGCAGTCTGACGCACATAATTTCGTCGTTTGCAATTATCGATTTTTGTGTGAGGGTACGGTAGCGCCGAGTGATCTCTGAACTCCCCCTTTGATTTTCCCTTCTTTACCCGAGAGCAAGGATGAGTGTAAGGGGCAGTCTGACGCACATTTATTCGTCGTCGCAATTATCGATTTTTGTGTGAGGGTACGGTAGCGCCGAGTCTCTGATCTCCCCCTTTGCTTTTCCCTTCTTTGCCCGAGAGCAAGGATGAGTGTAAGGGGCAGTCTGACGCACATAATTTCGTCGTGTGCAATTATCGATTTTTGTGTGAGGGTACGGTAGTGCCGAGTGACCTCTGATCTCCCCCATTGCTTCTCCCTCCTTTGTCCGAGAGCAAGGATGAGTGTAAGGGGCAGTCTGACGCACATAATTTCGTCGTTTGCAATTATCGATTTTTGTGTGAGGGTACGGTAGCGCCGAGTGATCTCTGAACTCCCCCTTTGATTTTCCCTTCTTTACCCGAGAGCAAGGATGAGTGTAAGGGGCAGTCTGACGCACATTTATTCGTCGTGTGCAATTATCGATTTTTGTGTGAGGGGTACGGTAGCGCCGAGTCTCTGATCTCCGCCTTTGCTTTTCCCTTCTTTGCCCGAGAGCAAGGATGAGTGTAAGGAGCAGTCTGACGCACATAATTTCGTCGTGTGCAATTATCGATTTTTGTGTGAGGGTACGGTAGTGCCGAGTGATCAATGATCTCCCCCATTGCTTTTCCCTTCTTTGTCCGAGAACAAGGATGAGTGTAAGGAGCAGTCTGACGCACATAATTTCGTCGTGTGCAATTATCGATTTTTGTGTGAGGGTACGGTAGTGCCGAGTGACCTCTGATCTCCCCCATTGCTTTTCCCTTCTTTGTCCGAGAGCAAGGATGAGTGTAAGGAGCAGTCTGACGCACATAATTTCGTCGTGTGCAATTATCGATTTTTGTGTGAGGGGTACGGTAGCGCCGAGTCTCTGATCTCCCCCTTTGCTTTTCCCTTCTTTGTCCGAGAACAAGGATGAGTGTAAGGAGCAGTCTGACGCACATAATTTCGTCGTGTGCAATTATCGATTTTTGTGTGAGGGTACGGTAGTGCCGAGTGACCTCTGATCTCCCCCATTGCTTTTCCCTTCTTTGTCCGAGAGCAAGGATGAGTGTAAGGGGCAGTCTGACGCACATAATTTCGTCGTGTGCAATTATCGATTTTTGTGTGAGGGGTACGGTAGTGCCGAGTGATCTCTGATCTCCTCCATTGCTTTTCCCTTCTTTGTCCGAGAACAAGGATGAGTGTAAGGAGCAGTCTGACGCACATAATTTCGTCGTGTGCAATTATCGATTTTTGTGTGAGGGTACGGTAGTGCCGAGTGACCTCTGATCTCCCCCATTGCTTTTCCCTTCTTTGTCCGAGAGCAAGGATGAGTGTAAGAGGCAGTCTGACGCACATAATTTCGTCGTGTGCAATTATCGATTTTTGTGTGAGGGGTACGGTAGCGCCGAGTCTCTGATCTCCCCCTTTGCTTTTCCCTTCTTTGCCCGAGAGCAAGGATGAGTGTAAGGGGCAGTCTGACGCACATAATTTCGTCGTGTGCAATTATCGATTTTTGTGTGAGGGGTACGGTAGTGCCGAGTGATCTCTGATCTCCCCCATTGCTTTTCCCTTCTTTGTCTGAGAGCAAGAATGAGTGTAAGGAGCAGTCTGACGCACATAAATTCGTCGTGTGCAATTATCGATTTTTGTGTGAAGGGTACGGTAGTGCCGAGTGATCTCTGATCTCCCTCATTGCTTTTCCCTTCTTTGTCCGAGAACAAGGATGAGAGTAAGGAGCAGTCTGACGCACATAATTTCGTCGTGTGCAATTATCGATTTTTGTGTGAGGGTACGGTAGTGCCGAGTGACCTCTGATCTCCCCCATTGCTTTTCCCTTCTTTGTCCGAGAGCAAGGATGAGTGTAAGGGGCAGTCTGACGCACATAATTTCGTCGTGTGCAATTATCGATTTTTGTGTGAGGGTACGGTAGTGCCGAGTGATCTTTGATCTCCCCCATTGCTTTTCCCTTCTTTGTCTGAGAGCAAGGATGAGTGTAAGGAGCAGTCTGACGCACATAAATTCGTCGTGTGCAATTATCGATTTTTGTGTGAGGGGTACGGTAGCGCCGAGTGATCTCTGATCTCCCCCATTGCTTTTCCCTTCTTTGTCCGAGAGCAAGGATGAGTGTAAGGGGCAGTCTGACGCACATAATTTCGTCGTGTGCAATTATCGATTTTTGTGTGAGGGGTACGGTAGCGCCGAGTGATCTCTGATCTCCCCCATTGCTTTTCCCTTCTTTGTCCGAGAGCAAGGATGAGTGTAAGGGGCAGTCTGACGCACATAATTTCGTCGTGTGCAATTATCGATTTTTGTGTGAGGGGTACGGTAGCGCCGAGTCTCTGATCTCCCCCTTTGCTTTTCCCTTCTTTGCCCGAGAGCAAGGATGAGTGTAAGGAGCAGTCTGACGCACATAATTTCGTCGTGTGCAATTATCGATTTTTGTGTGAGGGGTACGGTAGCGCCGAGTCTCTGATCTCCCCCTTTGCTTTTCCCTTCTTTGTCCGAGAACAAGGATGAGTGTAAGGAGCAGTCTGACGCACATAATTTCGTCGTGTGCAATTATCGATTTTTGTGTGAGGGTACGGTAGTGCCGAGTGACCTCTGATCTCCCCCATTGCTTTTCCCTTCTTTGTCCGAGAGCAAGGATGAGTGTAAGGGGCAGTCTGACGCACATAATTTCGTCGTGTGCAATTATCGATTTTTGTGTGAGGGGTACGGTAGTGCCGAGTGATCTCTGATCTCCTCCATTGCTTTTCCCTTCTTTGTCCGAGAACAAGGATGAGTGTAAGGAGCAGTCTGACGCACATAATTTCGTCGTGTGCAATTATCGATTTTTGTGTGAGGGTACGGTAGTGCCGAGTGACCTCTGATCTCCCCCATTGCTTTTCCCTTCTTTGTCCGAGAGCAAGGATGAGTGTAAGAGGCAGTCTGACGCACATAATTTCGTCGTGTGCAATTATCGATTTTTGTGTGAGGGTACGGTAGTGCCGAGTGATCAATGATCTCCCCCATTGCTTTTCCCTTCTTTGTCTGAGAGCAAGGATGAGTGTAAGGAGCAGTCTGACGCACATAAATTCGTCGTGTGCAATTATCGATTTTTGTGTGAGGGGTACGGTAGCGCCGAGTGATCTCTGATCTCCCCCATTGCTTTTCCCTTCTTTGTCCGAGAGCAAGGATGAGTGTAAGGAGCAGTCTGACGCACATAATTTCGTCGTGTGCAATTATCGATTTTTGTGAGAGGGGTACGGTAGTGCCGAGTGATCTCTGATCTCCCCCATTGCTTTTCCCTTCTTTGTCTGAGAGCAAGGATGAGTGTAAGGAGCAGTCTGACGCACATAATTTCGTCGTGTGCAATTATCGATTTTTGTGTGAGGGGTACGGTAGTGCCGAGTGATCTCTGATCTCCTCCATTGCTTTTCCCTTCTTTGTCCGAGAACAAGGATGAGTGTAAGGAGCAGTCTGACGCACATAATTTCGTCGTGTGCAATTATCGATTTTTGTGTGAGGGGTACGGTAGCGCCGAGTGATCTCTGATCTCCCCCATTGCTTTTCCCTTCTTTGTCCGAGAGCAAGGATGAGTGTAAGGAGCAGTCTGACGCACATAATTTCGTCGTGTGCAATTATCGATTTTTGTGTGAGGGTACGGTAGTGCCGAGTGACCCCTGATCTCCCCCATTGCTTTTCCCTTCTTTGTCCGAGAGCAAGGATGAGTGTAAGGGGCAGTCTGACGCACATAATTTCGTCGTGTGCAATTATCGATTTTTGTGTGAGGGTACGGTAGCGCCGAGTGATCTCTGAACTCCCCCTTCTTTGCCCGACAGCAAGGATGAGTGTAAGGGGCAGTCTGACGCACATAATTTCGTCGTGTGCAATTATCGATTTTTGTGTGAGGGGTACGGTAGCGCCGAGTCTCTGATCTCCCCCTTTGCTTTTCCCTTCTTTGTCCGAGAACAAGGATGAGTGTAAGGAGCAGTCTGACGCACATAATTTCGTCGTGTGCAATTATCGATTTTTGTGTGAGGGTACGGTAGTGCCGAGTGACCTCTGATCTCCCCCATTGCTTTTCCCTTCTTTGTCCGAGAGCAAGGATGAGTGTAAGGGGCAGTCTGACGCACATAATTTCGTCGTGTGCAATTATCGATTTTTGTGTGAGGGGTACGGTAGTGCCGAGTGATCTCTGATCTCCTCCATTGCTTTTCCCTTCTTTGTCCGAGAACAAGGATGAGTGTAAGGAGCAGTCTGACGCACATAATTTCGTCGTGTGCAATTATCGATTTTTGTGTGAGGGTACGGTAGTGCCGAGTGACCTCTGATCTCCCCCATTGCTTTTCCCTTCTTTGTCCGAGAGCAAGGATGAGTGTAAGAGGCAGTCTGACGCACATAATTTCGTCGTGTGCAATTATCGATTTTTGTGTGAGGGTACGGTAGTGCCGAGTGATCAATGATCTCCCCCATTGCTTTTCCCTTCTTTGTCTGAGAGCAAGGATGAGTGTAAGGAGCAGTCTGACGCACATAAATTCGTCGTGTGCAATTATCGATTTTTGTGTGAGGGGTACGGTAGCGCCGAGTGATCTCTGATCTCCCCCATTGCTTTTCCCTTCTTTGTCTGAGAGCATGGATGAGTGTAAGGGGCAGTCTGACGCACATAATTTCGTCGTGTGCAATTATCGATTTTTGTGTGAGGGTACGGTAGTGCCGAGTGACCTCTGATCTCCCCCATTGCTTCTCCCTCCTTTGTCCGAGAGCAAGGATGAGTGTAAGGGGCAGTCTGACGCACATAATTTCGTCGTTTGCAATTATCGATTTTTGTGTGAGGGTACGGTAGCGCCGAGTGATCTCTGAACTCCCCCTTTGATTTTCCCTTCTTTACCCGAGAGCAAGGATGAGTGTAAGGGGCAGTCTGACGCACATTTATTCGTCGTGTGCAATTATCGATTTTTGTGTGAGGGGTACGGTAGCGCCGAGTCTCTGATCTCCGCCTTTGCTTTTCCCTTCTTTGCCCGAGAGCAAGGATGAGTGTAAGGAGCAGTCTGACGCACATAATTTCGTCGTGTGCAATTATCGATTTTTGTGTGAGGGTACGGTAGTGCCGAGTGATCAATGATCTCCCCCATTGCTTTTCCCTTCTTTGTCCGAGAACAAGGATGAGTGTAAGGAGCAGTCTGACGCACATAATTTCGTCGTGTGCAATTATCGATTTTTGTGTGAGGGTACGGTAGTGCCGAGTGACCTCTGATCTCCCCCATTGCTTTTCCCTTCTTTGTCCGAGAGCAAGGATGAGTGTAAGGAGCAGTCTGACGCACATAATTTCGTCGTGTGCAATTATCGATTTTTGTGTGAGGGGTACGGTAGCGCCGAGTCTCTGATCTCCCCCTTTGCTTTTCCCTTCTTTGTCCGAGAACAAGGATGAGTGTAAGGAGCAGTCTGACGCACATAATTTCGTCGTGTGCAATTATCGATTTTTGTGTGAGGGTACGGTAGTGCCGAGTGACCTCTGATCTCCCCCATTGCTTTTCCCTTCTTTGTCCGAGAGCAAGGATGAGTGTAAGGGTAGTCTGACGCACATAATTTCGTCGTGTGCAATTATCGATTTTTGTGTGAGGGTACGGTAGCGCCGAGTGATCTCTGAACTCCCCCTTTGATTTTCCCTTCTTTACCCGAGAGCAAGGATGAGTGTAAGGGGCAGTCTGACGCACATTTATTCGTCGTGTGCAATTATCGATTTTTGTGTGAGGGGTACGGTAGCGCCGAGTCTCTGATCTCCGCCTTTGCTTTTCCCTTCTTTGCCCGAGAGCAAGGATGAGTGTAAGGAGCAGTCTGACGCACATAATTTCGTCGTGTGCAATTATCGATTTTTGTGTGAGGGTACGGTAGTGCCGAGTGATCAATGATCTCCCCCATTGCTTTTCCCTTCTTTGTCCGAGAACAAGGATGAGTGTAAGGAGCAGTCTGACGCACATAATTTCGTCGTGTGCAATTATCGATTTTTGTGTGAGGGTACGGTAGTGCCGAGTGACCTCTGATCTCCCCCATTGCTTTTCCCTTCTTTGTCCGAGAGCAAGGATGAGTGTAAGGAGCAGTCTGACGCACATAATTTCGTCGTGTGCAATTATCGATTTTTGTGTGAGGGGTACGGTAGCGCCGAGTCTCTGATCTCCCCCTTTGCTTTTCCCTTCTTTGTCCGAGAACAAGGATGAGTGTAAGGAGCAGTCTGACGCACATAATTTCGTCGTGTGCAATTATCGATTTTTGTGTGAGGGTACGGTAGTGCCGAGTGACCTCTGATCTCCCCCATTGCTTTTCCCTTCTTTGTCCGAGAGCAAGGATGAGTGTAAGGGGCAGTCTGACGCACATAATTTCGTCGTGTGCAATTATCGATTTTTGTGTGAGGGGTACGGTAGTGCCGAGTGATCTCTGATCTCCTCCATTGCTTTTCCCTTCTTTGTCCGAGAACAAGGATGAGTGTAAGGAGCAGTCTGACGCACATAATTTCGTCGTGTGCAATTATCGATTTTTGTGTGAGGGTACGGTAGTGCCGAGTGACCTCTGATCTCCCCCATTGCTTTTCCCTTCTTTGTCCGAGAGCAAGGATGAGTGTAAGAGGCAGTCTGACGCACATAATTTCGTCGTGTGCAATTATCGATTTTTGTGTGAGGGTACGGTAGTGCCGAGTGATCAATGATCTCCCCCATTGCTTTTCCCTTCTTTGTCTGAGAGCAAGGATGAGTGTAAGGAGCAGTCTGACGCACATAAATTCGTCGTGTGCAATTATCGATTTTTGTGTGAGGGGTACGGTAGCGCCGAGTGATCTCTGATCTCCCCCATTGCTTTTCCCTTCTTTGTCCGAGAGCAAGGATGAGTGTAAGGAGCAGTCTGACGCACATAATTTCGTCGTGTGCAATTATCGATTTTTGTGAGAGGGGTACGGTAGTGCCGAGT
The DNA here is from genome assembly GCA_036245785.1 of Pristionchus fissidentatus. Classification (NCBI taxonomy): domain Eukaryota; kingdom Metazoa; phylum Nematoda; class Chromadorea; order Rhabditida; family Neodiplogasteridae; genus Pristionchus; species Pristionchus fissidentatus. Next base: position 9,993,732 of record BTSY01000007.1, read on the forward strand.
GATCTCTGATCTCCCCCATTGCTTTTCCCTTCTTTGTCTGAGAGCAAGGATGAGTGTAAGGAGCAGTCTGACGCACATAATTTCGTCGTGTGCAATTATCGATTTTTGTGTGAGGGGTACGGTAGTGCCGAGTGATCTCTGATCTCCTCCATTGCTTTTCCCTTCTCTGTCCGAGAACAAGGATGAGTGTAAGGAGCAGTCTGACGCACATAATTTCGTCGTGTGCAATTATCGATTTTTGTGTGAGGGGTACGGTAGCGCCGAGTGATCTCTGATCTCCCCCATTGCTTTTCCCTTCTTTGTCCGAGAGCAAGGATGAGTGTAAGGAGCAGTCTGACGCACATAATTTCGTCGTGTGCAATTATCGATTTTTGTGTGAGGGTACGGTAGCGCCGAGTGATCTCTGAACTCCCCCTTTGCTTTTCCCTTCTTTGCCCGACAGCAAGGATGAGTGTAAGGGGCAGTCTGACGCACATAATTTCGTCGTGTGCAATTATCGATTTTTGTGTGAGGGGTACGGTAGCGCCGAGTCTCTGATCTCCCCCTTTGCTTTTCCCTTCTTTGTCCGAGAACAAGGATGAGTGTAAGGAGCAGTCTGACGCACATAATTTCGTCGTGTGCAATTATCGATTTTTGTGTGAGGGTACGGTAGTGCCGAGTGACCTCTGATCTCCCCCATTGCTTTTCCCTTCTTTGTCCGAGAGCAAGGATGAGTGTAAGGGGCAGTCTGACGCACATAATTTCGTCGTGTGCAATTATCGATTTTTGTGTGAGGGGTACGGTAGTGCCGAGTGATCTCTGATCTCCTCCATTGCTTTTCCCTTCTTTGTCCGAGAACAAGGATGAGTGTAAGGAGCAGTCTGACGCACATAATTTCGTCGTGTGCAATTATCGATTTTTGTGTGAGGGTACGGTAGTGCCGAGTGACCTCTGATCTCCCCCATTGCTTTTCCCTTCTTTGTCCGAGAGCAAGGATGAGTGTAAGAGGCAGTCTGACGCACATAATTTCGTCGTGTGCAATTATCGATTTTTGTGTGAGGGTACGGTAGTGCCGAGTGATCAATGATCTCCCCCATTGCTTTTCCCTTCTTTGTCTGAGAGCAAGGATGAGTGTAAGGAGCAGTCTGACGCACATAAATTCGTCGTGTGCAATTATCGATTTTTGTGTGAGGGGTACGGTAGCGCCGAGTGATCTCTGATCTCCCCCATTGCTTTTCCCTTCTTTGTCTGAGAGCAAGGATGAGTGTAAGGAGCAGTCTGACGCACATAATTTCGTCGTGTGCAATTATCGATTTTTGTGTGAGGGGTACGGTAGTGCCGAGTGATCTCTGATCTCCCCCATTGCTTTTCCCTTCTTTGTCCGAGAACAAGGATGAGTGTAAGGAGCAGTCTGACGCACATAATTTCGTCGTGTGCAATTATCGATTTTTGTGTGAGGGTACGGTAGTGCCGAGTGATCTCTGATCTCCCCCATTGCTTTTCCCTTCTTTGTCCGAGAACAAGGATGAGTGTAAGGAGCAGTCTGACGCACATAATTTCGTCGTGTGCAATTATCGATTTTTGTGTGAGGGTACGGTAGCGCCGAGTGATCTCTGAACTCCCCCTTTGCTTTTCCCTTCTTTGCCCGACAGCAAGGATGAGTGTAAGGGGCAGTCTGACGCACATTTTTTCGTCGTCGCAATTATCGATTTTTGTGTGAGGGGTACGGTAGCGCCGAGTCTCTGATCTCCCCCTTTGCTTTACCCTTCTTTGCCCGAGAGCAAGGATGAGTGTAAGGGGCAGTCTGACGCACATAATTTCGTCGTGTGCAATTATCGATTTTTGTGTGAGGGTACGGTAGTGCCGAGTGATCTCTGATCTCCCCCATTGCTTTTCCCTTCTTTGTCTGAGAGCAAGGATGAGTGTAAGGAGCAGTCTGACGCACATAAATTCGTCGTGTGCAATTATCGATTTTTGTGTGAGGGGTACGGTAGCGCCGAGTGATCTCTGATCTCCCCCATTGCTTTTCCCTTCTTTGTCTGAGAGCAAGGATGAGTGTAAGGAGCAGTCTGACGCATATAATTTCGTCGTGTGCAATTATCGATTTTTGTGTGAGGAGTACGGTAGTGCCGAGTGATCTCTGATCTCCCCCATTGCTTTTCCCTTCTTTGTCCGAGAACAAGGATGAGTGTAAGGAGCAGTCTGACGCACATAATTTCGTCGTGTGCAATTATCGATTTTTGTGTGAGGGTACGGTAGTGCCGAGTGATCTCTGATCTCCCCCATTGCTTTTCCCTTCTTTGTCCGAGAACAAGGATGAGTGTAAGGAGCAGTCTGACGCACATAATTTCGTCGTGTGCAATTATCGATTTTTGTGTGAGGGTACGGTAGTGCCGAGTGACCTCTGATCTCCCCCATTGCTTTTCCCTTCTTTGTCCGAGAGCAAGGATGAGTGTAAGGGGCAGTCTGACGCACATAATTTCGTCGTGTGCAATTATCGATTTTTGTGTGAGGGTACGGTAGCGCCGAGTGATCTCTGAACTCCCCCTTTGCTTTTCCCTTCTTTGCCCGAGAGCAAGGATGAGTGTAAGGGGCAATCTGACGCACATAATTTCGTCGTGTGCAATTATCGATTTTTGTGTGAGGGTACGGTAGTGCCGAGTGATCTCTGATCTCCCCCATTGCTTTTCCCTTCTTTGTCTGAGAGCAAGGATGAGTGTAAGGAGCAGTCTGACGCACATAAATTCGTCGTGTGCAATTATCGATTTTTGTGTGAGGGGTACGGTAGCGCCGAGTGATCTCTGATCTCCCCCATTGCTTTTCCCTTCTTTGTCTGAGAGCAAGGATGAGTGTAAGGAGCAGTCTGACGCACATAATTTCGTCGTGTGCAATTATCGATTTTTGTGTGAGGGGTACGGTAGTGCCGAGTGATCTCTGATCTCCCCCATTGCTTTTCCCTTCTTTGTCCGAGAACAAGGATGAGTGTAAGGAGCAGTCTGACGCACATAATTTCGTCGTGTGCAATTATCGATTTTTGTGTGAGGGTACGGTAGTGCCGAGTGATCTCTGATCTCCCCCATTGCTTTTCCCTTCTTTGTCCGAGAACAAGGATGAGTGTAAGGAGCAGTCTGACGCACATAATTTCGTCGTGTGCAATTATCGATTTTTGTGTGAGGGGTACGGTAGTGCCGAGTGATCTCTGATCTCCCCCATTGCTTTTCCCTTCTTTGTCCGAGAACAAGGATGAGTGTAAGGAGCAGTCTGACGAACATAATTTCGTCGTGTGCAATTATCGATTTTTGTGTGAGGGGTACGGTAGTGCCGAGTGATCTCTGATCTCCCCCATTGCTTTTCCTTTCTTTGTCCGAGAACAAGGATGAGTGTAAGGAGCAGTCTGACGCACATAATTTCGTCGTGTGCAATTATCGATTTTTGTGTGAGGGTACGGTAGCGCCGAGTGATCTCTGAACTCCCCCTTTGCTTTTCCCTTCTTTGCCCGACAGCAAGGATGAGTGTAAGGGGCAGTCTGACGCACATTTTTTCGTCGTCGCAATTATCGATTTTTGTGTGAGGGGTACGGTAGCGCCGAGTCTCTGATCTCCCCCTTTGCTTTACCCTTCTTTGCCCGAGAGCAAGGATGAGTGTAAGGGGCAGTCTGACGCACATAATTTCGTCGTGTGCAATTATCGATTTTTGTGTGAGGGTACGGTAGTGCCGAGTGATCTCTGATCTCCCCCATTGCTTTTCCCTTCTTTGTCTGAGAGCAAGGATGAGTGTAAGGAGCAGTCTGACGCACATAAATTCGTCGTGTGCAATTATCGATTTTTGTGTGAGGGGTACGGTAGCGCCGAGTGATCTCTGATCTCCCCCATTGCTTTTCCCTTCTTTGTCTGAGAGCAAGGATGAGTGTAAGGAGCAGTCTGACGCATATAATTTCGTCGTGTGCAATTATCGATTTTTGTGTGAGGAGTACGGTAGTGCCGAGTGATCTCTGATCTCCCCCATTGCTTTTCCCTTCTTTGTCCGAGAACAAGGATGAGTGTAAGGAGCAGTCTGACGCACATAATTTCGTCGTGTGCAATTATCGATTTTTGTGTGAGGGTACGGTAGTGCCGAGTGATCTCTGATCTCCCCCATTGCTTTTCCCTTCTTTGTCCGAGAACAAGGATGAGTGTAAGGAGCAGTCTGACGCACATAATTTCGTCGTGTGCAATTATCGATTTTTGTGTGAGGGTACGGTAGTGCCGAGTGACCTCTGATCTCCCCCATTGCTTTTCCCTTCTTTGTCCGAGAGCAAGGATGAGTGTAAGGGGCAGTCTGACGCACATAATTTCGTCGTGTGCAATTATCGATTTTTGTGTGAGGGTACGGTAGCGCCGAGTGATCTCTGAACTCCCCCTTTGCTTTTCCCTTCTTTGCCCGAGAGCAAGGATGAGTGTAAGGGGCAATCTGACGCACATAATTTCGTCGTGTGCAATTATCGATTTTTGTGTGAGGGTACGGTAGTGCCGAGTGATCTCTGATCTCCCCCATTGCTTTTCCCTTCTTTGTCTGAGAGCAAGGATGAGTGTAAGGAGCAGTCTGACGCACATAAATTCGTCGTGTGCAATTATCGATTTTTGTGTGAGGGGTACGGTAGCGCCGAGTGATCTCTGATCTCCCCCATTGCTTTTCCCTTCTTTGTCTGAGAGCAAGGATGAGTGTAAGGAGCAGTCTGACGCACATAATTTCGTCGTGTGCAATTATCGATTTTTGTGTGAGGGGTACGGTAGTGCCGAGTGATCTCTGATCTCCCCCATTGCTTTTCCCTTCTTTGTCCGAGAACAAGGATGAGTGTAAGGAGCAGTCTGACGCACATAATTTCGTCGTGTGCAATTATCGATTTTTGTGTGAGGGTACGGTAGTGCCGAGTGATCTCTGATCTCCCCCATTGCTTTTCCCTTCTTTGTCCGAGAACAAGGATGAGTGTAAGGAGCAGTCTGACGCACATAATTTCGTCGTGTGCAATTATCGATTTTTGTGTGAGGGGTACGGTAGTGCCGAGTGATCTCTGATCTCCCCCATTGCTTTTCCCTTCTTTGTCCGAGAACAAGGATGAGTGTAAGGAGCAGTCTGACGAACATAATTTCGTCGTGTGCAATTATCGATTTTTGTGTGAGGGGTACGGTAGTGCCGAGTGATCTCTGATCTCCCCCATTGCTTTTCCCTTCTTTGTCCGAGAACAAGGATGAGTGTAAGGAGCAGTCTGACGCACATAATTTCGTCGTGTGCAATTATCGATTTTTGTGTGAGGGTACGGTAGTGCCGAGTGACCTCTGATCTCCCCCTTTGCTTTTCCCTTCTTTGTCTGAGAGCAAGGATGAGTGTAAGGAGCAGTCTGACGCACATAATTTCGTCGTGTGCAATTATCGATTTTTGTGTGAGGGTACGGTAGTGCCGAGTGATCTCTGATCTCCCCCATTGCTTTTCCCTTCTTTGTCCGAGAACAAGGATGAGTGTAAGGAGCAGTCTGACGCACATAATTTCGTCGTGTGCAATTATCGATTTTTGTGTGAGGGTACGGTAGCGCCGAGTGATCTCTGAACTCCCCCTTTGCTTTTCCCTTCTTTGTCTGAGAGCAAGGATGAGTGTAAGGAGCAGTCTGACGCACATAAATTCGTCGTGTGCAATTATCGATTTTTGTGTGAGGGGTACGGTAGTGCCGAGTGATCTCTGATCTCCCCCATTGCTTTTCCCTTCTTTGTCCGAGAACAAGGATGAGTGTAAGGAGCAGTCTGACGCACATAATTTCGTCGTGTGCAATTATCGATTTTTGTGTGAGGGTACGGTAGTGCCGAGTGACCTCTGATCTCCCCCATTGCTTTTCCCTTCTTTGTCCGAGAGCAAGGATGAGTGTAAGGGGCAGTCTGACGCACATAATTTCGTCGTGTGCAATTATCGATTTTTGTGTGAGGGTATGGTAGTGCCGAGTGATCAATGATCTTCCCCATTGCTTTTCCCTTCTTTGTCTGAGAGCAAGGATGAGTGTAAGGAGCAGTCTGACGCACATAAATTCGTCGTGTGCAATTATCGATTTTTGTGAGAGGGGTACGGTAGTGCCGAGTGATCTCTGATCTCCCCCATTGCTTTTCCCTTCTTTGTCCGAGAACAAGGATGAGTGTAAGGAGCAGTCTGACGCACATAATTTCGTCGTGTGCAATTATCGATTTTTGTGTGAGGGTACGGTAGTGCCGAGTGACCTCTGATCTCCCCCATTGCTTTTCCCTTCTTTGTCTGAGAGCAAGGATGAGTGTAAGGAGCAGTCTGACGCACATAATTTCGTCGTGTGCAATTATCGATTTTTGTGTGAGGGGTACGGTAGTGCCGAGTGATCTCTGATCTCCCCCATTGCTTTTCCCTTCTTTGTCCGAGAACAAGGATGAGTGTAAGGAGCAGTCTGACGCACATAATTTCGTCGTGTGCAATTATCGATTTTTGTGTGAGGGTACGGTAGTGCCGAGTGACCTCTGATCTCCCCCATTGCTTTTCCCTTCTTTGTCCGAGAGCAAGGATGAGTGTAAGGGGCAGTCTGACGCACATAATTTCGTCGTGTGCAATTATCGATTTTTGTGTGAGGGTACGGTAGCGCCGAGTGATCTCTGAACTCCCCCTTTGCTTTTCCCTTCTTTGCCCGAGAGCAAGGATGAGTGTAAGGGGCAGTCTGACGCACATTTATTCGTCGTCGCAATTATCGATTTTTGTGTGAGGGGTACGGTAGCGCCGAGTCTCTGATCTCCCCCTTTGCTTTTCCCTTCTTTGCCCGAGAGCAAGGATGAGTGTAAGGGGCAGTCTGACGCACATAATTTCGTCGTGTGCAATTATCGATTTTTGTGTGAGGGGTACGGTAGTGCCGAGTGATCTCTGATCTCCCCCATTGCTTTTCCCTTCTTTGTCTGAGAGCAAGGATGAGTGTAAGGAGCAGTCTGACGCACATAAATTCGTCGTGTGCAATTATCGATTTTTGTGAGAGGGGTACGGTAGTGCCGAGTGATCTCTGATCTCCCCCATTGCTTTTCCCTTCTTTGTCCGAGAACAAGGATGAGTGTAAGGAGCAGTCTGACGCACATAATTTCGTCGTGTGCAATTATCGATTTTTGTGTGAGGGTACGGTGGTGCCGAGTGACCTCTGATCTCCCCCATTGCTTTTCCCTTCTTTGTCTGAGAGCAAGGATGAGTGTAAGGAGCAGTCTGACGCACATAATTTCGTCGTGTGCAATTATCGATTTTTGTGTGAGGGGTACGGTAGTGCCGAGTGATCTCTGATCTCCCCCATTGCTTTTCCCTTCTTTGTCCGAGAACAAGGATGAGTGTAAGGAGCAGTCTGACGCACATAATTTCGTCGTGTGCAATTATCGATTTTTGTGTGAGGGTACGGTAGTGCCGAGTGACCTCTGATCTCCCCCATTGCTTTTCCCTTCTTTGTCCGAGAGCAAGGATGAGTGTAAGGGGCAGTCTGACGCACATAATTTCGTCGTGTGCAATTATCGATTTTTGTGTGAGGGTACGGTAGCGCCGAGTGATCTCTGAACTCCCCCTTTGCTTTTCCCTTCTTTGCCCGAGAGCAAGGATGAGTGTAAGGGGCAGTCTGACGCACATTTATTCGTCGTCGCAATTATCGATTTTTGTGTGAGGGGTACGGTAGCGCCGAGTCTCTGATCTCCCCCTTTGCTTTTCCCTTCTTTGCCCGAGAGCAAGGATGAGTGTAAGGGGCAGTCTGACGCACATAATTTCGTCGTGTGCAATTATCGATTTTTGTGTGAGGGGTACGGTAGTGCCGAGTGATCTCTGATCTCCCCCATTGCTTTTCCCTTCTTTGTCTGAGAGCAAGGATGAGTGTAAGGAGCAGTCTGACGCACATAAATTCGTCGTGTGCAATTATCGATTTTTGTGTGAGGGGTACGGTAGTGCCGAGTGATCTCTGATCTCCCCCATTGCTTTTCCCTTCTTTGTCCGAGAACAAGGATGAGTGTAAGGAGCAGTCTGACGCACATAATTTCGTCGTGTGCAATTATCGATTTTTGTGTGAGGGTACGGTAGTGCCGAGTGACCTCTGATCTCCCCCATTGCTTTTCCCTTCTTTGTCCGAGAGCAAGGATGAGTGTAAGGGGCAGTCTGACGCACATAATTTCGTCGTGTGCAATTATCGATTTTTGTGTGAGGGTACGGTAGCGCCGAGTGATCTCTGAACTCCCCCTTTGCTTTTCCCTTCTTTGCCCGAGAGCAAGGATGAGTGTAAGGGGCAGTCTGACGCACATTTATTCGTCGTCGCAATTATCGATTTTTGTGTGAGGGGTACGGTAGCGCCGAGTCTCTGATCTCCCCCTTTGCTTTTCCCTTCTTTGCCCGAGAGCAAGGATGAGTGTAAGGGGCAGTCTGACGCACATAATTTCGTCGTGTGCAATTATCGATTTTTGTGTGAGGGGTACGGTAGTGCCGAGTGATCTCTGATCTCCCCCATTGCTTTTCCCTTCTTTGTCTGAGAGCAAGGATGAGTGTAAGGAGCAGTCTGACGCACATAAATTCGTCGTGTGCAATTATCGATTTTTGTGAGAGGGGTACGGTAGTGCCGAGTGATCTCTGATCTCCCCCATTGCTTTTCCCTTCTTTGTCCGAGAACAAGGATGAGTGTAAGGAGCAGTCTGACGCACATAATTTCGTCGTGTGCAATTATCGATTTTTGTGTGAGGGTACGGTGGTGCCGAGTGACCTCTGATCTCCCCCATTGCTTTTCCCTTCTTTGTCTGAGAGCAAGGATGAGTGTAAGGAGCAGTCTGACGCACATAATTTCGTCGTGTGCAATTATCGATTTTTGTGTGAGGGGTACGGTAGTGCCGAGTGATCTCTGATCTCCCCCATTGCTTTTCCCTTCTTTGTCCGAGAACAAGGATGAGTGTAAGGAGCAGTCTGACGCACATAATTTCGTCGTGTGCAATTATCGATTTTTGTGTGAGGGTACGGTAGTGCCGAGTGACCTCTGATCTCCCCCATTGCTTTTCCCTTCTTTGTCCGAGAGCAAGGATGAGTGTAAGGGGCAGTCTGACGCACATAATTTCGTCGTGTGCAATTATCGATTTTTGTGTGAGGGTACGGTAGCGCCGAGTGATCTCTGAACTCCCCCTTTGCTTTTCCCTTCTTTGCCCGAGAGCAAGGATGAGTGTAAGGGGCAGTCTGACGCACATTTATTCGTCGTCGCAATTATCGATTTTTGTGTGAGGGGTACGGTAGCGCCGAGTCTCTGATCTCCCCCTTTGCTTTTCCCTTCTTTGCCCGAGAGCAAGGATGAGTGTAAGGGGCAGTCTGACGCACATAATTTCGTCGTGTGCAATTATCGATTTTTGTGTGAGGGGTACGGTAGTGCCGAGTGATCTCTGATCTCCCCCATTGCTTTTCCCTTCTTTGTCTGAGAGCAAGGATGAGTGTAAGGAGCAGTCTGACGCACATAAATTCGTCGTGTGCAATTATCGATTTTTGTGTGAGGGGTACGGTAGTGCCGAGTGATCTCTGATCTCCCCCATTGCTTTTCCCTTCTTTGTCCGAGAACAAGGATGAGTGTAAGGAGCAGTCTGACGCACATAATTTCGTCGTGTGCAATTATCGATTTTTGTGTGAGGGTACGGTAGTGCCGAGTGACCTCTGATCTCCCCCATTGCTTTTCCCTTCTTTGTCCGAGAGCAAGGATGAGTGTAAGGGGCAGTCTGACGCACATAATTTCGTCGTGTGCAATTATCGATTTTTGTGTGAGGGTACGGTAGCGCCGAGTGATCTCTGAACTCCCCCTTTGCTTTTCCCTTCTTTGCCCGAGAGCAAGGATGAGTGTAAGGGGCAATCTGACGCACATAATTTCGTCGTGTGCAATTATCGATTTTTGTGTGAGGGTACGGTAGTGCCGAGTGATCTCTGATCTCCCCCATTGCTTTTCCCTTCTTTGTCCGAGAACAAGGATGAGTGTAAGGAGCAGTCTGACGCACATAATTTCGTCGTGTGCAATTATCGATTTTTGTGAGAGGGGTACGGTAGTGCCGAGTGATCTCTCATCTCCCCCATTGCTTTTCCCTTCTTTGTCCGAGAACAAGGATGAGTGTAAGGAGCAGTCTGACGCACATAATTTCGTCGTGTGCAATTATCGATTTTTGTGTGAGGGTACGGTAGTGCCGAGTGACCTCTGATCTCCCCCATTGCTTTTCCCTTCTTTGTCCGAGAGCAAGGATGAGTGTAAGGGGCAGTCTGACGCACATTTATTCGTCGTGTGCAATTATCGATTTTTGTGTGAGGGGTACGGTAGCGCCGAGTCTCTGATCTCCCCCTTTGCTTTTCCCTTCTTTGCCCGAGAGCAAGGATGAGTGTAAGGGGCAGTCTGACGCACATAATTTCGTCGTTTGCAATTATCAATTTTTGTGTGAGGGGTACGGTAGTGCCGAGTGATCTCTGATCTCCCCCATTGCTTTTCCCTTCTTTGTCTGAGAGCAAGGATGAGTGTAAGGAGCAGTCTGACGCACATAAATTCGTCGTGTGCAATTATCGATTTTTGTGTGAGGGTATGGTAGTGCCGAGTGATCAATGATCTCCCCCATTGCTTTTCCCTTCTTTGTCTGAGAGCAAGGATGAGTGTAAGGAGCAGTCTGACGCACATAAATTCGTCGTGTGCAATTATCGATTTTTGTGAGAGGGGTACGGTAGTGCCGAGTGATCTCTGATCTCCCCCATTGCTTTTCCCTTCTTTGTCCGAGAACAAGGATGAGTGTAAGGAGCAGTCTGACGCACATAATTTCGTCGTGTGCAATTATCGATTTTTGTGTGAGGGTACGGTAGTGCCGAGTGACCTCTGATCTCCCCCATTGCTTTTCCCTTCTTTGTCCGAGAGCAAGGATGAGTGTAAGGAGCAGTCTGACGCACATAAATTCGTCGTGTGCAATTATCGATTTTTGTGTGAGGGTACGGTAGTGCCGAGTGACCTCTGATCTCCCCCATTGCTTTTCCCTTCTTTGTCCGAGAGCAAGGATGAGTGTAAGGGGCAGTCTGACGCACATAATTTCGTCGTGTGCAATTATCGATTTTTGTGTGAGGGTATGGTAGTGCCGAGTGATCAATGATCTTCCCCATTGCTTTTCCCTTCTTTGTCTGAGAGCAAGGATGAGTGTAAGGAGCAGTCTGACGCACATAAATTCGTCGTGTGCAATTATCGATTTTTGTGAGAGGGGTACGGTAGTGCCGAGTGATCTCTGATCTCCCCCATTGCTTTTCCCTTCTTTGTCCGAGAACAAGGATGAGTGTAAGGAGCAGTCTGACGCACATAATTTCGTCGTGTGCAATTATCGATTTTTGTGTGAGGGTACGGTAGTGCCGAGTGACCTCTGATCTCCCCCATTGCCTTTCCCTTCTTTGTCCGAGAGCAAGGATGAGTGTAAGGGGCAGTCTGACGCACATAATTTCGTCGTGTGCAATTATCGATTTTTGTGTGAGGGTATGGTAGTGCCGAGTGATCAATGATCTTCCCCATTGCTTTTCCCTTCTTTGTCTGAGAGCAAGGATGAGTGTAAGGAGCAGTCTGACGCACATAAATTCGTCGTGTGCAATTATCGATTTTTGTGAGAGGGGTACGGTAGTGCCGAGTGATCTCTGATCTCCCCCATTGCTTTTCCCTTCTTTGTCCGAGAACAAGGATGAGTGTAAGGAGCAGTCTGACGCACATAATTTCGTCGTGTGCAATTATCGATTTTTGTGTGAGGGTACGGTAGTGCCGAGTGACCTCTGATCTCCCCCATTGCTTTTCCCTTCTTTGTCTGAGAGCAAGGATGAGTGTAAGGAGCAGTCTGACGCACATAATTTCGTCGTGTGCAATTATCGATTTTTGTGTGAGGGGTACGGTAGTGCCGAGTGATCTCTGATCTCCCCCATTGCTTTTCCCTTCTTTGTCCGAGAACAAGGATGAGTGTAAGGAGCAGTCTGACGCACATAATTTCGTCGTGTGCAATTATCGATTTTTGTGTGAGGGTACGGTAGTGCCGAGTGACCTCTGATCTCCCCCATTGCTTTTCCCTTCTTTGTCCGAGAGCAAGGATGAGTGTAAGGGGCAGTCTGACGCACATAATTTCGTCGTGTGCAATTATCGATTTTTGTGTGAGGGTACGGTAGCGCCGAGTGATCTCTGAACTCCCCCTTTGCTTTTCCCTTCTTTGCCCGAGAGCAAGGATGAGTGTAAGGGGCAGTCTGACGCACATTTATTCGTCGTCGCAATTATCGATTTTTGTGTGAGGGGTACGGTAGCGCCGAGTCTCTGATCTCCCCCTTTGCTTTTCCCTTCTTTGCCCGAGAGCAAGGATGAGTGTAAGGGGCAGTCTGACGCACATAATTTCGTCGTGTGCAATTATCGATTTTTGTGTGAGGGGTACGGTAGTGCCGAGTGATCTCTGATCTCCCCCATTGCTTTTCCCTTCTTTGTCCGAGAGCAAGGATGAGTGTAAGGGGCAGTCTGACGCACATAATTTCGTCGTGTGCAATTATCGATTTTTGTGTGAGGGTACGGTAGCGCCGAGTGATCTCTGAACTCCCCCTTTGCTTTTCCCTTCTTTGTCCGAGAACAAGGATGAGTGTAAGGAGCAGTCTGACGCACATAATTTCGTCGTGTGCAATTATCGATTTTTGTGTGAGGGTACGGTAGTGCCGAGTGACCTCTGATCTCCCCCATTGCTTTTCCCTTCTTTGTCCGAGAACAAGGATGAGTGTAAGGAGCAGTCTGACGCACATAATTTCGTCGTGTGCAATTATCGATTTTTGTGTGAGGGTACGGTAGTGCCGAGTGACCTCTGATCTCCCCCATTGCTTTTCCCTTCTTTGTCCGAGAGCAAGGATGAGTGTAAGGAGCAGTCTGACGCACATAAATTCGTCGTGTGCAATTATCGATTTTTGTGTGAGGGTACGGTAGTGCCGAGTGACCTCTGATCTCCCCCATTGCTTTTCCCTTCTTTGTCCGAGAGCAAGGATGAGTGTAAGGGGCAGTCTGACGCACATAATTTCGTCGTGTGCAATTATCGATTTTTGTGTGAGGGTATGGTAGTGCCGAGTGATCAATGATCTTCCCCATTGCTTTTCCCTTCTTTGTCTGAGAGCAAGGATGAGTGTAAGGAGCAGTCTGACGCACATAAATTCGTCGTGTGCAATTATCGATTTTTGTGAGAGGGGTACGGTAGTGCCGAGTGATCTCTGATCTCCCCCATTGCTTTTCCCTTCTTTGTCCGAGAACAAGGATGAGTGTAAGGAGCAGTCTGACGCACATAATTTCGTCGTGTGCAATTATCGATTTTTGTGTGAGGGTACGGTAGTGCCGAGTGACCTCTGATCTCCCCCATTGCCTTTCCCTTCTTTGTCCGAGAGCAAGGATGAGTGTAAGGGGCAGTCTGACGCACATAATTTCGTCGTGTGCAATTATCGATTTTTGTGTGAGGGTATGGTAGTGCCGAGTGATCAATGATCTTCCCCATTGCTTTTCCCTTCTTTGTCTGAGAGCAAGGATGAGTGTAAGGAGCAGTCTGACGCACATAAATTCGTCGTGTGCAATTATCGATTTTTGTGAGAGGGGTACGGTAGTGCCGAGTGATCTCTGATCTCCCCCATTGCTTTTCCCTTCTTTGTCCGAGAACAAGGATGAGTGTAAGGAGCAGTCTGACGCACATAATTTCGTCGTGTGCAATTATCGATTTTTGTGTGAGGGTACGGTAGTGCCGAGTGACCTCTGATCTCCCCCATTGCTTTTCCCTTCTTTGTCTGAGAGCAAGGATGAGTGTAAGGAGCAGTCTGACGCACATAATTTCGTCGTGTGCAATTATCGATTTTTGTGTGAGGGGTACGGTAGTGCCGAGTGATCTCTGATCTCCCCCATTGCTTTTCCCTTCTTTGTCCGAGAACAAGGATGAGTGTAAGGAGCAGTCTGACGCACATAATTTCGTCGTGTGCAATTATCGATTTTTGTGTGAGGGTACGGTAGTGCCGAGTGACCTCTGATCTCCCCCATTGCTTTTCCCTTCTTTGTCCGAGAGCAAGGATGAGTGTAAGGGGCAGTCTGACGCACATAATTTCGTCGTGTGCAATTATCGATTTTTGTGTGAGGGTACGGTAGCGCCGAGTGATCTCTGAACTCCCCCTTTGCTTTTCCCTTCTTTGCCCGAGAGCAAGGATGAGTGTAAGGGGCAGTCTGACGCACATTTATTCGTCGTCGCAATTATCGATTTTTGTGTGAGGGGTACGGTAGCGCCGAGTCTCTGATCTCCCCCTTTGCTTTTCCCTTCTTTGCCCGAGAGCAAGGATGAGTGTAAGGGGCAGTCTGACGCACATAATTTCGTCGTGTGCAATTATCGATTTTTGTGTGAGGGGTACGGTAGTGCCGAGTGATCTCTGATCTCCCCCATTGCTTTTCCCTTCTTTGTCCGAGAGCAAGGATGAGTGTAAGGGGCAGTCTGACGCACATAATTTCGTCGTGTGCAATTATCGATTTTTGTGTGAGGGTACGGTAGCGCCGAGTGATCTCTGAACTCCCCCTTTGCTTTTCCCTTCTTTGCCCGAGAGCAAGGATGAGTGTAAGGGGCAATCTGACGCACATAATTTCGTCGTGTGCAATTATCGATTTTTGTGTGAGGGTACGGTAGTGCCGAGTGATCTCTGATCTCCCCCATTGCTTTTCCCTTCTTTGTCCGAGAACAAGGATGAGTGTAAGGAGCAGTCTGACGCACATAATTTCGTCGTGTGCAATTATCGATTTTTGTGAGAGGGGTACGGTAGTGCCGAGTGATCTCTCATCTCCCCCATTGCTTTTCCCTTCTTTGTCCGAGAACAAGGATGAGTGTAAGGAGCAGTCTGACGCACATAATTTCGTCGTGTGCAATTATCGATTTTTGTGTGAGGGTACGGTAGTGCCGAGTGACCTCTGATCTCCCCCATTGCTTTTCCCTTCTTTGTCCGAGAGCAAGGATGAGTGTAAGGGGCAGTCTGACGCACATTTATTCGTCGTGTGCAATTATCGATTTTTGTGTGAGGGGTACGGTAGCGCCGAGTCTCTGATCTCCCCCTTTGCTTTTCCCTTCTTTGCCCGAGAGCAAGGATGAGTGTAAGGGGCAGTCTGACGCACATAATTTCGTCGTTTGCAATTATCAATTTTTGTGTGAGGGGTACGGTAGTGCCGAGTGATCTCTGATCTCCCCCATTGCTTTTCCCTTCTTTGTCTGAGAGCAAGGATGAGTGTAAGGAGCAGTCTGACGCACATAAATTCGTCGTGTGCAATTATCGATTTTTGTGTGAGGGTATGGTAGTGCCGAGTGATCAATGATCTCCCCCATTGCTTTTCCCTTCTTTGCCCGAGAGCAAGGATGAGTGTAAGGGGCAGTCTGACGCACATAATTTCGTCGTGTGCAATTATCGATTTTTGTGTGAGGGGTACGGTAGTGCCGAGTGATCTCTGATCTCCCCCATTGCTTTTCCCTTCTTTGTCTGAGAGCAAGGATGAGTGTAAGGAGCAGTCTGACGCACATAAATTCGTCGTGTGCAATTATCGATTTTTGTGTGAGGGGTACGGTAGTGCCGAGTGATCTCTGATCTCCCCCATTGCTTTTCCCTTCTTTGTCCGAGAACAAGGATGAGTGTAAGGAGCAGTCTGACGCACATAATTTCGTCGTGTGCAATTATCGATTTTTGTGTGAGGGTACGGTAGTGCCGAGTGACCTCTGATCTCCCCCATTGCTTTTCCCTTCTTTGTCCGAGAGCAAGGATGAGTGTAAGGGGCAGTCTGACGCACATAATTTCGTCGTGTGCAATTATCGATTTTTGTGTGAGGGTACGGTAGCGCCGAGTGATCTCTGAACTCCCCCTTTGCTTTTCCCTTCTTTGCCCGAGAGCAAGGATGAGTGTAAGGGGCAGTCTGACGCACATTTATTCGTCGTCGCAATTATCGATTTTTGTGTGAGGGGTACGGTAGCGCCGAGTCTCTGATCTCCCCCTTTGCTTTTCCCTTCTTTGCCCGAGAGCAAGGATGAGTGTAAGGGGCAGTCTGACGCACATAATTTCGTCGTGTGCAATTATCGATTTTTGTGTGAGGGGTACGGTAGTGCCGAGTGATCTCTGATCTCCCCCATTGCTTTTCCCTTCTTTGTCTGAGAGCAAGGATGAGTGTAAGGAGCAGTCTGACGCACATAAATTCGTCGTGTGCAATTATCGATTTTTGTGTGAGGGTATGGTAGTGCCGAGTGATCAATGATCTCCCCCATTGCTTTTCCCTTCTTTGTCTGAGAGCAAGGATGAGTGTAAGGAGCAGTCTGACGCACATAAATTCGTCGTGTGCAATTATCGATTTTTGTGTGAGGGTATGGTAGTGCCGAGTGATCAATGATCTCCCCCATTGCTTTTCCCTTCTTTGTCTGAGAGCAAGGATGAGTGTAAGGAGCAGTCTGACGCACATAAATTCGTCGTGTGCAATTATCGATTTTTGTGTGAGGGTATGGTAGTGCCGAGTGATCAATGATCTCCCCCTTTGCTTTTCCCTTCTTTGCCCGAGAGCAAGGATGAGTGTAAGGGGCAGTCTGACGCACATAATTTCGTCGTGTGCAATTATCGATTTTTGTGTGAGGGGTACGGTAGTGCCGAGTGATCTCTGATCTCCCCCATTGCTTTTCCCTTCTTTGTCTGAGAGCAAGGATGAGTGTAAGGAGCAGTCTGACGCACATAAATTCGTCGTGTGCAATTATCGATTTTTGTGTGAGGGGTACGGTAGTGCCGAGTGATCTCTGATCTCCCCCATTGCTTTTCCCTTCTTTGTCCGAGAACAAGGATGAGTGTAAGGAGCAGTCTGACGCACATAATTTCGTCGTGTGCAATTATCGATTTTTGTGTGAGGGTACGGTAGTGCCGAGTGACCTCTGATCTCCCCCATTGCTTTTCCCTTCTTTGTCCGAGAGCAAGGATGAGTGTAAGGGGCAGTCTGACGCACATAATTTCGTCGTGTGCAATTATCGATTTTTGTGTGAGGGTACGGTAGCGCCGAGTGATCTCTGAACTCCCCCTTTGCTTTTCCCTTCTTTGCCCGAGAGCAAGGATGAGTGTAAGGGGCAATCTGACGCACATAATTTCGTCGTGTGCAATTATCGATTTTTGTGTGAGGGTACGGTAGTGCCGAGTGATCTCTGATCTCCCCCATTGCTTTTCCCTTCTTTGTCCGAGAACAAGGATGAGTGTAAGGAGCAGTCTGACGCACATAATTTCGTCGTGTGCAATTATCGATTTTTGTGAGAGGGGTACGGTAGTGCCGAGTGATCTCTCATCTCCCCCATTGCTTTTCCCTTCTTTGTCCGAGAACAAGGATGAGTGTAAGGAGCAGTCTGACGCACATAATTTCGTCGTGTGCAATTATCGATTTTTGTGTGAGGGTACGGTAGTGCCGAGTGACCTCTGATCTCCCCCATTGCTTTTCCCTTCTTTGTCCGAGAGCAAGGATGAGTGTAAGGGGCAGTCTGACGCACATTTATTCGTCGTGTGCAATTATCGATTTTTGTGTGAGGGGTACGGTAGCGCCGAGTCTCTGATCTCCCCCTTTGCTTTTCCCTTCTTTGCCCGAGAGCAAGGATGAGTGTAAGGGGCAGTCTGACGCACATAATTTCGTCGTTTGCAATTATCAATTTTTGTGTGAGGGGTACGGTAGTGCCGAGTGATCTCTGATCTCCCCCATTGCTTTTCCCTTCTTTGTCTGAGAGCAAGGATGAGTGTAAGGAGCAGTCTGACGCACATAAATTCGTCGTGTGCAATTATCGATTTTTGTGTGAGGGTATGGTAGTGCCGAGTGATCAATGATCTCCCCCATTGCTTTTCCCTTCTTTGTCTGAGAGCAAGGATGAGTGTAAGGAGCAGTCTGACGCACATAAATTCGTCGTGTGCAATTATCGATTTTTGTGAGAGGGGTACGGTAGTGCCGAGTGATCTCTGATCTCCCCCATTGCTTTTCCCTTCTTTGTCCGAGAACAAGGATGAGTGTAAGGAGCAGTCTGACGCACATAATTTCGTCGTGTGCAATTATCGATTTTTGTGTGAGGGTACGGTAGTGCCGAGTGACCTCTGATCTCCCCCATTGCTTTTCCCTTCTTTGTCCGAGAGCAAGGATGAGTGTAAGGAGCAGTCTGACGCACATAAATTCGTCGTGTGCAATTATCGATTTTTGTGTGAGGGGTACGGTAGTGCCGAGTGACCTCTGATCTCCCCCATTGCTTTTCCCTTCTTTGTCCGAGAGCAAGGATGAGTGTAAGGGGCAGTCTGACGCACATAATTTCGTCGTGTGCAATTATCGATTTTTGTGTGAGGGTACGGTAGTGAAGAGTGACCTCTGATCTCCCCCATTGCTTTTCCCTTCTTTGTCCGAGAGCAAGGATGAGTGTAAGGGGCAGTCTGACGCACATAATTTCGTCGTGTGCAATTATCGATTTTTGTGTGAGGGTACGGTAGCGCCGAGTGATCTCTGAACTCCCCCTTTGCTTTTCCCTTCTTTGTCTGAGAGCAAGGATGAGTGTAAGGAGCAGTCTGACGCACATAAATTCGTCGTGTGCAATTATCGATTTTTGTGTGAGGGGTACGGTAGTGCCGAGTGACCTCTGATCTCCCCCATTGCTTTTCCCTTCTTTGTCCGAGAACAAGGATGAGTGTAAGGAGCAGTCTGACGCACATAATTTCGTCGTGTGCAATTATCGATTTTTGTGTGAGGGTACGGTAGTGAAGAGTGACCTCTGATCTCCCCCATTGCTTTTCCCTTCTTTGTCCGAGAGCAAGGATGAGTGTAAGGGGCAGTCTGACGCACATAATTTCGTCGTGTGCAATTATCGATTTTTGTGTGAGGGTACGGTAGCGCCGAGTGATCTCTGAACTCCCCCTTTGCTTTTCCCTTCTTTGTCTGAGAGCAAGGATGAGTGTAAGGAGCAGTCTGACGCACATAAATTCGTCGTGTGCAATTATCGATTTTTGTGTGAGGGGTACGGTAGTGCCGAGTGATCTCTGATCTCCCCCATTGCTTTTCCCTTCTTTGTCCGAAAACAAGGATGAGTGTAAGGAGCAGTCTGACGCACATAATTTCGTCGTGTGCAATTATCGATTTTTGTGTGAGGGTACGGTAGTGCCGAGTGACCTCTGATCTCCCCCATTGCTTTTCCCTTCTTTGTCCGAGAACAAGGATGAGTGTAAGGAGCAGTCTGACGCACATAATTTCGTCGTGTGCAATTATCGATTTTTGTGTGAGGGTACGGTAGTGCCGAGTGACCTCTGATCTCCCCCATTGCTTTTCCCTTCTTTGTCTGAGAGCAAGGATGAGTGTAAGGAGCAGTCTGACGCACATAATTTCGTCGTGTGCAATTATCGATTTTTGTGTGAGGGGTACGGTAGTGCCGAGTGATCTCTGATCTCCCCCATTGCTTTTCCCTTCTTTGTCCGAGAACAAGGATGAGTGTAAGGAGCAGTCTGACGCACATAATTTCGTCGTGTGCAATTATCGATTTTTGTGTGAGGGTACGGTAGTGCCGAGTGACCTCTGATCTCCCCCATTGCTTTTCCCTTCTTTGTCCGAGAGCAAGGATGAGTGTAAGGGGCAGTCTGACGCACATAATTTCGTCGTGTGCAATTATCGATTTTTGTGTGAGGGTACGGTAGCGCCGAGTGATCTCTGAACTCCCCCTTTGCTTTTCCCTTCTTTGCCCGAGAGCAAGGATGAGTGTAAGGGGCAGTCTGACGCACATTTATTCGTCGTCGCAATTATCGATTTTTGTGTGAGGGGTACGGTAGCGCCGAGTCTCTGATCTCCCCCTTTGCTTTTCCCTTCTTTGCCCGAGAGCAAGGATGAGTGTAAGGGGCAGTCTGACGCACATAATTTCGTCGTGTGCAATTATCGATTTTTGTGTGAGGGGTACGGTAGTGCCGAGTGATCTCTGATCTCCCCCATTGCTTTTCCCTTCTTTGTCTGAGAGCAAGGATGAGTGTAAGGAGCAGTCTGACGCACATAAATTCGTCGTGTGCAATTATCGATTTTTGTGTGAGGGGTACGGTAGTGCCGAGTGACCTCTGATCTCCCCCATTGCTTTTCCCTTCTTTGTCCGAGAGCAAGGATGAGTGTAAGCGGCAGTCTGACGCACATAATTTCGTCGTGTGCAATTATCGATTTTTGTGTGAGGGTACGGTAGTGCCGAGTGACCTCTGATCTCCCCCATTGCTTTTCCCTTCTTTGTCCGAGAACAAGGATGAGTGTAAGGAGCAGTCTGACGCACATAATTTCGTCGTGTGCAATTATCGATTTTTGTGTGAGGGTACGGTAGTGCCGAGTGACCTCTGATCTCCCCCATTGCTTTTCCCTTCTTTGTCTGAGAGCAAGGATGAGTGTAAGGAGCAGTCTGACGCACATAATTTCGTCGTGTGCAATTATCGATTTTTGTGTGAGGGGTACGGTAGTGCCGAGTGATCTCTGATCTCCCCCATTGCTTTTCCCTTCTTTGTCCGAGAACAAGGATGAGTGTAAGGAGCAGTCTGACGCACATAATTTCGTCGTGTGCAATTATCGATTTTTGTGTGAGGGTACGGTAGTGCCGAGTGACCTCTGATCTCCCCCATTGCTTTTCCCTTCTTTGTCCGAGAGCAAGGATGAGTGTAAGGGGCAGTCTGACGCACATAATTTCGTCGTGTGCAATTATCGATTTTTGTGTGAGGGTACGGTAGCGCCGAGTGATCTCTGAACTCCCCCTTTGCTTTTCCCTTCTTTGCCCGAGAGCAAGGATGAGTGTAAGGGGCAGTCTGACGCACATTTATTCGTCGTCGCAATTATCGATTTTTGTGTGAGGGGTACGGTAGCGCCGAGTCTCTGATCTCCCCCTTTGCTTTTCCCTTCTTTGCCCGAGAGCAAGGATGAGTGTAAGGGGCAGTCTGACGCACATAATTTCGTCGTGTGCAATTATCGATTTTTGTGTGAGGGGTACGGTAGTGCCGAGTGATCTCTGATCTCCCCCATTGCTTTTCCCTTCTTTGTCTGAGAGCAAGGATGAGTGTAAGGAGCAGTCTGACGCACATAAATTCGTCGTGTGCAATTATCGATTTTTGTGTGAGGGGTACGGTAGTGCCGAGTGATCTCTGATCTCCCCCATTGCTTTTCCCTTCTTTGTCCGAGAACAAGGATGAGTGTAAGGAGCAGTCTGACGCACATAATTTCGTCGTGTGCAATTATCGATTTTTGTGTGAGGGTACGGTAGTGCCGAGTGACCTCTGATCTCCCCCATTGCTTTTCCCTTCTTTGTCCGAGAGCAAGGATGAGTGTAAGGGGCAGTCTGACGCACATAATTTCGTCGTGTGCAATTATCGATTTTTGTGTGAGGGTACGGTAGCGCCGAGTGATCTCTGAACTCCCCCTTTGCTTTTCCCTTCTTTGCCCGAGAGCAAGGATGAGTGTAAGGGGCAATCTGACGCACATAATTTCGTCGTGTGCAATTATCGATTTTTGTGTGAGGGTACGGTAGTGCCGAGTGATCTCTGATCTCCCCCATTGCTTTTCCCTTCTTTGTCCGAGAACAAGGATGAGTGTAAGGAGCAGTCTGACGCACATAATTTCGTCGTGTGCAATTATCGATTTTTGTGAGAGGGGTACGGTAGTGCCGAGTGATCTCTCATCTCCCCCATTGCTTTTCCCTTCTTTGTCCGAGAACAAGGATGAGTGTAAGGAGCAG
This sequence comes from Pristionchus fissidentatus, assembly GCA_036245785.1. Classification (NCBI taxonomy): domain Eukaryota; kingdom Metazoa; phylum Nematoda; class Chromadorea; order Rhabditida; family Neodiplogasteridae; genus Pristionchus; species Pristionchus fissidentatus. The sequence continues at coordinate 10,015,466 of BTSY01000007.1, forward strand.
TCTGACGCACATAATTTCGTCGTGTGCAATTATCGATTTTTGTGTGAGGGTACGGTAGTGCCGAGTGACCTCTGATCTCCCCCATTGCTTTTCCCTTCTTTGTCCGAGAGCAAGGATGAGTGTAAGGGGCAGTCTGACGCACATTTATTCGTCGTGTGCAATTATCGATTTTTGTGTGAGGGGTACGGTAGCGCCGAGTCTCTGATCTCCCCCTTTGCTTTTCCCTTCTTTGCCCGAGAGCAAGGATGAGTGTAAGGGGCAGTCTGACGCACATAATTTCGTCGTTTGCAATTATCAATTTTTGTGTGAGGGGTACGGTAGTGCCGAGTGATCTCTGATCTCCCCCATTGCTTTTCCCTTCTTTGTCTGAGAGCAAGGATGAGTGTAAGGAGCAGTCTGACGCACATAAATTCGTCGTGTGCAATTATCGATTTTTGTGTGAGGGTACGGTAGTGAAGAGTGACCTCTGATCTCCCCCATTGCTTTTCCCTTCTTTGTCCGAGAGCAAGGATGAGTGTAAGGGGCAGTCTGACGCACATAATTTCGTCGTGTGCAATTATCGATTTTTGTGTGAGGGTACGGTAGCGCCGAGTGATCTCTGAACTCCCCCTTTGCTTTTCCCTTCTTTGTCTGAGAGCAAGGATGAGTGTAAGGAGCAGTCTGACGCACATAAATTCGTCGTGTGCAATTATCGATTTTTGTGTGAGGGGTACGGTAGTGCCGAGTGACCTCTGATCTCCCCCATTGCTTTTCCCTTCTTTGTCCGAGAACAAGGATGAGTGTAAGGAGCAGTCTGACGCACATAATTTCGTCGTGTGCAATTATCGATTTTTGTGTGAGGGTACGGTAGTGAAGAGTGACCTCTGATCTCCCCCATTGCTTTTCCCTTCTTTGTCCGAGAGCAAGGATGAGTGTAAGGGGCAGTCTGACGCACATAATTTCGTCGTGTGCAATTATCGATTTTTGTGTGAGGGTACGGTAGCGCCGAGTGATCTCTGAACTCCCCCTTTGCTTTTCCCTTCTTTGTCTGAGAGCAAGGATGAGTGTAAGGAGCAGTCTGACGCACATAAATTCGTCGTGTGCAATTATCGATTTTTGTGTGAGGGGTACGGTAGTGCCGAGTGATCTCTGATCTCCCCCATTGCTTTTCCCTTCTTTGTCCGAAAACAAGGATGAGTGTAAGGAGCAGTCTGACGCACATAATTTCGTCGTGTGCAATTATCGATTTTTGTGTGAGGGTACGGTAGTGCCGAGTGACCTCTGATCTCCCCCATTGCTTTTCCCTTCTTTGTCCGAGAGCAAGGATGAGTGTAAGGGGCAGTCTGACGCACATAATTTCGTCGTGTGCAATTATCGATTTTTGTGTGAGGGTATGGTAGTGCCGAGTGATCAATGATCTTCCCCATTGCTTTTCCCTTCTTTGTCTGAGAGCAAGGATGAGTGTAAGGAGCAGTCTGACGCACATAAATTCGTCGTGTGCAATTATCGATTTTTGTGTGAGGGTACGGTAGTGCCGAGTGACCTCTGATCTCCCCCATTGCTTTTCCCTTCTTTGTCTGAGAGCAAGGATGAGTGTAAGGAGCAGTCTGACGCACATAATTTCGTCGTGTGCAATTATCGATTTTTGTGTGAGGGTATGGTAGTGCCGAGTGATCAATGATCTTCCCCATTGCTTTTCCCTTCTTTGTCCGAGAACAAGGATGAGTGTAAGGAGCAGTCTGACGCACATAATTTCGTCGTGTGCAATTATCGATATTTGTGTGAGGGGTACGGTAGTGCCGAGTGATCTCTGATCTCCCCCATTGCTTTTCCCTTCTTTGTCCGAGAACAAGGATGAGTGTAAGGAGCAGTCTGACGCACATAATTTCGTCGTGTGCAATTATCGATTTTTGTGTGAGGGTACGGTAGTGAAGAGTGACCTCTGATCTCCCCCATTGCTTTTCCCTTCTTTGTCCGAGAGCAAGGATGAGTGTAAGGGGCAGTCTGACGCACATAATTTCGTCGTGTGCAATTATCGATTTTTGTGTGAGGGTACGGTAGCGCCGAGTGATCTCTGAACTCCCCCTTTGCTTTTCCCTTCTTTGCCCGAGAGCAAGGATGAGTGTAAGGGGCAGTCTGACGCACATTTATTCGTCGTCGCAATTATCGATTTTTGTGTGAGGGGTACGGTAGCGCCGAGTCTCTGATCTCCCCCTTTGCTTTTCCCTTCTTTGCCCGAGAGCAAGGATGAGTGTAAGGGGCAGTCTGACGCACATAATTTCGTCGTGTGCAATTATCGATTTTTGTGTGAGGGGTACGGTAGTGCCGAGTGATCTCTGATCTCCCCCATTGCTTTTCCCTTCTTTGTCTGAGAGCAAGGATGAGTGTAAGGAGCAGTCTGACGCACATAAATTCGTCGTGTGCAATTATCGATTTTTGTGTGAGGGGTACGGTAGTGCCGAGTGATCTCTGATCTCCCCCATTGCTTTTCCCTTCTTTGTCCGAGAACAAGGATGAGTGTAAGGAGCAGTCTGACGCACATAATTTCGTCGTGTGCAATTATCGATTTTTGTGTGAGGGTACGGTAGTGCCGAGTGACCTCTGATCTCCCCCATTGCTTTTCCCTTCTTTGTCCGAGAGCAAGGATGAGTGTAAGGGGCAGTCTGACGCACATAATTTCGTCGTGTGCAATTATCGATTTTTGTGTGAGGGTACGGTAGCGCCGAGTGATCTCTGAACTCCCCCTTTGCTTTTCCCTTCTTTGCCCGAGAGCAAGGATGAGTGTAAGGGGCAATCTGACGCACATAATTTCGTCGTGTGCAATTATCGATTTTTGTGTGAGGGTACGGTAGTGCCGAGTGATCTCTGATCTCCCCCATTGCTTTTCCCTTCTTTGTCCGAGAACAAGGATGAGTGTAAGGAGCAGTCTGACGCACATAATTTCGTCGTGTGCAATTATCGATTTTTGTGAGAGGGGTACGGTAGTGCCGAGTGATCTCTCATCTCCCCCATTGCTTTTCCCTTCTTTGTCCGAGAACAAGGATGAGTGTAAGGAGCAGTCTGACGCACATAATTTCGTCGTGTGCAATTATCGATTTTTGTGTGAGGGTACGGTAGTGCCGAGTGACCTCTGATCTCCCCCATTGCTTTTCCCTTCTTTGTCCGAGAGCAAGGATGAGTGTAAGGGGCAGTCTGACGCACATTTATTCGTCGTGTGCAATTATCGATTTTTGTGTGAGGGGTACGGTAGCGCCGAGTCTCTGATCTCCCCCTTTGCTTTTCCCTTCTTTGCCCGAGAGCAAGGATGAGTGTAAGGGGCAGTCTGACGCACATAATTTCGTCGTTTGCAATTATCAATTTTTGTGTGAGGGGTACGGTAGTGCCGAGTGATCTCTGATCTCCCCCATTGCTTTTCCCTTCTTTGTCTGAGAGCAAGGATGAGTGTAAGGAGCAGTCTGACGCACATAAATTCGTCGTGTGCAATTATCGATTTTTGTGTGAGGGTATGGTAGTGCCGAGTGATCAATGATCTCCCCCATTGCTTTTCCCTTCTTTGTCTGAGAGCAAGGATGAGTGTAAGGAGCAGTCTCACGCACATAAATTCGTCGTGTGCAATTATCGATTTTTGTGAGAGGGGTACGGTAGTGCCGAGTGATCTCTGATCTCCCCCATTGCTTTTCCCTTCTTTGTCCGAGAACAAGGATGAGTGTAAGGAGCAGTCTGACGCACATAATTTCGTCGTGTGCAATTATCGATTTTTGTGTGAGGGTACGGTAGTGCCGAGTGACCTCTGATCTCCCCCATTGCTTTTCCCTTCTTTGTCCGAGAGCAAGGATGAGTGTAAGGAGCAGTCTGACGCACATAAATTCGTCGTGTGCAATTATCGATTTTTGTGTGAGGGGTACGGTAGTGCCGAGTGACCTCTGATCTCCCCCATTGCTTTTCCCTTCTTTGTCCGAGAGCAAGGATGAGTGTAAGGGGCAGTCTGACGCACATAATTTCGTCGTGTGCAATTATCGATTTTTGTGTGAGGGTACGGTAGTGAAGAGTGACCTCTGATCTCCCCCATTGCTTTTCCCTTCTTTGTCCGAGAGCAAGGATGAGTGTAAGGGGCAGTCTGACGCACATAATTTCGTCGTGTGCAATTATCGATTTTTGTGTGAGGGTACGGTAGCGCCGAGTGATCTCTGAACTCCCCCTTTGCTTTTCCCTTCTTTGTCTGAGAGCAAGGATGAGTGTAAGGAGCAGTCTGACGCACATAAATTCGTCGTGTGCAATTATCGATTTTTGTGTGAGGGGTACGGTAGTGCCGAGTGACCTCTGATCTCCCCCATTGCTTTTCCCTTCTTTGTCCGAGAACAAGGATGAGTGTAAGGAGCAGTCTGACGCACATAATTTCGTCGTGTGCAATTATCGATTTTTGTGTGAGGGTACGGTAGTGAAGAGTGACCTCTGATCTCCCCCATTGCTTTTCCCTTCTTTGTCCGAGAGCAAGGATGAGTGTAAGGGGCAGTCTGACGCACATAATTTCGTCGTGTGCAATTATCGATTTTTGTGTGAGGGTACGGTAGCGCCGAGTGATCTCTGAACTCCCCCTTTGCTTTTCCCTTCTTTGTCTGAGAGCAAGGATGAGTGTAAGGAGCAGTCTGACGCACATAAATTCGTCGTGTGCAATTATCGATTTTTGTGTGAGGGGTACGGTAGTGCCGAGTGATCTCTGATCTCCCCCATTGCTTTTCCCTTCTTTGTCCGAAAACAAGGATGAGTGTAAGGAGCAGTCTGACGCACATAATTTCGTCGTGTGCAATTATCGATTTTTGTGTGAGGGTACGGTAGTGCCGAGTGACCTCTGATCTCCCCCATTGCTTTTCCCTTCTTTGTCCGAGAGCAAGGATGAGTGTAAGGGGCAGTCTGACGCACATAATTTCGTCGTGTGCAATTATCGATTTTTGTGTGAGGGTATGGTAGTGCCGAGTGATCAATGATCTTCCCCATTGCTTTTCCCTTCTTTGTCTGAGAGCAAGGATGAGTGTAAGGAGCAGTCTGACGCACATAAATTCGTCGTGTGCAATTATCGATTTTTGTGAGAGGGGTACGGTAGTGCCGAGTGATCTCTGATCTCCCCCATTGCTTTTCCCTTCTTTGTCCGAGAACAAGGATGAGTGTAAGGAGCAGTCTGACGCACATAATTTCGTCGTGTGCAATTATCGATTTTTGTGTGAGGGTACGGTAGTGCCGAGTGACCTCTGATCTCCCCCATTGCTTTTCCCTTCTTTGTCTGAGAGCAAGGATGAGTGTAAGGAGCAGTCTGACGCACATAATTTCGTCGTGTGCAATTATCGATATTTGTGTGAGGGGTACGGTAGTGCCGAGTGATCTCTGATCTCCCCCATTGCTTTTCCCTTCTTTGTCCGAGAACAAGGATGAGTGTAAGGAGCAGTCTGACGCACATAATTTCGTCGTGTGCAATTATCGATTTTTGTGTGAGGGTACGGTAGTGAAGAGTGACCTCTGATCTCCCCCATTGCTTTTCCCTTCTTTGTCCGAGAGCAAGGATGAGTGTAAGGGGCAGTCTGACGCACATAATTTCGTCGTGTGCAATTATCGATTTTTGTGTGAGGGTACGGTAGCGCCGAGTGATCTCTGAACTCCCCCTTTGCTTTTCCCTTCTTTGCCCGAGAGCAAGGATGAGTGTAAGAGGCAGTCTGACGCACATTTATTCGTCGTCGCAATTATCGATTTTTGTGTGAGGGGTACGGTAGCGCCGAGTCTCTGATCTCCCCCTTTGCTTTTCCCTTCTTTGCCCGAGAGCAAGGATGAGTGTAAGGGGCAGTCTGACGCACATAATTTCGTCGTGTGCAATTATCGATTTTTGTGTGAGGGGTACGGTAGTGCCGAGTGATCTCTGACCTCCCCCATTGCTTTTCCCTTCTTTGTCTGAGAGCAAGGATGAGTGTAAGGAGCAGTCTGACGCACATAAATTCGTCGTGTGCAATTATCGATTTTTGTGTGAGGGGTACGGTAGTGCCGAGTGATCTCTGATCTCCCCCATTGCTTTTCCCTTCTTTGTCCGAGAACAAGGATGAGTGTAAGGAGCAGTCTGACGCACATAATTTCGTCGTGTGCAATTATCGATTTTTGTGTGAGGGTACGGTAGTGCCGAGTGACCTCTGATCTCCCCCATTGCTTTTCCCTTCTTTGTCCGAGAGCAAGGATGAGTGTAAGGGGCAGTCTGACGCACATAATTTCGTCGTTTGCAATTATCGATTTTTGTGTGAGGGTACGGTAGCGCCGAGTGATCTCTGAACTCCCCCTTTGCTTTTCCCTTCTTTGCCCGAGAGCAAGGATGAGTGTAAGGGGCAATCTGACGCACATAATTTCGTCGTGTGCAATTATCGATTTTTGTGTGAGGGTACGGTAGTGCCGAGTGATCTCTGATCTCCCCCATTGCTTTTCCCTTCTTTGTCCGAGAACAAGGATGAGTGTAAGGAGCAGTCTGACGCACATAATTTCGTCGTGTGCAATTATCGATTTTTGTGAGAGGGGTACGGTAGTGCCGAGTGATCTCTGATCTCCCCCATTGCTTTTCCCTTCTTTGTCCGAGAACAAGGATGAGTGTAAGGAGCAGTCTGACGCACATAATTTCGTCGTGTGCAATTATCGATTTTTGTGTGAGGGTACGGTAGTGCCGAGTGACCTCTGATCTCCCCCATTGCTTTTCCCTTCTTTGTCCGAGAGCAAGGATGAGTGTAAGGAGCAGTCTGACGCACATAAATTCGTCGTGTGCAATTATCGATTTTTGTGTGAGGGTACGGTAGTGCCGAGTGACCTCTGATCTCCCCCATTGCTTTTCCCTTCTTTGTCCGAGAGCAAGGATGAGTGTAAGGGGCAGTCTGACGCACATTTATTCGTCGTGTGCAATTATCGATTTTTGTGTGAGGGGTACGGTAGCGCCGAGTCTCTGATCTCCCCCTTTGCTTTTCCCTTCTTTGCCCGAGAGCAAGGATGAGTGTAAGGGGCAGTCTGACGCACATAATTTCGTCGTGTGCAATTATCAATTTTTGTGTGAGGGGTACGGTAGTGCCGAGTGATCTCTGATCTCCCCCATTGCTTTTCCCTTCTTTGTCTGAGAGCAAGGATGAGTGTAAGGAGCAGTCTGACGCACATAAATTCGTCGTGTGCAATTATCGATTTTTGTGAGAGGGGTACGGTAGTGCCGAGTGATCTCTGATCTCCCCCATTGCTTTTCCCTTCTTTGTCCGGGAACAAGGATGAGTGTAAGGAGCAGTCTGACGCACATAATTTCGTCGTGTGCAATTATCGATTTTTGTGTGAGGGTACGGTAGTGCCGAGTGATCTCTGATCTCCCCCATTGCTTTTCCCTTCTTTGTCCGGGAACAAGGATGAGTGTAAGGAGCAGTCTGACGCACATAATTTCGTCGTGTGCAATTATCGATTTTTGTGTGAGGGTACGGTAGTGCCGAGTGACCTCTGATCTCCCCCATTGCTTTTCCCTTCTTTGTCCGAGAGCAAGGATGAGTGTAAGGAGCAGTCTGACGCACATAAATTCGTCGTGTGCAATTATCGATTTTTGTGTGAGGGGTACGGTAGTGCCGAGTGACCTCTGATCTCCCCCATTGCTTTTCCCTTCTTTGTCCGAGAGCAAGGATGAGTGTAAGGGGCAGTCTGACGCACATAATTTCGTCGTGTGCAATTATCGATTTTTGTGTGAGGGTATGGTAGTGCCGAGTGATCAATGATCTCCCCCATTGCTTTTCCCTTCTTTGTCTGAGAGCAAGGATGAGTGTAAGGAGCAGTCTGACGCACATAAATTCGTCGTGTGCAATTATCGATTTTTGTGAGAGGGGTACGGTAGTGCCGAGTGATCTCTGATCTCCCCCATTGCTTTTCCCTTCTTTGTCCGAGAACAAGGATGAGTGTAAGGAGCAGTCTGACGCACATAATTTCGTCGTGTGCAATTATCGATTTTTGTGTGAGGGTACGGTAGTGCCGAGTGACCTCTGATCTCCCCCATTGCTTTTCCCTTCTTTGTCCGAGAGCAAGGATGAGTGTAAGGGGCAGTCTGACGCACATAATTTCGTCGTTTGCAATTATCAATTTTTGTGTGAGGGGTACGGTAGTGCCGAGTGATCTCTGATCTCCCCCATTGCTTTTCCCTTCTTTGTCTGAGAGCAAGGATGAGTGTAAGGAGCAGTCTGACGCACATAAATTCGTCGTGTGCAATTATCGATTTTTGTGTGAGGGTATGGTAGTGCCGAGTGATCAATGATCTCCCCCATTGCTTTTCCCTTCTTTGTCTGAGAGCAAGGATGAGTGTAAGGAGCAGTCTCACGCACATAAATTCGTCGTGTGCAATTATCGATTTTTGTGAGAGGGGTACGGTAGTGCCGAGTGATCTCTGATCTCCCCCATTGCTTTTCCCTTCTTTGTCCGAGAACAAGGATGAGTGTAAGGAGCAGTCTGACGCACATAATTTCGTCGTGTGCAATTATCGATTTTTGTGTGAGGGTACGGTAGTGCCGAGTGACCTCTGATCACCCCCATTGCTTTTCCCTTCTTTGTCCGAGAGCAAGGATGAGTGTAAGGAGCAGTCTGACGCACATAAATTCGTCGTGTGCAATTATCGATTTTTGTGTGAGGGGTACGGTAGTGCCGAGTGACCTCTGATCTCCCCCATTGCTTTTCCCTTCTTTGTCCGAGAGCAAGGATGAGTGTAAGGGGCAGTCTGACGCACATAATTTCGTCGTGTGCAATTATCGATTTTTGTGTGAGGGTACGGTAGTGAAGAGTGACCTCTGATCTCCCCCATTGCTTTTCCCTTCTTTGTCCGAGAGCAAGGATGAGTGTAAGGGGCAGTCTGACGCACATAATTTCGTCGTGTGCAATTATCGATTTTTGTGTGAGGGTACGGTAGCGCCGAGTGATCTCTGAACTCCCCCTTTGCTTTTCCCTTCTTTGTCTGAGAGCAAGGATGAGTGTAAGGAGCAGTCTGACGCACATAAATTCGTCGTGTGCAATTATCGATTTTTGTGTGAGGGGTACGGTAGTGCCGAGTGACCTCTGATCTCCCCCATTGCTTTTCCCTTCTTTGTCCGAGAACAAGGATGAGTGTAAGGAGCAGTCTGACGCACATAATTTCGTCGTGTGCAATTATCGATTTTTGTGTGAGGGTACGGTAGTGAAGAGTGACCTCTGATCTCCCCCATTGCTTTTCCCTTCTTTGTCCGAGAGCAAGGATGAGTGTAAGGGGCAGTCTGACGCACATAATTTCGTCGTGTGCAATTATCGATTTTTGTGTGAGGGTACGGTAGCGCCGAGTGATCTCTGAACTCCCCCTTTGCTTTTCCCTTCTTTGTCTGAGAGCAAGGATGAGTGTAAGGAGCAGTCTGACGCACATAAATTCGTCGTGTGCAATTATCGATTTTTGTGTGAGGGGTACGGTAGTGCCGAGTGATCTCTGATCTCCCCCATTGCTTTTCCCTTCTTTGTCCGAAAACAAGGATGAGTGTAAGGAGCAGTCTGACGCACATAATTTCGTCGTGTGCAATTATCGATTTTTGTGTGAGGGTACGGTAGTGCCGAGTGACCTCTGATCTCCCCCATTGCTTTTCCCTTCTTTGTCCGAGAGCAAGGATGAGTGTAAGGGGCAGTCTGACGCACATAATTTCGTCGTGTGCAATTATCGATTTTTGTGTGAGGGTATGGTAGTGCCGAGTGATCAATGATCTTCCCCATTGCTTTTCCCTTCTTTGTCTGAGAGCAAGGATGAGTGTAAGGAGCAGTCTGACGCACATAAATTCGTCGTGTGCAATTATCGATTTTTGTGAGAGGGGTACGGTAGTGCCGAGTGATCTCTGATCTCCCCCATTGCTTTTCCCTTCTTTGTCCGAGAACAAGGATGAGTGTAAGGAGCAGTCTGGCGCACATAATTTCGTCGTGTGCAATTATCGATTTTTGTGTGAGGGTACGGTAGTGCCGAGTGACCTCTGATCTCCCCCATTGCTTTTCCCTTCTTTGTCTGAGAGCAAGGATGAGTGTAAGGAGCAGTCTGACGCACATAATTTCGTCGTGTGCAATTATCGATATTTGTGTGAGGGGTACGGTAGTGCCGAGTGATCTCTGATCTCCCCCATTGCTTTTCCCTTCTTTGTCCGAGAACAAGGATGAGTGTAAGGAGCAGTCTGACGCACATAATTTCGTCGTGTGCAATTATCGATTTTTGTGTGAGGGTACGGTAGTGAAGAGTGACCTCTGATCTCCCCCATTGCTTTTCCCTTCTTTGTCCGAGAGCAAGGATGAGTGTAAGGGGCAGTCTGACGCACATAATTTCGTCGTGTGCAATTATCGATTTTTGTGTGAGGGTACGGTAGCGCCGAGTGATCTCTGAACTCCCCCTTTGCTTTTCCCTTCTTTGCCCGAGAGCAAGGATGAGTGTAAGAGGCAGTCTGACGCACATTTATTCGTCGTCGCAATTATCGATTTTTGTGTGAGGGGTACGGTAGCGCCGAGTCTCTGATCTCCCCCTTTGCTTTTCCCTTCTTTGCCCGAGAGCAAGGATGAGTGTAAGGGGCAGTCTGACGCACATAATTTCGTCGTGTGCAATTATCGATTTTTGTGTGAGGGGTACGGTAGTGCCGAGTGATCTCTGACCTCCCCCATTGCTTTTCCCTTCTTTGTCTGAGAGCAAGGATGAGTGTAAGGAGCAGTCTGACGCACATAAATTCGTCGTGTGCAATTATCGATTTTTGTGTGAGGGGTACGGTAGTGCCGAGTGATCTCTGATCTCCCCCATTGCTTTTCCCTTCTTTGTCCGAGAACAAGGATGAGTGTAAGGAGCAGTCTGACGCACATAATTTCGTCGTGTGCAATTATCGATTTTTGTGTGAGGGTACGGTAGTGCCGAGTGACCTCTGATCTCCCCCATTGCTTTTCCCTTCTTTGTCCGAGAGCAAGGATGAGTGTAAGGGGCAGTCTGACGCACATAATTTCGTCGTTTGCAATTATCGATTTTTGTGTGAGGGTACGGTAGCGCCGAGTGATCTCTGAACTCCCCCTTTGCTTTTCCCTTCTTTGCCCGAGAGCAAGGATGAGTGTAAGGGGCAATCTGACGCACATAATTTCGTCGTGTGCAATTATCGATTTTTGTGTGAGGGTACGGTAGTGCCGAGTGATCTCTGATCTCCCCCATTGCTTTTCCCTTCTTTGTCCGAGAACAAGGATGAGTGTAAGGAGCAGTCTGACGCACATAATTTCGTCGTGTGCAATTATCGATTTTTGTGAGAGGGGTACGGTAGTGCCGAGTGATCTCTGATCTCCCCCATTGCTTTTCCCTTCTTTGTCCGAGAACAAGGATGAGTGTAAGGAGCAGTCTGACGCACATAATTTCGTCGTGTGCAATTATCGATTTTTGTGTGAGGGTACGGTAGTGCCGAGTGACCTCTGATCTCCCCCATTGCTTTTCCCTTCTTTGTCCGAGAGCAAGGATGAGTGTAAGGAGCAGTCTGACGCACATAAATTCGTCGTGTGCAATTATCGATTTTTGTGTGAGGGTACGGTAGTGCCGAGTGACCTCTGATCTCCCCCATTGCTTTTCCCTTCTTTGTCCGAGAGCAAGGATGAGTGTAAGGGGCAGTCTGACGCACATTTATTCGTCGTGTGCAATTATCGATTTTTGTGTGAGGGGTACGGTAGCGCCGAGTCTCTGATCTCCCCCTTTGCTTTTCCCTTCTTTGCCCGAGAGCAAGGATGAGTGTAAGGGGCAGTCTGACGCACATAATTTCGTCGTGTGCAATTATCAATTTTTGTGTGAGGGGTACGGTAGTGCCGAGTGATCTCTGATCTCCCCCATTGCTTTTCCCTTCTTTGTCTGAGAGCAAGGATGAGTGTAAGGAGCAGTCTGACGCACATAAATTCGTCGTGTGCAATTATCGATTTTTGTGAGAGGGGTACGGTAGTGCCGAGTGATCTCTGATCTCCCCCATTGCTTTTCCCTTCTTTGTCCGGGAACAAGGATGAGTGTAAGGAGCAGTCTGACGCACATAATTTCGTCGTGTGCAATTATCGATTTTTGTGTGAGGGTACGGTAGTGCCGAGTGATCTCTGATCTCCCCCATTGCTTTTCCCTTCTTTGTCCGGGAACAAGGATGAGTGTAAGGAGCAGTCTGACGCACATAATTTCGTCGTGTGCAATTATCGATTTTTGTGTGAGGGTACGGTAGTGCCGAGTGACCTCTGATCTCCCCCATTGCTTTTCCCTTCTTTGTCCGAGAGCAAGGATGAGTGTAAGGAGCAGTCTGACGCACATAAATTCGTCGTGTGCAATTATCGATTTTTGTGTGAGGGGTACGGTAGTGCCGAGTGACCTCTGATCTCCCCCATTGCTTTTCCCTTCTTTGTCCGAGAGCAAGGATGAGTGTAAGGGGCAGTCTGACGCACATAATTTCGTCGTGTGCAATTATCGATTTTTGTGTGAGGGTATGGTAGTGCCGAGTGATCAATGATCTCCCCCATTGCTTTTCCCTTCTTTGTCTGAGAGCAAGGATGAGTGTAAGGAGCAGTCTGACGCACATAAATTCGTCGTGTGCAATTATCGATTTTTGTGAGAGGGGTACGGTAGTGCCGAGTGATCTCTGATCTCCCCCATTGCTTTTCCCTTCTTTGTCCGAGAACAAGGATGAGTGTAAGGAGCAGTCTGACGCACATAATTTCGTCGTGTGCAATTATCGATTTTTGTGTGAGGGTACGGTAGTGCCGAGTGACCTCTGATCTCCCCCATTGCTTTTCCCTTCTTTGTCCGAGAGCAAGGATGAGTGTAAGGGGCAGTCTGACGCACATAATTTCGTCGTGTGCAATTATCGATTTTTGTGTGAGGGTACGGTAGCGCCGAGTGATCTCTGAACTCCCCCTTTGCTTTTCCCTTCTTTGCCCGAGAGCAAGGATGAGTGTAAGGGGCAATCTGACGCACATAATTTCGTCGTGTGCAATTATCGATTTTTGTGTGAGGGTACGGTAGTGCCGAGTGATCTCTGATCTCCCCCATTGCTTTTCCCTTCTTTGTCCGAGAACAAGGATGAGTGTAAGGAGCAGTCTGACGCACATAATTTCGTCGTGTGCAATTATCGATTTTTGTGAGAGGGGTACGGTAGTGCCGAGTGATCTCTGATCTCCCCCATTGCTTTTCCCTTCTTTGTCCGAGAACAAGGATGAGTGTAAGGAGCAGTCTGACGCACATAATTTCGTCGTGTGCAATTATCGATTTTTGTGTGAGGGTACGGTAGTGCCGAGTGACCTCTGATCTCCCCCATTGCTTTTCCCTTCTTTGTCCGAGAGCAAGGATGAGTGTAAGGAGCAGTCTGACGCACATAAATTCGTCGTGTGCAATTATCGATTTTTGTGTGAGGGTACGGTAGTGCCGAGTGACCTCTGATCTCCCCCATTGCTTTTCCCTTCTTTGTCCGAGAGCAAGGATGAGTGTAAGGGGCAGTCTGACGCACATTTATTCGTCGTGTGCAATTATCGATTTTTGTGTGAGGGGTACGGTAGCGCCGAGTCTCTGATCTCCCCCTTTGCTTTTCCCTTCTTTGCCCGAGAGCAAGGATGAGTGTAAGGGGCAGTCTGACGCACATAATTTCGTCGTGTGCAATTATCAATTTTTGTGTGAGGGGTACGGTAGTGCCGAGTGATCTCTGATCTCCCCCATTGCTTTTCCCTTCTTTGTCTGAGAGCAAGGATGAGTGTAAGGAGCAGTCTGACGCACATAAATTCGTCGTGTGCAATTATCGATTTTTGTGAGAGGGGTACGGTAGTGCCGAGTGATCTCTGATCTCCCCCATTGCTTTTCCCTTCTTTGTCCGGGAACAAGGATGAGTGTAAGGAGCAGTCTGACGCACATAATTTCGTCGTGTGCAATTATCGATTTTTGTGTGAGGGTACGGTAGTGCCGAGTGACCTCTGATCTCCCCCATTGCTTTTCCCTTCTTTGTCCGAGAGCAAGGATGAGTGTAAGGAGCAGTCTGACGCACATAAATTCGTCGTGTGCAATTATCGATTTTTGTGTGAGGGGTACGGTAGTGCCGAGTGACCTCTGATCTCCCCCATTGCTTTTCCCTTCTTTGTCCGAGAGCAAGGATGAGTGTAAGGGGCAGTCTGACGCACATAATTTCGTCGTGTGCAATTATCGATTTTTGTGTGAGGGTATGGTAGTGCCGAGTGATCAATGATCTCCCCCATTGCTTTTCCCTTCTTTGTCCGAAAACAAGGATGAGTGTAAGGAGCAGTCTGACGCACATAATTTCGTCGTGTGCAATTATCGATTTTTGTGTGAGGGTACGGTAGTGCCGAGTGACCTCTGATCTCCCCCATTGCTTTTCCCTTCTTTGTCCGAGAGCAAGGATGAGTGTAAGGGGCAGTCTGACGCACATAATTTCGTCGTGTGCAATTATCGATTTTTGTGTGAGGGTATGGTAGTGCCGAGTGATCAATGATCTTCCCCATTGCTTTTCCCTTCTTTGTCTGAGAGCAAGGATGAGTGTAAGGAGCAGTCTGACGCACATAATTTCGTCGTGTGCAATTATCGATTTTTGTGTGAGGGGTACGGTAGTGAAGAGTGACCTCTGATCTCCCCCATTGCTTTTCCCTTCTTTGTCCGAGAGCAAGGATGAGTGTAAGGGGCAGTCTGACGCACATAATTTCGTCGTGTGCAATTATCGATTTTTGTGTGAGGGTACGGTAGCGCCGAGTGATCTCTGAACTCCCCCTTTGCTTTTCCCTTCTTTGTCTGAGAGCAAGGATGAGTGTAAGGAGCAGTCTGACGCACATAAATTCGTCGTGTGCAATTATCGATTTTTGTGTGAGGGGTACGGTAGTGCCGAGTGATCTCTGATCTCCCCCATTGCTTTTCCCTTCTTTGTCCGAAAACAAGGATGAGTGTAAGGAGCAGTCTGACGCACATAATTTCGTCGTGTGCAATTATCGATTTTTGTGTGAGGGTACGGTAGTGCCGAGTGACCTCTGATCTCCCCCATTGCTTTTCCCTTCTTTGTCCGAGAGCAAGGATGAGTGTAAGGGGCAGTCTGACGCACATAATTTCGTCGTGTGCAATTATCGATTTTTGTGTGAGGGTATGGTAGTGCCGAGTGATCAATGATCTTCCCCATTGCTTTTCCCTTCTTTGTCTGAGAGCAAGGATGAGTGTAAGGAGCAGTCTGACGCACATAAATTCGTCGTGTGCAATTATCGATTTTTGTGAGAGGGGTACGGTAGTGCCGAGTGATCTCTGATCTCCCCCATTGCTTTTCCCTTCTTTGTCCGAGAACAAGGATGAGTGTAAGGAGCAGTCTGACGCACATAATTTCGTCGTGTGCAATTATCGATTTTTGTGTGAGGGTACGGTAGTGCCGAGTGACCTCTGATCTCCCCCATTGCTTTTCCCTTCTTTGTCTGAGAGCAAGGATGAGTGTAAGGAGCAGTCTGACGCACATAATTTCGTCGTGTGCAATTATCGATATTTGTGTGAGGGGTACGGTAGTGCCGAGTGATCTCTGATCTCCCCCATTGCTTTTCCCTTCTTTGTCCGAGAACAAGGATGAGTGTAAGGAGCAGTCTGACGCACATAAATTCGTCGTGTGCAATTATCGATTTTTGTGTGAGGGTACGGTAGTGCCGAGTGACCTCTGATCTCCCCCATTGCTTTTCCCTTCTTTGTCCGAGAGCAAGGATGAGTGTAAGGGGCAGTCTGACGCACATTTATTCGTCGTGTGCAATTATCGATTTTTGTGTGAGGGGTACGGTAGCGCCGAGTCTCTGATCTCCCCCTTTGCTTTTCCCTTCTTTGCCCGAGAGCAAGGATGAGTGTAAGGGGCAGTCTGACGCACATAATTTCGTCGTGTGCAATTATCAATTTTTGTGTGAGGGGTACGGTAGTGCCGAGTGATCTCTGATCTCCCCCATTGCTTTTCCCTTCTTTGTCTGAGAGCAAGGATGAGTGTAAGGAGCAGTCTGACGCACATAAATTCGTCGTGTGCAATTATCGATTTTTGTGAGAGGGGTACGGTAGTGCCGAGTGATCTCTGATCTCCCCCATTGCTTTTCCCTTCTTTGTCCGGGAACAAGGATGAGTGTAAGGAGCAGTCTGACGCACATAATTTCGTCGTGTGCAATTATCGATTTTTGTGTGAGGGTACGGTAGTGCCGAGTGACCTCTGATCTCCCCCATTGCTTTTCCCTTCTTTGTCCGAGAGCAAGGATGAGTGTAAGGAGCAGTCTGACGCACATAATTTCGTCGTGTGCAATTATCGATTTTTGTGTGAGGGTATGGTAGTGCCGAGTGATCAATGATCTCCCCCATTGCTTTTCCCTTCTTTGTCCGAAAACAAGGATGAGTGTAAGGAGCAGTCTGACGCACATAATTTCGTCGTGTGCAATTATCGATTTTTGTGTGAGGGTACGGTAGTGCCGAGTGACCTCTGATCTCCCCCATTGCTTTTCCCTTCTTTGTCCGAGAGCAAGGATGAGTGTAAGGGGCAGTCTGACGCACATAATTTCGTCGTGTGCAATTATCGATTTTTGTGTGAGGGTATGGTAGTGCCGAGTGATCAATGATCTTCCCCATTGCTTTTCCCTTCTTTGTCTGAGAGCAAGGATGAGTGTAAGGAGCAGTCTGACGCACATAAATTCGTCGTGTGCAATTATCGATTTTTGTGAGAGGGGTACGGTAGTGCCGAGTGATCTCTGATCTCCCCCATTGCTTTTCCCTTCTTTGTCCGAGAACAAGGATGAGTGTAAGGAGCAGTCTGACGCACATAATTTCGTCGTGTGCAATTATCGATTTTTGTGTGAGGGTACGGTAGTGCCGAGTGACCTCTGATCTCCCCCATTGCTTTTCCCTTCTTTGTCTGAGAGCAAGGATGAGTGTAAGGAGCAGTCTGACGCACATAATTTCGTCGTGTGCAATTATCGATTTTTGTGTGAGGGGTACGGTAGTGAAGAGTGACCTCTGATCTCCCCCATTGCTTTTCCCTTCTTTGTCCGAGAGCAAGGATGAGTGTAAGGGGCAGTCTGACGCACATAATTTCGTCGTGTGCAATTATCGATTTTTGTGTGAGGGTACGGTAGCGCCGAGTGATCTCTGAACTCCCCCTTTGCTTTTCCCTTCTTTGTCTGAGAGCAAGGATGAGTGTAAGGAGCAGTCTGACGCACATAAATTCGTCGTGTGCAATTATCGATTTTTGTGTGAGGGGTACGGTAGTGCCGAGTGATCTCTGATCTCCCCCATTGCTTTTCCCTTCTTTGTCCGAAAACAAGGATGAGTGTAAGGAGCAGTCTGACGCACATAATTTCGTCGTGTGCAATTATCGATTTTTGTGTGAGGGTACGGTAGTGCCGAGTGACCTCTGATCTCCCCCATTGCTTTTCCCTTCTTTGTCCGAGAGCAAGGATGAGTGTAAGGGGCAGTCTGACGCACATAATTTCGTCGTGTGCAATTATCGATTTTTGTGTGAGGGTATGGTAGTGCCGAGTGATCAATGATCTTCCCCATTGCTTTTCCCTTCTTTGTCTGAGAGCAAGGATGAGTGTAAGGAGCAGTCTGACGCACATAAATTCGTCGTGTGCAATTATCGATTTTTGTGAGAGGGGTACGGTAGTGCCGAGTGATCTCTGATCTCCCCCATTGCTTTTCCCTTCTTTGTCCGAGAACAAGGATGAGTGTAAGGAGCAGTCTGACGCACATAATTTCGTCGTGTGCAATTATCGATTTTTGTGTGAGGGTACGGTAGTGCCGAGTGACCTCTGATCTCCCCCATTGCTTTTCCCTTCTTTGTCTGAGAGCAAGGATGAGTGTAAGGAGCAGTCTGACGCACATAATTTCGTCGTGTGCAATTATCGATATTTGTGTGAGGGGTACGGTAGTGCCGAGTGATCTCTGATCTCCCCCATTGCTTTTCCCTTCTTTGTCCGAGAACAAGGATGAGTGTAAGGAGCAGTCTGACGCACATAATTTCGTCGTGTGCAATTATCGATTTTTGTGTGAGGGTACGGTAGTGAAGAGTGACCTCTGATCTCCCCCATTGCTTTTCCCTTCTTTGTCCGAGAGCAAGGATGAGTGTAAGGGGCAGTCTGACGCACATAATTTCGTCGTGTGCAATTATCGATTTTTGTGTGAGGGTACGGTAGCGCCGAGTGATCTCTGAACTCCCCCTTTGCTTTTCCCTTCTTTGCCCGAGAGCAAGGATGAGTGTAAGGGGCAGTCTGACGCACATTTATTCGTCGTCGCAATTATCGATTTTTGTGTGAGGGGTACGGTAGCGCCGAGTCTCTGATCTCCCCCTTTGCTTTTCCCTTCTTTGCCCGAGAGCAAGGATGAGTGTAAGGGGCAGTCTGACGCACATAATTTCGTCGTGTGCAATTATCGATTTTTGTGTGAGGGGTACGGTAGTGCCGAGTGATCTCTGACCTCCCCCATTGCTTTTCCCTTCTTTGTCTGAGAGCAAGGATGAGTGTAAGGAGCAGTCTGACGCACATAAATTCGTCGTGTGCAATTATCGATTTTTGTGTGAGGGGTACGGTAGTGCCGAGTGATCTCTGATCTCCCCCATTGCTTTTCCCTTCTTTGTCCGAGAACAAGGATGAGTGTAAGGAGCAGTCTGACGCACATAATTTCGTCGTGTGCAATTATCGATTTTTGTGTGAGGGTACGGTAGTGCCGAGTGACCTCTGATCTCCCCCATTGCTTTTCCCTTCTTTGTCCGAGAGCAAGGATGAGTGTAAGGGGCAGTCTGACGCACATAATTTCGTCGTGTGCAATTATCGATTTTTGTGTGAGGGTACGGTAGCGCCGAGTGATCTCTGAACTCCCCCTTTGCTTTTCCCTTCTTTGCCCGAGAGCAAGGATGAGTGTAAGGGGCAATCTGACGCACATAATTTCGTCGTGTGCAATTATCGATTTTTGTGTGAGGGTACGGTAGTGCCGAGTGATCTCTGATCTCCCCCATTGCTTTTCCCTTCTTTGTCCGAGAACAAGGATGAGTGTAAGGAGCAGTCTGACGCACATAATTTCGTCGTGTGCAATTATCGATTTTTGTGAGAGGGGTACGGTAGTGCCGAGTGATCTCTGATCTCCCCCATTGCTTTTCCCTTCTTTGTCCGAGAACAAGGATGAGTGTAAGGAGCAGTCTGACGCACATAATTTCGTCGTGTGCAATTATCGATTTTTGTGTGAGGGTACGGTAGTGCCGAGTGACCTCTGATCTCCCCCATTGCTTTTCCCTTCTTTGTCCGAGAGCAAGGATGAGTGTAAGGAGCAGTCTGACGCACATAAATTCGTCGTGTGCAATTATCGATTTTTGTGTGAGGGTACGGTAGTGCCGAGTGACCTCTGATCTCCCCCATTGCTTTTCCCTTCTTTGTCCGAGAGCAAGGATGAGTGTAAGGGGCAGTCTGACGCACATTTATTCGTCGTGTGCAATTATCGATTTTTGTGTGAGGGGTACGGTAGCGCCGAGTCTCTGATCTCCCCCTTTGCTTTTCCCTTCTTTGCCCGAGAGCAAGGATGAGTGTAAGGGGCAGTCTGACGCACATAATTTCGTCGTGTGCAATTATCAATTTTTGTGTGAGGGGTACGGTAGTGCCGAGTGATCTCTGATCTCCCCCATTGCTTTTCCCTTCTTTGTCTGAGAGCAAGGATGAGTGTAAGGAGCAGTCTGACGCACATAAATTCGTCGTGTGCAATTATCGATTTTTGTGAGAGGGGTACGGTAGTGCCGAGTGATCTCTGATCTCCCCCATTGCTTTTCCCTTCTTTGTCCGGGAACAAGGATGAGTGTAAGGAGCAGTCTGACGCACATAATTTCGTCGTGTGCAATTATCGATTTTTGTGTGAGGGTACGGTAGTGCCGAGTGACCTCTGATCTCCCCCATTGCTTTTCCCTTCTTTGTCCGAGAGCAAGGATGAGTGTAAGGAGCAGTCTGACGCACATAAATTCGTCGTGTGCAATTATCGATTTTTGTGTGAGGGGTACGGTAGTGCCGAGTGACCTCTGATCTCCCCCATTGCTTTTCCCTTCTTTGTCCGAGAGCAAGGATGAGTGTAAGGGGCAGTCTGACGCACATAATTTCGTCGTGTGCAATTATCGATTTTTGTGTGAGGGTATGGTAGTGCCGAGTGATCAATGATCTCCCCCATTGCTTTTCCCTTCTTTGTCTGAGAGCAAGGATGAGTGTAAGGAGCAGTCTGACGCACATAAATTCGTCGTGTGCAATTATCGATTTTTGTGAGAGGGGTACGGTAGTGCCGAGTGATCTCTGATCTCCCCCATTGCTTTTCCCTTCTTTGTCCGAGAACAAGGATGAGTGTAAGGAGCAGTCTGACGCACATAATTTCGTCGTGTGCAATTATCGATTTTTGTGTGAGGGTACGGTAGTGCCGAGTGACCTCTGATCTCCCCCATTGCTTTTCCCTTCTTTGTCCGAGAGCAAGGATGAGTGTAAGGGGCAGTCTGACGCACATAATTTCGTCGTGTGCAATTATCGATTTTTGTGTGAGGGTACGGTAGCGCCGAGTGATCTCTGAACTCCCCCTTTGCTTTTCCCTTCTTTGCCCGAAAACAAGGATGAGTGTAAGGAGCAGTCTGACGCACATAATTTCGTCGTGTGCAATTATCGATTTTTGTGTGAGGGTACGGTAGTGCCGAGTGACCTCTGATCTCCCCCATTGCTTTTCCCTTCTTTGTCCGAAAACAAGGATGAGTGTAAGGAGCAGTCTGACGCACATAATTTCGTCGTGTGCAATTATCGATTTTTGTGTGAGGGTACGGTAGTGCCGAGTGACCTCTGATCTCCCCCATTGCTTTTCCCTTCTTTGTCCGAGAGCAAGGATGAGTGTAAGGGGCAATCTGACGCACATAATTTCGTCGTGTGCAATTATCGATTTTTGTGTGAGGGTACGGTAGTGCCGAGTGATCTCTGATCTCCCCCATTGCTTTTCCCTTCTTTGTCCGAGAACAAGGATGAGTGTAAGGAGCAGTCTGACGCACATAATTTCGTCGTGTGCAATTATCGATTTTTGTGAGAGGGGTACGGTAGTGCCGAGTGATCTCTGATCTCCCCCATTGCTTTTCCCTTCTTTGTCCGAGAACAAGGATGAGTGTAAGGAGCAGTCTGACGCACATAATTTCGTCGTGTGCAATTATCGATTTTTGTGTGAGGGTACGGTAGTGCCGAGTGACCTCTGATCTCCCCCATTGCTTTTCCCTTCTTTGTCCGAGAGCAAGGATGAGTGTAAGGAGCAGTCTGACGCACATAAATTCGTCGTGTGCAATTATCGATTTTTGTGTGAGGGTACGGTAGTGCCGAGTGACCTCTGATCTCCCCCATTGCTTTTCCCTTCTTTGTCCGAGAGCAAGGATGAGTGTAAGGGGCAGTCTGACGCACATTTATTCGTCGTGTGCAATTATCGATTTTTGTGTGAGGGGTACGGTAGCGCCGAGTCTCTGATCTCCCCCTTTGCTTTTCCCTTCTTTGCCCGAGAGCAAGGATGAGTGTAAGGGGCAGTCTGACGCACATAATTTCGTCGTGTGCAATTATCAATTTTTGTGTGAGGGGTACGGTAGTGCCGAGTGATCTCTGATCTCCCCCATTGCTTTTCCCTTCTTTGTCTGAGAGCAAGGATGAGTGTAAGGAGCAGTCTGACGCACATAAATTCGTCGTGTGCAATTATCGATTTTTGTGAGAGGGGTACGGTAGTGCCGAGTGATCTCTGATCTCCCCCATTGCTTTTCCCTTCTTTGTCCGGGAACAAGGATGAGTGTAAGGAGCAGTCTGACGCACATAATTTCGTCGTGTGCAATTATCGATTTTTGTGTGAGGGTACGGTAGTGCCGAGTGACCTCTGATCTCCCCCATTGCTTTTCCCTTCTTTGTCCGAGAGCAAGGATGAGTGTAAGGAGCAGTCTGACGCACATAAATTCGTCGTGTGCAATTATCGATTTTTGTGTGAGGGGTACGGTAGTGCCGAGTGACCTCTGATCTCCCCCATTGCTTTTCCCTTCTTTGTCCGAGAGCAAGGATGAGTGTAAGGGGCAGTCTGACGCACATAATTTCGTCGTGTGCAATTATCGATTTTTGTGTGAGGGTATGGTAGTGCCGAGTGATCAATGATCTCCCCCATTGCTTTTCCCTTCTTTGTCCGAAAACAAGGATGAGTGTAAGGAGCAGTCTGACGCACATAATTTCGTCGTGTGCAATTATCGATTTTTGTGTGAGGGTACGGTAGTGCCGAGTGACCTCTGATCTCCCCCATTGCTTTTCCCTTCTTTGTCCGAGAGCAAGGATGAGTGTAAGGGGCAGTCTGACGCACATAATTTCGTCGTGTGCAATTATCGATTTTTGTGTGAGGGTATGGTAGTGCCGAGTGATCAATGATCTTCCCCATTGCTTTTCCCTTCTTTGTCTGAGAGCAAGGATGAGTGTAAGGAGCAGTCTGACGCACATAAATTCGTCGTGTGCAATTATCGATTTTTGTGAGAGGGGTACGGTAGTGCCGAGTGATCTCTGATCTCCCCCATTGCTTTTCCCTTCTTTGTCCGAGAACAAGGATGAGTGTAAGGAGCAGTCTGACGCACATAATTTCGTCGTGTGCAATTATCGATTTTTGTGTGAGTGTACGGTAGTGCCGAGTGACCTCTGATCTCCCCCATTGCTTTTCCCTTCTTTGTCTGAGAGCAAGGATGAGTGTAAGGAGCAGTCTGACGCACATAATTTCGTCGTGTGCAATTATCGATTTTTGTGTGAGGGGTACGGTAGTGCCGAGTGATCTCTGATCTCCCCCATTGCTTTTCCCTTCTTTGTCCGAGAACAAGGATGAGTGTAAGGAGCAGTCTGACGCACATAATTTCGTCGTGTGCAATTATCGATTTTTGTGTGAGGGTATGGTAGTGCCGAGTGATCAATGATCTCCCCCATTGCTTTTCCCTTCTTTGTCTGAGAGCAAGGATGAGTGTAAGGAGCAGTCTGACGCACATAAATTCGTCGTGTGCAATTAGCGATTTTTGTGAGAGGGGTACGGTAGTGCCGAGTGATCTCTGATCTCCCCCATTGCTTTTCCCTTCTTTGTCCGAGAACAAGGATGAGTGTAAGGAGCAGTCTGACGCACATAATTTCGTCGTGTGCAATTATCGATTTTTGTGTGAGGGTATGGTAGTGCCGAGTGATCAATGATCTCCCCCATTGCTTTTCCCTTCTTTGTCTGAGAGCAAGGATGAGTGTAAGGAGCAGTCTGACGCACATAAATTCGTCGTGTGCAATTAGCGATTTTTGTGAGAGGGGTACGGTAGTGCCGAGTGATCTCTGATCTCCCCCATTGCTTTTCCCTTCTTTGTCCGAGAACAAGGATGAGTGTAAGGGGCAGTCTGACGCACATAATTTCGTCGTGTGCAATTATCGATTTTTGTGTGAGGGTACGGTAGCGCCGAGTGATCTCTGAACTCCCCCTTTGCTTTTCCCTTCTTTGCCCGAGAGCAAGGATGAGTGTAAGGAGCAGTCTGACGCACATAATTTCGTCGTGTGCAATTATCGATTTTTGTGTGAGGGTACGGTAGTGCCGAGTGATCTCTGATCTCCCCCATTGCTTTTCCCTTCTTTGTCCGAGAACAAGGATGAGTGTAAGGAGCAGTCTGACGCACATAATTTCGTCGTGTGCAATTATCGATTTTTGTGAGAGGGGTACGGTAGTGCCGAGTGATCTCTGATCTCCCCCATTGCTTTTCCCTTCTTTGTCCGAGAACAAGGATGAGTGTAAGGAGCAGTCTGACGCACATAATTTCGTCGTGTGCAATTATCGATTTTTGTGTGAGGGTATGGTAGTGCCGAGTGATCAATGATCTCCCCCATTGCTTTTCCCTTCTTTGTCTGAGAGCAAGGATGAGTGTAAGGAGCAGTCTGACGCACATAAATTCGTCGTGTGCAATTAGCGATTTTTGTGAGAGGGGTACGGTAGTGCCGAGTGATCTCTGATCTCCCCCATTGCTTTTCCCTTCTTTGTCCGAGAACAAGGATGAGTGTAAGGGGCAGTCTGACGCACATAATTTCGTCGTGTGCAATTATCGATTTTTGTGTGAGGGTACGGTAGCGCCGAGTGATCTCTGAACTCCCCCTTTGCTTTTCCCTTCTTTGCCCGAGAGCAAGGATGAGTGTAAGGGGCAATCTGACGCACATAATTTCGTCGTGTGCAATTATCGATTTTTGTGTGAGGGTACGGTAGTGCCGAGTGATCTCTGATCTCCCCCATTGCTTTTCCCTTCTTTGTCCGAGAACAAGGATGAGTGTAAGGAGCAGTCTGACGCACATAATTTCGTCGTGTGCAATTATCGATTTTTGTGAGAGGGGTACGGTAGTGCCGAGTGATCTCTGATCTCCCCCATTGCTTTTCCCTTCTTTGTCCGAGAACAAGGATGAGTGTAAGGAGCAGTCTGACGCACATAATTTCGTCGTGTGCAATTATCGATTTTTGTGTGAGGGTACGGTAGTGCCGAGTGACCTCTGATCTCCCCCATTGCTTTTCCCTTCTTTGTCCGAGAGCAAGGATGAGTGTAAGGAGCAGTCTGACGCACATAAATTCGTCGTGTGCAATTATCGATTTTTGTGTGAGGGTACGGTAGTGCCGAGTGACCTCTGATCTCCCCCATTGCTTTTCCCTTCTTTGTCCGAGAGCAAGGATGAGTGTAAGGGGCAGTCTGACGCACATTTATTCG
The DNA here is from genome assembly GCA_036245785.1 of Pristionchus fissidentatus. Lineage (NCBI taxonomy): Eukaryota > Metazoa > Nematoda > Chromadorea > Rhabditida > Neodiplogasteridae > Pristionchus > Pristionchus fissidentatus. The sequence continues at coordinate 10,040,209 of BTSY01000007.1, forward strand.
TCGTGTGCAATTATCGATTTTTGTGTGAGGGGTACGGTAGCGCCGAGTCTCTGATCTCCCCCTTTGCTTTTCCCTTCTTTGCCCGAGAGCAAGGATGAGTGTAAGGGGCAGTCTGACGCACATAATTTCGTCGTGTGCAATTATCAATTTTTGTGTGAGGGGTACGGTAGTGCCGAGTGATCTCTGATCTCCCCCATTGCTTTTCCCTTCTTTGTCTGAGAGCAAGGATGAGTGTAAGGAGCAGTCTGACGCACATAAATTCGTCGTGTGCAATTATCGATTTTTGTGAGAGGGGTACGGTAGTGCCGAGTGATCTCTGATCTCCCCCATTGCTTTTCTCTTCTTTGTCCGAGAACAAGGATGAGTGTAAGGAGCAGTCTGACGCACATAATTTCGTCGTGTGCAATTATCGATTTTTGTGTGAGGGTACGGTAGTGCCGAGTGACCTCTGATCTCCCCCATTGCTTTTCCCTTCTTTGTCTGAGAGCAAGGATGAGTGTAAGGAGCAGTCTGACGCACATAATTTCGTCGTGTGCAATTATCGATTTTTGTGTGAGGGGTACGGTAGTGCCGAGTGATCTCTGATCTCCCCCATTGCTTTTCCCTTCTTTGTCCGAGAACAAGGATGAGTGTAAGGAGCAGTCTGACGCACATAATTTCGTCGTGTGCAATTATCGATTTTTGTGTGAGGGTATGGTAGTGCCGAGTGATCAATGATCTCCCCCATTGCTTTTCCCTTCTTTGTCTGAGAGCAAGGATGAGTGTAAGGAGCAGTCTGACGCACATAAATTCGTCGTGTGCAATTAGCGATTTTTGTGAGAGGGGTACGGTAGTGCCGAGTGATCTCTGATCTCCCCCATTGCTTTTCCCTTCTTTGTCCGAGAACAAGGATGAGTGTAAGGAGCAGTCTGACGCACATAATTTCGTCGTGTGCAATTATCGATTTTTGTGTGAGGGTATGGTAGTGCCGAGTGATCAATGATCTCCCCCATTGCTTTTCCCTTCTTTGTCTGAGAGCAAGGATGAGTGTAAGGAGCAGTCTGACGCACATAAATTCGTCGTGTGCAATTAGCGATTTTTGTGTGAGGGGTACGGTAGTGCCGAGTGATCTCTGATCTCCCCCATTGCTTTTCCCTTCTTTGTCCGAGAACAAGGATGAGTGTAAGGAGCAGTCTGACGCACATAATTTCGTCGTGTGCAATTATCGATTTTTGTGTGAGGGGTACGGTAGTGCCGAGTGATCTCTGATCTCCCCCATTGCTTTTCCCTTCTTTGTCCGAGAACAAGGATGAGTGTAAGGAGCAGTCTGACGCACATAATTTCGTCGTGTGCAATTATTGATTTTTGTGAGAGGGGTACGGTAGTGCCGAGTGATCTCTGATCTCCCCCATTGCTTTTCCCTTCTTTGTCCGAGAACAAGGATGAGTGTAAGGAGCAGTGTGACGCACATAATTTCGTCGTGTGCAATTATCGATTTTTGTGTGAGGGTACGGTAGTGCCGAGTGACCTCTGATCTCCCCCATTGCTTTTCCCTTCTTTGTCCGAGAGCAAGGATGAGTGTAAGGAGCAGTCTGACGCACATAAATTCGTCGTGTGCAATTATCGATTGTTGTGTGAGGGGTACGGTAGTGCCGAGTGACCTCTGATCTCCCCCATTGCTTTTCCCTTCTTTGTCCGAGAGCAAGGATGAGTGTAAGGGGCAGTCTGACGCACATAATTTCGTCGTGTGCAATTATCGATTTTTGTGTGAGGGTATGGTAGTGCCGAGTGATCAATGATCTCCCCCTTTGCTTTTCCCTTCTTTGCCCGAGAGCAAGGATGAGTGTAAGGGGCAGTCTGACGCACATTTATTCGTCGTGTGCAATTATCGATTTTTGTGTGAGGGGTACGGTAGCGCCGAGTCTCTGATCTCCCCCATTGCTTTTCCCTTCTTTGTCTGAGAGCAAGGATGAGTGTAAGGAGCAGTCTGACGCACATAAATTCGTCGTGTGCAATTATCGATTTTTGTGTGAGGGGTACGGTAGCGCCGAGTGATCTCTGATCTCCCCCATTGCTTTTCCCTTCTTTGTCTGAGAGCAAGGATGAGTGTAAGGAGCAGTCTGACGCACATAAATTCGTCGTGTGCAATTATCGATTTTTGTGTGAGGGTACGGTAGTGCCGAGTGACCTCTGATCTCCCCCATTGCTTTTCCCTTCTTTGTCCGAGAGCAAGGATGAGTGTAAGGGGCAGTCTGACGCACATAATTTCGTCGTGTGCAATTATCGATTTTTGTGTGAGGGTACGGTAGTGCCGAGTGATCAATGATCTCCCCCATTGCTTTTCCCTTCTTTGTCTGAGAGCAAGGATGAGTGTAAGGAGCAGTCTGACGCACATAAATTCGTCGTGTGCAATTATCGATTTTTGTGTGAGGGTACGGTAGCGCCGAGTGATCTCTGAACTCCCCCTTTGCTTTTCCCTTCTTTGCCCGAGAGCAAGGATGAGTGTAAGGGGCAGTCTGACGCACATAATTTCGTCGTGTGCAATTATCGATTTTTGTGTGAGGGGTACGGTAGCGCCGAGTGATCTCTGATCTCCCCCATTGCTTTTCCCTTCTTTGTCTGAGAGCAAGGATGAGTGTAAGGAGCAGTCTGACGCACATAAATTCGTCGTGTGCAATTATCGATTTTTGTGTGAGGGTACGGTAGCGCCGAGTGATCTCTGAACTCCCCCTTTGCTTTTCCCTTCTTTGCCCGAGAGCAAGGATGAGTGTAAGGGGCAGTCTGACGCACATAATTTCGTCGTGTGCAATTATCGATTTTTGTGTGAGGGTACGGTAGCGCCGAGTGATCTCTGAACTCCCCCTTTGCTTTTCCCTTCTTTGCCCGAGAGCAAGGATGAGTGTAAGGGGCAGTCTGACGCACATAATTTCGTCGTGTGCAATTATCGATTTTTGTGTGAGGGTACGGTAGCGCCGAGTGATCTCTGAACTCCCCCTTTGCTTTTCCCTTCTTTGCCCGAGAGCAAGGATGAGTGTAAGGGGCAGTCTGACGCACATAATTTCGTCGTGTGCAATTATCGATTTTTGTGTGAGGGTACGGTAGTGCCGAGTGATCAATGATCTCCCCCATTGCTTTTCCCTTCTTTGTCCGAGAACAAGGATGAGTGTAAGGAGCAGTCTGACGCACATAATTTCGTCGTGTGCAATTATCGATTTTTGTGTGAGGGTACGGTAGTGCCGAGTGACCTCTGATCTCCCCCATTGCTTTTCCCTTCTTTGTCCGAGAGCAAGGATGAGTGTAAGGGGCAGTCTGACGCACATAATTTCGTCGTGTGCAATTATCGATTTTTGTGTGAGGGTACGGTAGTGCCGAGTGATCAATGATCTCCCCCATTGCTTTTCCCTTCTTTGTCTGAGAGCAAGGATGAGTGTAAGGAGCAGTCTGACGCACATAAATTCGTCGTGTGCAATTATCGATTTTTGTGTGAGGGGTACGGTAGCGCCGAGTGATCTCTGATCTCCCCCATTGCTTTTCCCTTCTTTGTCTGAGAGCAAGGATGAGTGTAAGGAGCAGTCTGACGCACATAAATTCGTCGTGTGCAATTATCGATTTTTGTGAGGGGTACGGTAGCGCCGAGTGATCTCTGATCTCCCCCATTGCTTTTCCCTTCTTTGTCTGAGAGCAAGGATGAGTGTAAGGGGCAGTCTGACGCACATAATTTCGTCGTGTGCAATTATCGATTTTTGTGTGAGGGGTACGGTAGTGCCGAGTGATCTCTGATCTCCCCCATTGCTTTTCCCTTCTTTGTCTGAGAGCAAGGATGAGTGTAAGGAGCAGTCTGACGCACATAAATTCGTCGTGTGCAATTATCGATTTTTGTGTGAGGGTACGGTAGCGCCGAGTGATCTCTGAACTCCCCCTTTGCTTTTCCCTTCTTTGCCCGAGAGCAAGGATGAGTGTAAGGGGCAGTCTGACGCACATAATTTCGTCGTGTGCAATTATCGATTTTTGTGTGAGGGGTACGGTAGTGCCGAGTGATCTCTGATCTCCCCCATTGCTTTTCCCTTCTTTGTCTGAGAGCAAGGATGAGTGTAAGGAGCAGTCTGACGCACATAAATTCGTCGTGTGCAATTATCGATTTTTGTGTGAGGGTACGGTAGCGCCGAGTGATCTCTGAACTCCCCCTTTGCTTTTCCCTTCTTTGCCCGAGAGCAAGGATGAGTGTAAGGGGCAGTCTGACGCACATAATTTCGTCGTGTGCAATTATCGATTTTTGTGTGAGGGGTACGGTAGCGCCGAGTCTCTAATCTCCCCCTTTGCTTTTCCCTTCTTTGCCCGAGAGCAAGGATGAGTGTAAGGGGCAGTCTGACGCACATAATTTCGTCGTGTGCAATTATCGATTTTTGTGTGAGGGGTACGGTAGCGCCGAGTCTCTAATCTCCCCCTTTGCTTTTCCCTTCTTTGCCCGAGAGCAAGGATGAGTGTAAGGAGCAGTCTGACGCACATAATTTCGTCGTGTGCAATTATCGATTTTTGTGTGAGGGGTACGGTAGCGCCGAGTCTCTAATCTCCCCCTTTGCTTTTCCCTTCTTTGCCCGAGAGCAAGGATGAGTGTAAGGAGCAGTCTGACGCACATAATTTCGTCGTGTGCAATTATCGATTTTTGTGTGAGGGGTACGGTAGCGCCGAGTGATCTCTGATCTCCCCCATTGCTTTTCCCTTCTTTGTCTGAGAGCAAGGATGAGTGTAAGGAGCAGTCTGACGCACATAAATTCGTCGTGTGCAATTATCGATTTTTGTGAGGGGTACGGTAGCGCCGAGTGATCTCTGATCTCCCCCATTGCTTTTCCCTTCTTTGTCTGAGAGCAAGGATGAGTGTAAGGGGCAGTCTGACGCACATAATTTCGTCGTGTGCAATTATCGATTTTTGTGTGAGGGGTACGGTAGTGCCGAGTGATCTCTGAACTCCCCCTTTGCTTTTCCCTTCTTTGCCCGAGAGCAAGGATGAGTGTAAGGGGCAGTCTGACGCACATAATTTCGTCGTGTGCAATTATCGATTTTTGTGTGAGGGGTACGGTAGCGCCGAGTCTCTAATCTCCCCCTTTGCTTTTCCCTTCTTTGCCCGAGAGCAAGGATGAGTGTAAGGGGCAGTCTGACGCACATAATTTCGTCGTGTGCAATTATCGATTTTTGTGTGAGGGGTACGGTAGCGCCGAGTCTCTAATCTCCCCCTTTGCTTTTCCCTTCTTTGCCCGAGAGCAAGGATGAGTGTAAGGAGCAGTCTGACGCACATAATTTCGTCGTGTGCAATTATCGATTTTTGTGTGAGGGGTACGGTAGCGCCGAGTCTCTAATCTCCCCCTTTGCTTTTCCCTTCTTTGCCCGAGAGCAAGGATGAGTGTAAGGAGCAGTCTGACGCACATAATTTCGTCGTGTGCAATTATCGATTTTTGTGTGAGGGGTACGGTAGCGCCGAGTGATCTCTGATCTCCCCCATTGCTTTTCCCTTCTTTGTCTGAGAGCAAGGATGAGTGTAAGGAGCAGTCTGACGCACATAAATTCGTCGTGTGCAATTATCGATTTTTGTGAGGGGTACGGTAGCGCCGAGTGATCTCTGATCTCCCCCATTGCTTTTCCCTTCTTTGTCTGAGAGCAAGGATGAGTGTAAGGGGCAGTCTGACGCACATAATTTCGTCGTGTGCAATTATCGATTTTTGTGTGAGGGGTACGGTAGTGCCGAGTGATCTCTGATCTCCCCCATTGCTTTTCCCTTCTTTGTCTGAGAGCAAGGATGAGTGTAAGGAGCAGTCTGACGCACATAAATTCGTCGTGTGCAATTATCGATTTTTGTGTGAGGGTACGGTAGCGCCGAGTGATCTCTGAACTCCCCCTTTGCTTTTCCCTTCTTTGCCCGAGAGCAAGGATGAGTGTAAGGGGCAGTCTGACGCACATAATTTCGTCGTGTGCAATTATCGATTTTTGTGTGAGGGGTACGGTAGCGCCGAGTCTCTAATCTCCCCCTTTGCTTTTCCCTTCTTTGCCCGAGAGCAAGGATGAGTGTAAGGAGCAGTCTGACGCAGATAAATTCGTCGTGTGCAATTATCGATTTTTGTGTGAGGGGTACGGTAGCGCTGAGTGATCTCTGATCTCCCCCATTGCTTTTCCCTTCTTTGTCTGAGAGCAAGGATGAGTGTAAGGAGCAGTCTGACGCACATAAATTCGTCGTGTGCAATTATCGATTTTTGTGTGAGGGGTACGGTAGCGCCGAGTGATCTCTGATCTCCCCCATTGCTTTTCCTTTCTTTGTCTGAGAGCAAGGATGAGTGTAAGGAGCAGTCTGACGCACATTTATTCGTGGTGTGCAATTATCGATTTTTGTGTGAGGGGTACGGTAGCGCCGAGTCTCTGATCTCCCCTTTGCTTTTCCCTTCTTTGCCCGAGAACAAGAATGAGTGTAAGGGGCAGTCTAACGCGGTCTTCCGAATATTTTTAACAGGTCAAAAAAAGGTACCAGAAATTCTTGTGCAGCGCTGATTGCATGTTTTCGAGGCAAGTGTTCAATTATGTCCGTAATACGTCTGAAATCCAGTTCTCTCCATTGCTTATAATTCTCGAGAATGTTAGTTTGTTTTTTTAACAAGTTCTCCGAAAAAAATCAATTGATGCTACGTTGCAGGCGTCGGTGCCATGTGCCACCGCTCCCAAGCCCAAGCCTCCCACTCCTCTGAGAGGACACAGAAGAACCAACACGGCTGTTGCCTTCCACGATGAGGCGAGTCACGATGGAATTAATCGATAGCATGCGCGAAAAAAAATTCACTGGGCACTAATGTTTCATTAGTTTGGATCTACATATTAATGAGGCAATTTCAATTCATCGTTTTCTTCCAGATCGTTGTTCTTCGCAATGGAGATGCTCAGCGAGAGCGCAACGAGAACCGCACAGGAATCTTCCGTCGGTTCGTAGTAAGTATCGATCTTCTCACTTCAATATATACTTAGTTATCGATCGAGGTTAATTACGGTAGAAACATTGAATATATTAAGAACTGGATTCGTCGTCGCTTCGCTCGTCGTTCGTCTTCCGTTTAAGAAGAGGAAGTAAGACAAGGAGGGGGGGTACGGTATCCATCTAACTGCACTCCACTACTCCCGCCTTCCCCTTCTCCGCTTACCCCTTCATTTAGACCTACTTTTAAGCTTTCCTGCTTCCTGCCTTTAACCCTGCGCGTTATAAAAATATTCTTCCTATTGTTTTCTCTATCTCGATTTGATTCTAGCGGACGTTCAAGCTATCTATTCACTTCTGTGAATGACATCATTTTTTCATTGGCATGCCCTATTTCGGTGCCGAAGAGAATGGAAATGTTTACCTAGACCACAAAACTAAAAAAAAATTAAAAAGTCGAAAGTACATTTTCCGTTTTCTTCGAGAACACCATGTAATAATTATCACGCAATTATATTGTTCCTTGTCTATTCCTGCCTAGTCGCTTTACCACGGCATTGTTCTTACATCTTCTCTGTCCATTTTTGATGTTCCCAACTGATGCACATTCATTTTTACACTGCCCTTCAAATTTTTAAGGAATCTGTGTAATTTGTATTGGTTTTCTAACCCTTTGTCAACCAACTTTTTTCATTAACAACAAGCGCTCCTGCTTTTTTAGACAAATCACCTTTGATTACTATATATTTCTATTAATGGTTCTCCGCCCACTCTCTTCCTCATCAAAATCTAAACTCTTCTTCCCCTTTCTCACCTTTTCTTTACCTGACTTCTTTCGTTCCCCACTCAGATAATTTGTATCCAAACAAGCCGCTTTATTTTTCTCCAGTGTGCAATTTTTATTTGACATGTGTTACCGTAATCCACCCGAACTCAATAGTGCGCTTATCACTGCATAATCTGATTGGCCCCGTCGAGCGTTCAAGCGGCCCTATTCAAATCTGTGAAAACCGACCTTAATTTTTCACTGACATTCCCGACTTTGGCGCCCAAGAAAATGGAAATGTGTATTCGGCCACAAACCCCAAAAAAATGAAAAAAGGTCGAAAGTATATTTTCCATTTTATTCGGGCACATGCAATAATTATCACGCAATTATACTTTTACTTGTCTCTTTCTGCCTAGTCGCTGTACCGCGGCATTGATCGACTATTTCCATTATCTTCCTTCTTCTCATTCTCTCTCTCACTTTCCCGCCTGATTCACAATTTGATTATTTTTGCACAATCCTTCACATTTTTTTTGTAAACTCATCGCATTACTTCTGCTTCTGTCCACTCAAACATCAACACTTTTGCATTTATCATTTTTAAAAAAAACTCGATCTACAACGGTCGTAAACAAAGCCTCCTGCTTTTCACACTAATCAATGATGCCAAGAAGTAGTACACCTCCCCGACCGTCAATACTCTTATTTGCTTTCTATAGATTCCCTTTCTCCTCTCGCACTAATTCAATTGAAACTTGGCTTCTGAGATGGTCGATCTAAAACGAATGCGATATTCACTGTAGCCAGTGATAATAATCAGATATTTCATTTCGACCCTTGCAGAACCTTTTGAAGCAAAACTATTGTACTTCGATTGATCCATCCTCTTATGGTGCATTTTTATTGATTTGTGTCCATCTCCATCAATTGTCCTCTGCCCACTCATTCCCCTCCTTTTATAATCTCTTCTACATCCTTCTCACCCATTTCGTTATCTGACTTCTTCCGTTCAGATAATTTGTATCCAAACAAACTGCTTAATTTTTCTCCAGTGTGCAATTATTCTTAGACCCGTGCTACCGTAATCCACCGGAACTCGGTTTTCGTCCCCGCATAATCCCGCTATTAATCCTCTCGGGGAGAATTACGTAAAGTTGACCAGTAGTCGAAATCCCGATAGTGTGAGAGAGTGAAACCATCGAAACACGAAAGATCTTTGAAAGTTGTTGTCGCTTCTCTCCACTATCATCTTTCGTCTACTAATTGTCACCTTTCCATGACTAATCACATTGTAATCAACCACTCATTTCATCTGTATACCGTATGTGACTAATAAATAATGAGTGTAAGCCTTCTCTGGAACTCATGGTCATAAGATCTCTGTAAAAACGATCAAATAAATATTAAGAATTTATTGTTGATTATGTACATATCCGATTCGAGTCAACTATAGGTGACAATTAGTACTCATCGCGGCTCTCGCTTGTACCAAGTATTGGAACGAGGGTAAAGCTTTGTGGTTTGTTGGCTTTTGGTGTGTGTGTCTTTCTTGTTTACACGGTTTTGGAATGGAAGCGAAGGGGAGAGGGAGAGTGGGGGGAGGGGGTGTGGCTACCGTAATCTCATCTGAAGGAGTACTTCTGGTATTCCATGAATGGTTCCATCTCATCATCGAAGAAATCATCGTCGTCAGGCTCCGTAATGCACATGAATCTTCCCACTTTGCGGATGAATTCCTGAAACTGAAATCTGCAGGTAACCGGAACATTGTGCAGTGACGTAATTGGGGGACACACGTGGGAAAGAAAGGAGGAGGAGAGCATACCAGAGTTCGTTCGACGTTCGAGAGAGGAGGATGAGGAGGAAGCAGAACACGCTCATGAATAGGCTCAGAGAAGGTTACCTCAAAAGACCAAAGATCAACAATCGGAATTCAGGAAGTTATCACCTTTCTCGCCGGAAGCGTAATCTTGTTTAGCATTCTGCGGAGCGCCTTTTCCTCGCTGAAATCGAGATCGTCGATGTAGGTGATCTTGCTCTGCAACGTGTCCATCATTTCCGGTTTTTTGCTCGAACTCTTTTTGTAGATTATATAAATACCTCGATCTGGGCGGCTTCGAATGTCTTCTTTTCTCGGAGGCTCTGCTCTGCTTTTTGGTCCGGTTCGATCTACAACGATTGTTTATTGAGGGGAAAAGTAGAAAAACAAGAACGAGGAAGTGGTTACTGTAACGTTAAATTGTCAAGATCTGATTAGCAGACTAAACTCTACCTTCTCCACTTGTTCCATTACGTCCATCAGTGTGAGAATGACGGCCACTTTGCGCTCCTCCTCTGATTCCTGTCAAGAAAACGATCGTAATGAATCGATACGATTGCCCGCGGGCGATAAAACACGCATATCCGTCGTTAACCCCATCCTAACCTTTGCAATCTCTCCGCAAATACACCTTGTTCGACATGTCCCTTGACTCTCATCGTTTCTCTGACTCTCTCTTCACTGCTTGCATCACTCCTATTCCATTGTTCTCTCACTCTCACCTAACATGAACGACCTGTGAGACTTTCTAATTTCTCCCTTTTGCGCAGTGTTTCTCTCTCTCTCTCTCTCTCTTTTGAGCACGAGCGAGCACACTTCCGGTAGGGGAGACAACACATATCACATATCGGAGATCCCGTCAATGATCAACCGCTATTACTCACTAAAGATAGCATTACTCGATGAAACTCGAAACAGCTAAAAGTAAAAAAAATACCTGGACAGTGCTGGCGGATGACATGTCGGCTTCTGATATGAATTATCGATAAAGTAGATCAAAAGTGTTGGGAACTAATTCGAAGGGGATAAATGAGGAGAATTAGAGTCGAAAGGACGATGGAAGCGAGATCTTCGCCCACGTGAACAAGAAGGAAATGGAAGAGAGAGAGAGAGAGAGAGAGAGAGATGAGTGAGAGAACGACCAAAAAAGCGCGCTCTGAGATGTAGAGGGAAAGGGGAGGAATGGTTCGAGTAGAGCGGAATGCTATATCGATCTGAACTGGATTTGATATTGAGAAATGATGATGATAAATGAGGAGAAGAGGAGGAGAAGAGACGAGAGGAGGGATGAAGATGGAACGGAAATGGGCTGTCCAAGTGTCTGAACGAACGACAAAATGATGCAAGCGAGTGCTACTTTATCTCAGCGAGAGGCGAAAAGACAACTACAACAGGGGAGAAACTGCGAGAAGAGAAGAGATTCGCTTGTCAGAGACAAAACCTTCCCTAACTACGAATGCAGTATCGAAATATAGATTTCGCTTGCGTGACAAGAAACGCAAACGTAGGGGAAGTGAGAATTACTTGAAAAAACATTGAAAGCTAGAAACATCAAGAGTTGATTGTTGCGAATTGAAGCTGCAGTATATTCATGCGGGAATGACTCACTCATCTACTGAGGAGCTCGGATTAGAGAGGGGGCAGTACGGTAGAAAAGCTCGGATCGACGAAAGCATGTGGGAGCAAGGTAGAAAGAGCTCGGATTGGTGAACGTGTGGGGATTACGGTAGACAATTTCGGATCGGAGAAAGATGGACGAGTACGGTAGAAAAACAGATTCGAAGAAAGGAGGAATACCGTGGAAAAGCTCGGATCGGAAGAGAGGGGTGTACGGTAGAAAAGTTCCGATCGGAGAAGGGGAGGGAAGTACGGTAGAAATGCACGGACCATAGAAAGGAAGAGAATGATAGAAAAGTTCAGATCGGGGAAAGGGGAATACGGTAAAACAGCTAGGATCGGAGAAGAGGGGTAACGGTAAGATACTAGACGGGGAGGAGCAAGGTGATGAATAGGCGGGCAGTGTAGTTAGTCTGGGGGGGTTGTGGCTCACAGGTACTTACGTGAGCGGTGGGGGGGAGTACGGTAGGCCAGGGAGAGAAGAGGGGAGAAGAGGGAAAGAAGAGGAGAGGGAGCGTATTCCATCTATTTCTTGGAGGATCCAGAACCGGACGACTTCGCATCCCCTTGATTGCCGAAGTAGAAACGCTGAAGTAATAAAATAAGATTCAAGTTCCAAAATTTAAAGTTATCTACTATGAGTTAGTGATGACGCAATGCACAATTTTGGTTGCCATAGTATCCTAGAGGTAATGCGTTCCCCTATCTTTTCCCAAGTTTTTCGCTATCTACAACTTGATCCTAGTGCAAAAAAAGTGGTTACTTACAACTTGCTTATCTCCAGTGTGCGAGTTGTCGTTTTTCGTTCCATCAGAAGTTCCGTGAGACGAACCAGTCTGATTCTTCGACTGGAATGATGCTATCAACTTCTTTTTTTTACAATAATCGACTGATTCATAACTTTCTAATTGTCTAATTTGAGTGGAAAGAAACTACTTACCGTATTGTTCGACGCAGTAGCGAACGTATGTACACGACACGAGTCGAGCTGAAAGAAGTGAGTGAATCATTGATCTCGAGTGGATCTCGAAAGGATCTCGAGTAATCCAGAAATCTTACCTTGGTGAGGTCATCACAAGCCTTGGTGCGGTAGATCTTGGAGCTGCTGGGAAGCGACATTGTACAACAAGTGGATAGGCTCGAAGTGAATAGGGAGAAGAAGTGGGAGGCGTGCTGGCACCGAATGATGAATCAGCCTTTGAAACTGTGGGAATTTGAATGAGTGAGGAGAGAAAACGATTGGAGAAGAATTGACTTCTCCTTCTGCCTTTCATCGCTATTCACACCGGTCTCCCTCACAATGATCAACAGTTTTCAATAGGTCCTCACACCCATCGCTATCCTGTCTTTGACCTTTTCTTGCACTTTGATGGAAAATAGTCATAACCATTCCATCGGAAGAGTGGGAGGAGAACAGGGCCGTTACTCCTCCTTCTCTTCACTCCTCTCCCCTTCATTCGCCCTTATCCTCTTCCATTGACAGGTCGAAGATGTCGCTCCCTCCTCCATCACCTTTTCCAATTCGTCGATCGATTTGTCTCCCGGACCTACTCTCGGATATTCACGATCCCATCTACGACGAGGTTGCCTCGGACGAAGAACCGATCTACCAGACAGTGAGTACATTCACATATTCCATCTTATTTTTAGTCTTTGATCTCCCGCCCATACATGTTTGAAAGACCTTCTCGAGAAACTCCGCCTCTCTCCCGTTGGACCCTCCATTCAAACTCTCCCCTTCTCCTCAATAGCTTTCCCATTATCAGCTCCCGCCAAATCTCTCCATGCCACCCTCTCTGCCAACGCCATGGCTACGCCGTCCCCCGCCGACTGATAGTCTTCCCCAAGAAAACGCTCAGGTAGGTCCTCACTCCCCTCTTCGTCTCTTCACTCTCCATACTCTCTCGCCGCCTCAGTCGATCAATATTGCCTTTCAGGCCCTCCGTCGTTCCCCGCCGACCGAGAATCTTACCAGAGAGAATGCTGAGGTAGGCCGTCACTTCCCTTTGTCTTCATTCTCTTCATTCCTCTCTTCATCTCTTCTCTTCTCTTCATTCCCTCTCACACTCTCTCATCTCCTCAGTAGATCACTATTTTTTTCAGGTGCTCTATCGTCGCCCGCCCCCTGATAACACTCAGAGAGAGAGTCGTCAGGTAGGTCGTCAATCTCCCTCCGTCTCCTTATTCTTCTCGTCTCCTCAATCGATCAATAATTTCTCTCAGATCCTCCACCGTCCTCATCGAATTGATTACACTCCCAGAGAGAGTCGTAAGGTACGTCGACACGCCCTCTTCGTCTCCTCGTTCGCCATACTCTCTCGTCTCCTCAATCGATCAATAATTTCTCTCTCAGACTCTTCTTCGTCGTCGTCTGCAGGGAATCGGCAACTGGATGTTTAAGAGAGTGGCCGCTTTCATGTGCGTCACTGACCAGACTGAGTACTTCCTCGCAACCTTAGAGGTCAGTTGTTCATCCACTTGTCTTTCCCTCATTCATGACGAAAAGGTAAACTCTAAGCTTCAAATCAAATCATGTAAACAATCAATTATCGATTCTGAACCTTGCAAAACATGAGTTTCTAAATATGAGCATTGAATGCACTACTCTCCCTTCGTCCTCGTCCCCATTACTTACCTAATAGGACATATTTTTCTTTGTGCAATTCGCGAAGAGTGAGCTCGATAGAATTCTGGACTCCTTCGATAAAAGAAAATTCTGATGTGCGATCGCCATTCTGAGTCTCTCTGTGATTCATATGGATGCATTTCAGGAACTTGAAGAGACTCACGGCCGCAACGCCAATGTGTTGAAGCTCGAGCAGCAGAGGGAGATGAAAGAGGCGAAGAAAGAAGAAAAAGAATTAGAAGAGTTCGAAGTGTTCAGAGAGGTGGAGGTCAACGATGAGGAGGATGACGAGAAGGAGGATGAGAAGAAAGACGAAAATGAGGAAGAGGTGAGTCGTTGAGTTTCCGACATTTGTTATATTATAAGTTCACAAGCACTAATACAAAGTAATACAACGTTCCTCTCCTAAACAATGGATACGGCCGCGAGAGAGCATGCCAGAGTGAAAGACACGCCAAGGTATAGAAAGAGAGTACACCACCAGTAGTCCATGTCATGAACGTACCATTTTAATATTGTAATGTGAGGACTGAGAGTAAATAGAAACATTAAGGAGGAGAACATGAAGAAAGATGAAGAGGAGGAGGAAGAAGAGGAAGAGAATGAGAATGACAACGAGGGAGAGGTGATCAATTCGATTTTTAAAAAAATGTGAGGAATAAATGTAAATATGCCTATTGAGGAGGAGAAGAGAGATGAAGAGGCGAAGGAAGAAGAGGGGGAGAAGAATGAAAAGGAGGAGAAGGAGAAAGAGGTAATCTATGGATTTTTTTTTCTGCGGAATCAATGTGAAAACGATAATATTAAGGTGATGATGAAGGAATCCGAAGAGAAGAAAGTAAAGAAACAGGAGGACGAGAAAGAAGAGGAGAAGGAAAAAGAGATGACCTATCATTTGTGTTTTTTTCTTCTCATTTTTGTGTTTCCGAGGAATGAATATAATAATCTCTTTTTTTAAGGAAGTGAAGGAGAAAAGAAATGAAGAGGAGAAGGAGAACTAGGAGAAGAAAAACAACAACAAAGAAGTACGAATCGATCGATGAAATCGGTCTCCAGTCCCTCCCATCCACTCTCACAATTCCTCTACCGTACCCGTCCTTCCGTATTCTTCGCTCCCTACGGTATCCCCCGCTTTTGCAATCACTGAGTTGGGCTACCGTATCCCACCATCCTATGATAACCTTTATTTGCACAAACCGTAGATTCCCCGGAGGGGGGTGACAAAACGGCAATGGCCAAAACGGCAACGGGCTATAATTTGGTTATTAGTGACCCGATCGATATGGGAGTAGTACCATTGTACTCCTACCGTACCCCACTACAGTATCCGCATATGGGTTCGATGTGTCAGACCGCGGGTCAGATTCATTCATTATTTGTGCCGTGGGCGCCACAGTAAGGATACCGTAGCAAACTATAGTATCCACAGATGAGTTCGGTGTGTCAGACTTTAGGTCAGAATTATGATTAAAAAGTTTACGGCACAAATCATGAATATGACCCGCGGTCTGACACACCGAACCCATATGCGGATACTGTAGTGGGGTACGGTAGGAGTACAATGGTGCTGTTTCCATATCGATCACTAATAACCGAGTTATAGCCCGTTGCAGTTTTGGTCGTTGTCGTTTTGTCACCCCCCCCCCGATTCCCCGACACAGTTTTCGCCCTGATACCGTAACATTTTTCTCGCAACGACGCTTTGCTATTACTGTTCGACCTAACCTACCGTACTTTTTTGCTGTTTCGCCCTAGCCTACTGTACATCCATGATCCGTAGATTTCCTACCGAAATTCTCGCTCTTCCACCGTTTCTCGCGTTCTCACAACCATAATACACAGTCTCTAACCGTATCTCTTACCTAACGATAACTACAGACTTGTTTCCTTATCGGAGAAAATTTCGCGCAAATTGCTTTGCAATCGTATTTTAAAAGTTGGCAACCGTTACGATACCTAATTATTGTTTCACTCTTCCCCTTCACCGCTTCCACCCATCCTTTCCAGCAAAAAATGTATTCCTAGCTCTTCAAATTTGATTCAAATTTGAATTCTCCCAATTCCTACATTTTTTTCTCTCATTATCTACCCCCATTTTAGTTACCTTCAACCTTCCAATCCTACTGTAGTATATCGTTCTACCAATAATGACCCCCTTCAATCATAGTACTCCCTCTCCAACCCCATTCATCTAGTTTATACGTATTTTTTACTTTTCTGCTGTATCGCATCCCTTTCTCGCTCGTACCATTTCTAATCCTACCGTAGCTATTCAATCCGTACTTCCTTCTTCCCGTAGAATGCATGTTCGTATCCGGTATTCAAACTCGATTTAGTTGTACAAGACTTCCGTAGCACTAATAAAGTGATTCCGCCTTCCTTTGAATCTTTTGTTGGGATTGAACTGTCGAAAATGATTAAATGATGGGCGAATTGGAGCAACCTCGACACAGTCAGAATACATTTTCTCGTTGAAACACATGTGTTCTTCTTTCCGACTGTTTCAAAGCCATCCTCTCTCACTTTCCTTCTCGGGTAACTCGTGGTCGCCTCTCACAACACCTTTGAATGGGCGGCGTCAATCACTTCCCCCTGTTTCTTCTTCCCTCCATTTTCGGAGTTCTCCTGTTTCACCTTACCATGGCGCAGAATGATGGGATGGGCCTGCTTCCCTGCACCGTGAGTTCAGCATCATTTATCAAGTCAAATATCAAGTTGATCATTCCGACGGAATCACTTTTTTTACCACGTTGCTTGTGTGTCAAGATATCATACACCATCGAATGTGTGATCTAGAGAAGCATGTAGAGTCTTTGCACGATCAACCCGACGTGAACAATAGCTGAGTAAATGCCTTCAAATTTGGCATTTGTCTGTGAAAACATTGCCGGAAGTGGCAAACATATTTGTTTTCCAAGTGTCAGAGCGGCCTTGTTTTCGTTGAATGAAGAACAACCTCAGGAGTTCAATCAGAGAGGCACGAATGGAGGTGACAGCGATATGGATCGAATTGAGATACTGAAGGGAGATGAGTCGGTTGATAGAGAAGAGGAGAGAGAAGAAGGCTTCTTCACCCGATTCATTGTCAGTTCTCTTCTCTGTCTTTATGAATGAATGCCTGACTGAGGTTAGAGATCAACTACCCCCACTTTCTCAGGTTGCAGGTGAATCATTTTACAAAGGATCATTGCAGAACTGGATTCGCTCCAAACGCGAGGCCAGCAAAATGAAGAGAAATATGAAGAAGGACGAAGAGCTAAGAAAATTGTGGGAAAAGGCAAGCAAGACCTTCGAGGACGCACGCATTACGGTAGGTCAACTCAACTCAGTTATCGAACGTCTGAAACGTCACTAATCAGGGACTATTCGAGGAGACTCGGGTTTGATTCAATGGATTGACATCGTATTCACTTCGTTTCTCATCCTTCTAATATCGATTGGTGACCTACCATCCTCGCACTTTGAGTCCTTCCCATTGCGAAACTCGTGACTGTCACAACCATCCCTCTTTTTCTCTAACTTCTCTCCCACTCCCCCCTCTCCCTCCACCCCTCGCTTTCTCTTCCCGCTCCCCCTCCCTCTATCTAGCCATCTGGTACAGTACCCCCCCCCATTCATTCCTTCGCTTTTTGCCCATTGTTGATGTGTCACTCTTCCATTGCGTGAAATAGCAAGACATTTCACACTTCGAGGGACCGAACGTTCGAACTCGACACAATATTATTTTTTGAAAAAAATTCATAAGGCAAAATCTTTGATTATAGTGCTCCATTACGCTGATTATAAGGGGACAAAATGGCTAGTTCGGACCTTAATGATCATTCTGGGGATGTCTTAGACGTCTGGAGGGTCAGAATGGTCGAAAGCTCTGGTTCCCCAGACCTAGTCATTCTGACCCTTCAGAATCGGCATTCAGACCCCAAGTTAGGGGGTCAGGAAACAATGAACGCACTATTCAGCGAAACAATAGCAGAGGACATCACCAATTATTAGTACAGTTGCCATCTTACCGGGATTATAAAATAATCATATCACAGGACCGTACCCAGTCTGGTACAGTATTCCTCTCAGCCTTCTTTACACAATATTGATACAGCAACTCGTTCAGCCTCCTTTTCCCGCTGTTGCGGTAATTCACTTATTTTTCCGTAGCCACGACAACTGCACTAACATAATCATCACATTTTAATGTACCCTTAGCAGAGCCTTGTACTCATAAGAGCAAAAGGATCCTGTAACAATACGGTGATGACGTCATGAATGCACAATATTTTTCGCAATCTACTGTGCATGGTACATTAATCCTCTAATCCTTCCTTGCTCAATCTTGTCAAGTAATCCGCTATGTTTACCGGTTGGTTCGATATGCATAGTAAAATTGCTTGTACGATGCTTTATCAATACGCTTAATTGCGACATTTTAAATGGTCACAAAAAGGTTAAACAAGACTGCCGAAAAAAAATGTCCGACAAAAGTCGTGGTGGGAACCTATGGAGCACTCAATTTGCGATAGTTTAGAATTGTGGCATTATAATTTCAAACGTGATTATTCAGTGTGAAGTAGTTGTTTATATGCATTTGTGATAAGAATTCTTTCCACTTTAAGGCAAAGTTAGCATTCACAAATTAACAAAGGAGTTTTGGAGAATATTATTCGAAAAATAGTAAAATGTGTGAATTGTTGAAATGTTTGAATGGGGGCATTTAGCAACGTTGCATACTAAATTATTTTAAAAAAATTAATGAGAAATTATACGCGATTTTCGTCTTGAGTACGCGACGCGACCGCGTCGCATGTGAGTTCAAGTGAATAGGGAAGGGCGAGTTGTGCCATATTTTTTATGAGATATGATCGATGTCAAATAAAGGGAGCACTATAATTCTATGGGATTATTGCAACAATCGAAGGTGTGGTAGACTGAGAAGTCAGATTCTCTGAAGAAATGTTCTAAGGAGATACGGTAGACTACAATAACTGAGTTTTCGTGGCATTTACGGGTCCGGTGGACAGTGAAAATCACTGAAGAAGTCGTGGGTATGACAAATTGTTGTACCTTGCGTTTCATCCATCCCCTTACGGTATAGTGAATTCGCCAAAAAACTCAGTTCAAATGTCCAATCATTTACTTCATTTCGCTCGATCAGGTGAGAACTCAATTTCCTTTGTTTTTTTTCGATTTGCATTATTGCATTAATTAGTAACTATTTAGATTGATACTGTACATTTGATTGACCTTGAATTAAGAATTCTTCAAACAATTCTGCCTACTTTTTGATTATTATGGCATCCTCAGTAATTTATACGCAAAGAAAAAACTTTTTTCAGGCAGTTATTTTAATTATGCACTTCTTCTTGTAACCCTCTGCAGGAGAGAAATCAAAGGTCGAGACGATGCCCAGGCCCGGCTGCATGCAGAAGTAATCACCATTTATCGATTGTCTCGTAGATCCCAATACATGGTACAATACCAGGTGTATATTGATGGTGGCGGGATTGGAGGTTCCGCGCGACTCTCACCGGCTCCACTGCTGACGAGTAATTTTAATACTATATATTAAATTAGAAATATCTAGGCTTAGAGCACATCATAGTTGGGGATAAATATTCAGGAAACTTATTGAAAAATTGAAGCATTTCCTTAAATATTAGGAGAGGGTGTCCATCAATACTTTTTCATTTAGATGAATGGGGAATTACTTGACTGTTACAACGGGCGTACTCGACTGTTGCGTGCGAAATTGAAAGAGTGGGCGAGAAAGTAAGAGTGTAGTCATGTGAAATGGCTTATTTTATGGTGTCAACGTAGTTCCAAGTCGCTATTTTCGGAAACTCGATGATGCTGGATTTTGCGGTTTCTATTTTCTTGTTTCTACACTTCCCATTTATGAACCTCAGTAGGTCACCACCTAACCCTGAGTTATTGGTCCATGACACACGTCATTTATCAATACTTGTCCTAATTTTTATAAGCGTTAGATTTATGCAATCCCGAATTCGGCGAGTTTGAATAGAGAATCTTCGTTCACGATTTGTGTGCGTGTTTTTTGCATTTGTCAACAAAATGTCGGACATGCTACTAAGGCATATACGTGTCCTTTATTATATGAACACATAGTTGGAGTGCTGGGTATAACGAGAAGCAATGAAAATGTGAACATGTCTTCTGAGAAGGGATTCTAAATGAATTCCCTGGACACGAGAGGATAATCGGGCGAGAGAGAGACTCTTTCCTTCCTCTTTCCTCGTTTTCTTCTCTAGATGACGTGAGGGAGAGGGAGAGAGAGGGGGAGGGGGAGCAGTCTCCCCTCTCTCTCCTATCGATTCTCTCCTCACTCCTTCTAGGACAGCTAACATGAAGCTGTCTCTTCTCCTTCTTGTTTTTGCACTCTCTATCGATGCCAAGGAAGATTCCTTCGAATTCCGGATTCCTCCGGTGGTTCCTCAGGTAGTTTTTTTGTCACCTCAATACTTGATGCCGTATTCGGGAGTGTGGATGAGGTACCTATCTATGTCTCTTTCAGGCCGAGTCATACATGTGCACTTCGCTTCAAGTAAACGAGGCCACTTCCATCAGTGAGTTCTTCTCCTTTTTTAACAACATTTTACATTTTATTTATAGCGGAAATAAAAAAAATACAAACATATTTTGTTCAGTCGGATTCGATGTTCTCAATGAGAATCACGTTCTCCATCACTTGCTTCTCTTCGGCTGCGAGGAACCGGGAAGCGACGAGGTAACGAAGAGGAAACCCTTTTGAAAATACAAATTAAATATTACATATTAAAGGTCGTGTGGGACTGCGGGGAGATGTCAGCCGGCAGTTCGACGGGCATGGACCGAGCGCCGCCCTGTGCCGCCAAACCGACCATCCTCTACGCATGGGCACATGATGCACCCAAGCTCGAACTTCCCAAAGGTATCCTGTTTTTAATTGGTTCTATGGGAGACCGAGGTGAGAGAAGCGGTAGAGCATATATCCGAACGTCTCGTATTACAACGACAGCATCAACGGTGATTTATACCTTAAAATTGGTAATTAAACCATTCCTGTTACCCTACCCTCAAACTTCCCTATGCAGACGTCGCCTTCAAGGTCGGCGGGGACAAGTCCAAGATCAAGCATGTCGTCATGCAGGTAATTATCGCCCCTAATTATTGATTAATTAAATGAAACTTCAATAATTAGGTAATAATTGGATAACTTCAGGTACACTACATGGAAGACGGCGAGAAGGAAGACGAGAGCGGTGTCTCCATCAGGTTCGTCTCTTTAAAATTGGATGTTTTCATAATTTAAATTTTGTTTTTAGATTCACCGACGCTCCCATTTCGAAGGAAGCCTCAACGATGCTTCTCGTGACTGGCGGAGAGATTCCTCCCATGTCCACTGGTAATCGGATCATTAGTCTCTCTCTCTCTCTCTCTCTCTCTCTCTCTCTCTCTCTCTTTCTCGCTTTCTCTCCCTCTCTTTCTCTCTACCGTATCACACCATTCCATAAGCATCCCTACAGAAAGGGCTTTGGAGTGAGAGAGCGTTAAAATCGAGAGAGTCTCTCTCGCTTTTGCACACTCTCTCACGCTGAACACTGCCTGTAGGTTTGGAATGATGTGGTATCCATCTCAGAATCCCTCGAGACGGCATGCACCATCGACGAGGACGTCGTCATCCATCCCTTCGCATATCGCACTCACACTCACGCACTCGGAGCCTCCGTCTCGGGATGGGTCGTGCAAGAGGTAATTACTCATGTTTGATGATAATCTAATGTCACTAATGATTGGCTGACCAAACGCGTCTGACCAAATAAATTAATCAAACCGTTTCATTTAACTAGGTATTCCCTCTTCATTCTCCCTCTTCTCTCCTCACTTACTGAATACTCGGGAGGGAAAAATAGTAGTTATAATTGCCCAAGGCGAAACGGGATTTGAAATATGAGAATGAATAAGGAGAAGGAAAGGAAGGGGAAGCAGGACCCACACTTGAGATGGCACTTGAGGGAAGAAAAAATCGATTGAGATTATTAAAACGTTTATAATTTAGTTTTAAAAATAAGTTTTTTTTAATTGTGACCTCTTCCCTGAGTAATGATTCCTTTGTAGAAAGACGGTGTCGATTCGTGGACTCTTCTCGGTCGACGCGATCCCCAACTTCCCCAGATGTTCGTTCCCGTCGCTAACTCTTCCCTTGTTATCAAGAAGGGCGACATCGTCGCGGCCAGGTACAGTGCTCCCCTATTTCTACCGTATCTTTTCATATCTACTATATCATCCTATACTTACCGTATCCTCTGCAGATGCATGATGGTCAACGAGGGTCCCGAAGTCGTCTCTGTGGGATCGAGCGGCAAGGACGAGATGTGCAACCTGTAAGTTTGTCTCCCTGCCCATCATTATCTCCATTTATTTTTTAAAAATTATTACTTTAACTTCCAGATACGTGATGTACTGGAGTGAGGGCAGCCAGGGACTGAAGGACAACACGTGTTTCTCCCCCGGAGCACCCAACTACTACTGGTACGTGCACGAGAGATATTTCTATTTCGGTACTATGACATTTTGGGCGAGAGATGGGTATAACGGCTGAATAGTCTACGAGAGAGAATACCAGAGGAAAAAGAGAACCCCAAACCGGTATCCCTAACGCCCAAACCACCTTCGCTATCAATTGTAGCAACCAAAGGACAGTAACAGCTAATCGTAGCTATCATAGCAAGTTATATTGAAATCGTAGTCATCTGAAGACGTTATGACAGAATCTTGTTCTCTATCCATGTTCACTTTTCTCTTTGAGGTCGAGCGAAGCGCAGCTGAACCACATTCCAAACTGAGTGAATACGAGAGGAAGAGAGGATACTTTACTCCGATATCATAAATAAAGATCCATTGTTGTTAAGTGTATTTCCATTTCTTTCCTCTTCTCCATCTTGAGTCTCTCTCATACGAATGAATAATGCAGCAGCAGCCCCTTCTCCATTGAGTTCCTTGTTGTCATCGTCATCTTATTGTCGGAATCCTTAGTCACTCAGTTCAGCTTGAAAGGATATTAATCTAGGGGCCACTAAAAAGAAACTCACCCAAATCCCACACAAAATCACCGGCAAGGAACGTATGCTGAAAGTTTTGTACGAAAACACCACCCACTACAATTCACGTGCAACACAGGCCGAAAATATCTGAACATTTTTGCACGTTGCGGCGACGTGATTTCAACAAAACTGCATCTTGCTTCCGCAGATCAAACAACTTTCCATAACCCATTACATACGGCAGTTTCCCGCTGGTAATGATTGCCACTGATACTGATATGATTAGATAACGCAGGGCACACCTGCCCCTTGTGTATCCCATTCAGGATTTAGTTGTATGTGAATATCCACGGATATCAATGTGAAGTGTAATCTCTACACAATATCAACGTCGCCATTATCTTTATCATTAGCCACAGACAAAATTACAATCCTACAGTAGTAGGAGTGATCTCTCCAACAGGGGCACCGGTAGTCGAATGTTTGCACTTCTTGCCAAACTTTCCCAAAAACTCCTTGATTGCCTCGAATCCTGCAAAACGCTTCTCAATTCCAGACTCCTCAGTGGTAGACTCGGGTTCTCCAGTCACGGGAGACTGTGTGGTAGTGGGGCAGGGACGTCTGGATCCGCGGGGCCCATGGGGTCCACGACGCCCGTGTTCTCCACCGAATCCAGCGTGACGCTTCTCAACTTGGGCTTCCTGGGTCTCTGGTTCCTGAGTCGGCTGGGGTTCGGGGAAAGTCTTGTGATGCTCACTAAGAGTGAAGACGGGAATCGCTAGTAGCAGACATACGAGAATGAACTTCATGACTGACTGGAGAGACTGGATGTGAATTGTGCAGATTCCTGTCTGCTATTTATGTAAGCAAAATCTACAGCTGCACAAACAGATGAAGGGACAAGAATAATCTTTACATAGGCGGGGGAGTGATGGAATGTAGATCAGGAACAGTCTAGTTGAACCGAATATACGGGAAAATCGCGCATGATTATCATTTTTGAGCTTTCTGTCTTGGGAAGATCATGCATTCAAATCGAAAACAGAACTCATTTGTTTGTTCCCTCAAAGTAAGCATACAAAGAGATGAGAGAACTTGATATGGAACTATAGTTGGGTGCTCACGAAGAGGAGGATTTTCATCCGCCCCCGTCTGAGTCATTGGATCACGTTGAGAATGGAGCTCGATGTCAACGTTGTGCAAACAGTTTGATTGTTTTCTCGATACATCCAGTCCGGATAGAAATGCACTCCACACATTTATCAGGCGAATCGGAAAAATCCCGAAATCAAAGACACATTCTTCCCTTTGAGGGTGCATCGTACAGAGCAATATTACACGCTAATAACGTGTTGATCTGCCGAATGAAATATACCGGAACAAAATAATAAAGCAAGCAGTTATTATACTATCCCTTCTCAGAATCCAGTTCTTACTGGGAGAGTTCACTCTTCCTTCTTCATCTTCTTCGATGAAGAGGGTCCCTCGAGATCGATGATCTGAACAATTACAATACTCAAATTATACATCCAATCACGCAACTTCTCTTTCTAAAGAGCATCGCAAAATGAGCCTAATTCTCAAACACTCGCGCGAAATAATAAATTGGTCCGCTGATAAACACAGTATTGCAAGTGCGAAGCGTGTCAAAACAGGAGAGTTTTAAAGTTGTACTACGTACCTCTTTCTACCTTTAAAGTTGTACTACGTAATCTCCTTGTCGCCATCCGTGATCTCGATTGTGGTGTTATCCTGAATTTGTTTGCTTTACTCGTGTAATGCATTACACGTACGAGAATTCGTCTCCTCTGAGGCCTGGCGGGTTGTCGAATTGTCCCTTCACGAACGTGGATGTCGTCCTTCACATCCATCAGCGTTGTCCCTTCTCTGCAATGAAGGTATCAAAGAAGCGATCAAGCTAGGTTGTGAAAGCAAAATTATTTTAGAAATATGTCCACCTTGTATTCAGAATTGCCGATGAGGGGAGGACAGGAGCGAAATCGAGGGGGTTAGAAGGAGCTTCGAGAAAAGGATGAGTGGTCACTCCTGAGTAGGGAACGAGTGGATGAGAGGGAGGAATAGGAAGAGTAGATATGGATGGAAGGAAGGGGAAGAGGGTACTGGAGAATACTTGAGAGACAGGCGGGTGCACTATCGATGGATCGGCGAAGGTGGGATTGGGCATGAATGGATCGTGAATGAGTTGCCTGCAGAGATTTAATTGCTGTGATGGATTCCGGAGTGAATAAGTCGATTTATCAGAGTATACGAGACATAGAAAACTTGTCTAAGCTCTTGAATAATACCCGCAAGAGGCAAAATACCAACCTACAAAGGCATAATCCTCAACACTCACTTTTTTCGAGCTTCAATGGAAGTTGAACTCACGCGTTTCTCAATCTTTCAGCTGCTCTCGCTCCCGCATTGTATATCGCAGTATATGAAATCCTGTTCGCGATATCATCGGCCTCTCGATGGGCTCTCGAGGGTCGCATATCGATTTGCTCTAAAAAATGTATTTATTTATTAGATATGAACGATGCGACAACAATTAAAGGAAAATGGATAATGAAAATGAGATAATCGGAATTTAACTAGGAAACGACATACATACACATGCATCGAATCTCGAGGAAATTGTGAAAGAGCACGCGGGAGAACGAGATTGCCCTAAGAAAGTAAACGAGCTCGAGGTTTTGGTTGCCAATTGCGAAGGCTACAAACGTGTTGCTATCAATAAAAGCTTAGCCCCCGCTCTCTTTTTCTATTTCTCTCTCTCTTTTTGGATGAGAGTGAGACTACTGATAAGGTTGTTAGAGCCAATTCGTACTCTGCACGGCCATGTTCTTATCGATTCGAATTGTGCTCTTTCGTCTGCATTCTATGGACGTAACCATGCCTTTACAACCATATTATCAGTAATAAAAGCGTCATTGAAAACTTTGCCCTACTAAAGGAGAAGTGAGACAAGAGATGAAGATACTCCTGATGGAGCGGAGCCTGAGCTCACCGATCAAGACACATGCACATAACTCAGTTTTGTTAGAAAAAAGTTTATTCGCTGGTTTTCGGGTTTGTACGAGATTGATGTATACAGATACAATTGGTATCGGAATGATAAGAAAGAAGAAAGAAAATTGCTGCGAAGGATAGGGGAAATGGAACATTTATTGCCATTCAGATTCTTCTCATTTCCTGATCGATTTGCTTCCTCAGCATTTTCTTCTGTATATTCGTCTGCAATCGAATTGTCTCTCTTTTTTTATTGAAATAATATTTCTTATAGGCTACGATGAACGCTCAATATGAAGTAACTCTACAACAAAATGCGTGTGACAATACGTAACTATGCAAATACGAACCTCCACAGTGCTTTTCCTCTTGATGGCCTTCTTAATTACAGTGGGTCTCTTGAATAGACCCATTCCTTTCTCCTGCCACTTCGGCAGAAACTGCTGGGCGTACATTCCGAAAATGGGCATGATAATTTCTTGAGGAAGCACTCCGCTGCAATGAAAACGTATCAATTTCGTGAACACTCTTGTTTTCGACACAATCGAAAGAAAAGTGTGAACAAAGAGAATAACCACTGCTGAATGCTTCATGGCTATTCTCAAAATACAAATATGAACATAAAATATGAATTCGAAAATGTAGTTTAGAATTCATTAATAAAACGTGTACTAACCGTGCGAGATACTTTGAGATTTGATTGTCCTCCTTGTCGGCGATATTCAGTGCGACGTCACCGTTGACTTCAACGATCTTCGGAGCAAAATCGACGTCGACCATCTCACGACTCGCTCCGATCTGAATCTATGGCTTGAAGTGCTTCTGCATTTCTATCTCTTCGAACAAAGCATAAACGTTTTGCAGGAAATCAGATATTGTAAAGATCATTATCGATTATGCTTGGAGCTCAAAAGAGTACCTTCTTGTCGGTCCCTCCTCCAAGGCAAATCTCCAAACTGCGAATATCGGTAAGAATCTTCTGGGAGGTCTCCTCGCTCACGTTTTGCTCAGTGGGCGCGGGTAACATCTTCTTTAGAATAAATGCGTATGGGGCAGACAACTCGCTCACAGCAAAAAAAATGTCCGAATCCTAAGTCTCGGCTACAGAGCGACGACTTGTCGATTCGTCTAATCGATTGGATCAGGAATAGGGGAGACGAGACTCCCCGTTAGCAGCAGCTACAGTAAGGCTGCCGATGCAATTATTGGTACAATTGATAACGAGTGGATGGGGAGGACACTTCAACAGATCATTTGCGCTTATCTGGTGAGAGGAGAAGGAGTAGACTACAAATCGTAGAAAACCATGAGACGAAGTAAAATCGGCGGGTGAAAATGACTGGAGTGCAGAAAGAGAGAGAGGGAGCCTCTTCTCCCTCAGATTTTGCACGAACATTTATCACTGAGGGCAAGAGGTGTAATAAGCAAGTGCCACGAACATTACCCATCGATTAGTTAAACATTATAATAATTTTTTTTTGCGTTTTTTTGCTTACATTGTTTAACTCTCTTAGTTCAAAACACGATCTCTCACATACGCGTAAACAATAAGTAAAAATAAGTTAAATTGTTTATGTAATATCCATATGACCAATCTGAATGAGTAATCGAGAATTTCAGCTGATGTTAAATCTGCACAGTCTCTAAAACACGATTCTTATCAGCATCCTTTGCTCCGTATTCAATTTTTATCTCATCCAATCTCAGCTTGTGCTCATTCTCTGCCTGTTTACTCGTGTACCGTCCAAACCACTTTCATTCGCTGTCATAGAGACGCCTCTCTCCTCTCCCATCTCATCCACAGTCCTCTCTTCCCGCCAGTCTCTTCCTTTTCCACTCTATCTTCATCTTCCTTCTCTGCACTCTCTTCTACTCCCTCCACTCTCTCACTTCTCCTTGCATTCTCTACTGAGTCTCCCCGGGGTCACGTGTTGTTCCATCTCTCTCTCTCCCTTATGCCAAATGCGCACTCGTTCGCCCAGTCACGCAAGCCGACATCTTCCTACCCTGGCTTATTTCTCAATTACCAGTTCGAATTCTTGTTTACTCTTGTTTCCTAGCCGCATTCCCCTTTGTTTGCATTCTCTGCTATCACTGGCCGTTTCGTAATCGGGATGGCCATGACACAGAGTCGTTTGTTCCCGAGAGGAACGCCGAGCTTGTCGTTTCCCCCGCTTGAAATGGCGTGTTTTATGGGTGTTTTGCTATACGAGATCCCCACTATTTTGCAGCCCCTCTTCTTCTATCGACATGACACATAAAGCGGAGCGAGTGTGGGCCGATGGATGGTTAGTTTATCTTTCCACTTTCGATTTGTGTTTACCTAATTGTTGGCGGAAAACTGTGTTAACGGAGTTGATGGCGTGTCCATAATAGACAATATCAGAACTGTACCTAACGATGTTTAACACATGTACTGGCAACGGTACTGCAACTAATAAATCGTGTAAATAATTAGAAAATAATGATTTATTCTTATCAGTTACGATATGGTCCACTACGGGCACGCCAACCAGCTTCGGCAGGCGAAAACGTTCGGAAAGAAGCTGATCGTTGGAGTACACAACGATGAAGAGGTGAGAGAGATAGGGAAGCAAGAAATCGTGCTATTTAATTGATGAAGAAGATGGAGCACATATTGACAAGGGATACGGACAAAGGATTGGGAACTGATTTAGGGGAAAAGTCATTCCTGTAGTTAGAATCAGTCACACCTATAGCAGTTTTGACAACTATTACACCTATTGACTGTAAAAGTAGAAGCAGCAATAGATTTTTGTATCCCCCATTCCTTCAATTAAAATCAGAGTCGTATTATTCAAAGCTAACTGTGCTCGTTTCAGATTGCTCTTCACAAGGGACCGCCCGTTTTCACCGAGCAAGAGAGATACAGAATGGTCAGAGGGATCAAATGGGTTGATGAGGTTAGTTGTACCTTGTTCAAAGCTTAGCCTTGCTTGATAGGTATATTTCTAGTTCAAGAAGTAAAATCACTTCTACTAGTATTCCTCACATGGAAAAAAATACGATAGCTCAATGTCTTAGACGTCGATTGCCAGTATGTTGAAGAAATTGCGGGTGAAGTTTTGAAATTCGAGCGTAAATTACCCATCAAGTAGGTTGATATTCAAAATTGCGTATGACGCAGTAGAGGTGTTGTCTAAGAATTAACGCATAGTATCTTGACACGTAATGTGTCTTATTGGTTTCATTACTCATCACAATGAAATCATTGTTGACTACATAGTGGAGCTGTTAATACCTCCATCGAACCATTTGAGCGATTAAATCACGCGGGCAAGATAATCACCGAGAAAGTTGACTGTTGTTATTTTCTATAACGACGGTTGGCTGATTAGACAACACAAGATGAGTGGATAATAATTGTGAAACTCTGCTTAGGTTGTCGAGAATGCGCCTTATTGCACTACAGTGGAGACACTCGACAAGCACAACTGCGATTTCTGCGTGCACGGAGGTACGGTATCACAATTATGATCCACATTAGGTTACGATACCCAAATTCATGGTCATTTAGTGTGTGGAGAGCTATACTGGAAGTGCTAGAAAATAAGAATAACGGTGCTAGCTCGTGTTCACGTAAGACGGTGTCGACCACCCCATGCCTGACTTTTGAGTAATAATGAAAACTTGCGCTGAGATGATCAGCTGTGCGAAGCTATCCTTGCATTGTGCACACTTGAATTATGGACCTTTTCTGGGCAAATTTGGGTCATGATTTACCAATCGCCGTCTATTTTCTTAACCCCTTGGTTGGGTGGATATGTAAACAGCGGGGTCGAACTCGTGATGACTCCCCTCGCTTTCTAGCACTGTTCATTCCAATTTCATGTTGGACAAATCGAGCGTTTAAAGTTTAAAGGAAATCAGCTGTCGTTGAGGGCGTAGAGACCTTTCGAATAGACGACGAAACTAGAGATTAGAAGTAATCTGATGTAAATGGTGGCGCACCTCTTACGTGGAATTACAAATTTTTATTCAGACGACATAACTCGGACGGCGGACGGACGAGATACGTATGACGAAGTTAAAACAGCTGGAAGATACAGAGAATGCAAGAGAACGGAAGGAGTTTCTACCACTGATTTGGTAAGTGGCTTGGCCAAGATCAATCTATAATTCAAGGATAGCATTCGAGTATGGTGTCGAACTATCGTAACAATGATGAAATTTTGTAAATAACAAATACTGGTTAAGGTTGGCCGAATGCTGCTTCTGTCACGTGCACACTTCTCACTCGAAGAATGGATCGTAAAACATCAGGACGAAGCGAAGACTCTTGCCACGGTGCGTTGGAACGATTTTGTTGTTAGCCTATTCTTCAATCTTAATTATACCATTGCCATAAAATCAACAAAGTTGCTCAAATATGTAAAGTAAAATTTTCGGCATTGAGTGGATATCGTTTGTCGCATTCTTTTATAGTACATTTTAATCTTCACAAAAGCAAATAGATGAATGATACATTTTAAATGGTAAATAATGAATGATAAATGGTAAATAAAAATGAATAAATTATATTTTTAAAGATATATAATTCAGAACGAGCACGCTGATTCTCCGTGGACGGACGTCTCTCGATTTACCAAACCGAATCGAACTCTCGAAGAATTCTCTCAGGGCAACAAACCCAAACCCGGAGATAAGGTTAATTGATTGCTTTACAGATACATACTCAAAACTTAAATATGAAAAAAGAGAAATAAAGTTTCTTGGATGAATTTTCTAATTCAGTGTTTCTCGATTTGCATTTTAACGCTGACTGGAACCCACGATCATGTAATATAAATGAATATCTTATCCAAGGTTGGGCGTCCATATCGTCACACATTTAACTTAACTTCTTTTAAAAAAGCTCTTGTTCCATTGAAGTCCATATTTTCGCCTCTTTCCAGATCGTATATGTTTCTGGTGCCTTCGATCTCTTCCACATCGGTCATCTCTGTTTTCTCGAGGCGGCGAGAGCACTCGGAGATTATCTCATTGTTGGCATTCTCAACGACCATGTCAGTTGCTCGTTCTCTATTTTTATGGTAAATTAAGAAATTATTGAGAAAGATCATGAATACGCAAATGTCAAGAAATAAAAATACCCATCGTTCGTTCCACATTCGCACTTATGCCGAAATTAGAAATATCAAAAGGTGCAGAATATCAAAGCCAAATAGGAGTACTTCCGTTTCTCGTACGACATAGTTGAAGTGAAATTAAATTGAAAAAAAGTCATTTCCTTCCAGATGGTAAACTCATACAAGGGCGGCAATCATCCGATAATGAATCTCAACGAGCGAGTTCTCTCTGTCCTAGCATACAAGGTGGGCATTGTGAATTGAATTGCACGAAAAAAACTAAAAAGTACCGCCATTAATCACTGGCAGTAAATTGGAGGAACGAATCTACGAGTAAATAATGCTAATGATCAATTCAAAGTGTGGCTACGGCTACAATGAGCGTATTATTTCATGCGACTGCGGCCATGCGACGTGCTATTTCGAGAAAAAAAGCAGAAGCATAGTCCCAACAATACACATAGCTCGAGCGACATTTCGGTATATAGGAGATGTTTACAGTATGGAGCACACATTCTCCACTTTTTGAATGATTGGCGAACTTTTTGACGATTGCAAGGCATTCAATGAAAACCTGGCAATCATTGAAAATCTCCCAACTCAGCGGTTGATAATTTTGTAGTTTGAGTGGGAGTCATACGTGTTGAATTGTCAAATTGATAGAAAAAAATCAAATAACTAAAAAAATATTTTTCAGCCGGTTTCTCAAGTTATCATCGGCGCTCCTTATGACGTCACGGACGAACTCATCGAGCAATTCAATATCACGGTACTACTTTTGACGATGTATAAATAGACACTTATTCAGTACAATATAATATGTGAAAATAAGAGAAAAATAATCGAACCCTTTGGAGGGACATTGCGGCGAGTCAGTTGCGCCTTTTCCATTTTGCCATTCTAAAAGTGTTCCCGTGACTATGAACACTTCGATCATTTAGCCATTTCTCGAAAAAGAAAAGAGGAAGAAACCATTTTTTCTTCTTCACGATTTTCCCAATAGAAGCATGCTATATAAAGACGACAGAGGACAATTTATTTATCACTTCCGGGACCCGTGAAGCAATTTGAATTCTAAATAAGTTTCGAGATGAAATTGTTGTGCTCTTTAGTTTCCATGATGTGTATCCACGGCAAAAAGAGGGTTTCCATCGTTATCCACACGGAAAAGTTTGTGGCCCTCGCACGAATAAAAAAAATACCCATCGTATTTATTGTGTTCATTCGCCTTTGGTAGACTGCAATCCACTTAGGAACTAAGTTTTGGTCGCTCTTATAGACCGTATAATTTTATGATATAACATGTATAACCACTAGCGGAATTCTCAGAGTGAAAATATTTTATTCTTATTATCGTCATTCCAGATCGTCGCTCAGGGAAGTCGTGTTCCTCATCACGAAGTGGACGGAGTCGATCCATTCGAAGCTCCGAAGAGACGCGGAATCTTCCAGATGATCGACTCCCATAATGAGATGACTACAGAGATCATCATTCAGAGAATCTTCGAGAATCGGTAAGAGAGTTCCGCCTCGCTTGTTTGTGCTAGTTAGATGCATTCCGATGATCAGCACAACTCATAAGAGTCTGAATGAGTCTGATTCGTATATATCTATTTGACTTTCACGTGGTAAATGTAGAAAACACTGAAAGACGGCTAATGAACTTGAAAAAGACTGAATTTCGGTGAAATAGAATAATACGAAAGACAGTGATGATCACTGTTCTGATTGTAGGAACGCCTTCGAGGAGAGGAACAAGAACAAAATGCTAAAAGAGAAGGCTATCGAAGCACAGAAGACCAATTGAATGTCAGAGTGGCTTAATATTTTGCTATTTACGATATGCCATTTTGGTTAGAGTTCAAGCTAATAGTTAGTACCTCGTGCCTAAAATGACGACTTGACCATCGCTCCCATCATTTTGGTTAGAGTGCAGTCTGAAATACCATGTGCCAACATTTACGACTGCCCTTGGCTTCTGTAGTCCTTCTGCTATTTTCATCATTCTTCCAGTTTGCTCGCTCTTATCGAATAGAGGACGATTAGCTCCATTGTAATTCGTACCATCACTGCAAATCATCCAGCCAATCCCGAGACCATTCCACGTGCAATTTCATCATCATTTCCCACTCGAGTGTCATCATTTGTAATATAAACCAATTATGCAAATGGCCTCTCTTTCTCTCTCGCCTAATTC
Source organism: Pristionchus fissidentatus (assembly GCA_036245785.1). Taxonomy (NCBI): domain Eukaryota; kingdom Metazoa; phylum Nematoda; class Chromadorea; order Rhabditida; family Neodiplogasteridae; genus Pristionchus; species Pristionchus fissidentatus. Next base: position 10,073,299 of record BTSY01000007.1, read on the forward strand.
GGATTCCAACACCCTCCAGACACAAAGAAGTACACGACTTCTCCTCCCCATTACTCACATTTACTTCATTTCCTTCCTCTCGCCCTCTCAATTCCCATTTGGTCTTTCCACACATTCGTACTTTTCTTCTAAATGTCTGAGATCAGCTGAATAAGTCGTCGAAAATGCCAGCTGGCCGTCGTATACTCGCAATTCCTACTGTGGCAGGCAGGCAAATCTGTTTTTGAGTGTGAATACTTTTACTAATTCGTGTGATAACTCACCATGTGAGTGGATTTCGAACGCCGCCCCGAAAACAGCGAAAAAAACACTCAGAGGGAGAGTTTCGAGTGAGTCGTCGTCCCTTATAGCTACGACCGTTCGTAGATCTCATTTCGTGTGAAAGAGTTCGCCCCTATCGTTTCTCGGCATTTTCACTAGTAAGATCAAAAAGGTGAAGAGTTCTCGTAGGCTTGGAGTGCATTTTCGTGAGATCGTAAACGATGGTTGGTTCTGTGTGCGACGATAGTAACGGGAGAGCAATCGATTTTATCCGAACGTTTCGCCAAATAATGTGGTTCACTCCTACAAGTTAGAGTTTTGAGAGAGTTCAGTTGGATTTGTGTTATTCGTCGCCCCTGTCTGTTCCGCCTTCGCCCATTGTACACAGTGTGGTCATGTTTCCGTCTGACTGACTCCACCAGGGTAAATTCAGATTCCTCCGTTGCATCGTCACTCAGAATCTAAGCAGATTCATAGTCTTACTCCACGTAATCTCCTGCTCACCCTTGCACATTACTCCCATCTATGGTGTTTATGATGAGGCGTCGAGATAGAAGCGACGACCCACTCACTATGCAGTAGTATTGCACATCCAGAGAGCCATCTGACGTACTACTCTCCTACTCACCCATCCTTCTTCTTCTCCTCTCTGACCTCTGGATTAGCTCGCCTAATTCAATGTCTTTGTCTTTGCTCATCGATGACGACATTAGAGGGCGACGTCGTTGTCCGATTTCGGATTTGTTATTTCACCACCCTCGCTGTTTGCAAACCGGCCTTACCGGTGAACCCGGAAGAGTAGTCGACTCACAGTATTTTTGATTCCGGTGTAACTTTACCTATATCTGGTCTTGATGACGTCATACATGGATGCGATGTCGTCCGATTTCGAATATGTTATTCCACCACCCTCCCGATTTCGTCAACAGAGGACTACAGTCCACTTCCAGCCCTCGGCCCCATTGTCAAAAATAGGCGTCTGGTACGGTAATTAGCGCGCGCCGTTCATTGTCTCCCAGGACGATTACACCACCATCGTTGTCGTCCGCTTATTTCTCCCCTCCCTTTTTAAACCAGGGGCAATCCTGGATCCAGGACCCGCCCCAGTCATTGCTTGGCTCCGATCGCTTCTTCATCGGTCGACTAGCTCGTATATCAGGGCGGTTTTGCCCAGCTACAGTAGCCCTTGAGTGTGTCTCGACGCTGAAGAAGTGAGACAGTTCTTTAGTGGCAATCAGTCGCTCCCTCTCTCTTGACGGGCCTGATTTATCTATGTCCTTCTTCTACGTCTGTCGAGAAGGCCTTACTCGTGATTACGACGTCTCTCTCTCTCTCGCTCGATGTTTCTTCGAATGGGCGAGTCCTCATAAGGGAGGAGGGGAGATTCGATCCACCTGTCTCCGCCCCAATATCGAGACGGGCTCGTTTCACTCTCAACGCAAACGTCGAAAGAGGGCTGAGATAGTAGTAGCCAGTCCTCTGAAATCCTCGACGCTCTCTTTCTCTCATTTCTACCAATATTTTCGTATTTGTACCTTACGCTGTGAACAGTGTGCCCGACTAGTTTGAAATGCTCTCGTAATTTCGTATGCTCTCTCGACCGATCTTGATGGGTTAATAACGAGAGCATTTCACCCAAGCCGGGTATACTGTTCACTGCATTACCGTATCCAATCATGTACCGTATCCCTAATCTCCCCTTGATTCAGGTAACCCCCATAGTCATGTCCTCGTCTTCGTCCTCTGTGTTCGTCTCTCTCCTTCTTCTCTCTCTTCTCTCCGTTCTCTTCCATTCTTCCAATGCTTCAATCTACGACGGGGAGAGGATCTCTCGTGTCACGAGGGCGCAGTGCAGTAAGATGTGCGGAGTGAAGATGACACTCGAGTGCTGCCAGTGCATCGGATGCCATCAGGGTAAGTAGACGTATAAGAATAGGGTAAACAGAATAGGGTAAGTGTAGGGGAAGTATACATTTTTTTATTCTGACATCAAGACACCTTCTGGAGGCACCATTCGGGTCAGAGGAATGTACCAGGGAAAGACTTACTGAAAAAGTGATCATATCTGCAGTTATTCTTATGATTACTACAAGTAATCGAGTTCTAAACACAATAGTATGACTGTTTCGCTCCCAAGAGCCATAATTAAACAAATCCAGAAGTTTATTGAACGATCACTTTTAAAGTCTCCCCTGCCTCCAACCGATGCCATTAGAGAGGATTTTAGTCAGAAATAACTCTCTTTTAACGGAAACACGACTTTGATAAAAAAACACGACCGAGATAAAAGTCATACAGAGTCTCATTGAGTCGAGATGTGACGTGATCCAATCAGCTGTATTTATACCTTTTCCGAGGAAAACCGAAAGCTATTTATGGTAAATTTGAGAATTGTGTAGATCTGTGATTGGGAGCGCAACAGTCTTGTCTATAGGAGTGTCGAAACAGTAATACTTGACGTAAGGTAACGTGTTCCATGTCAAGCGATTTTACATTAGCAAACTACCACGCTAGATGGGGCAAGCCGGTAAGCCAGCTGCAACGTGGGACTACATGACGTACTATTAGAAAGAGAAATAGATTTCAGCCCACTAATTCAATTGTATTGTAGGCATGCGATTCGGGAAGCGCTCTTCCGGTCCTCTCTTCACTACAGTGGAAGATCTGGATGAGCTTCTGCCCTTCTACGGATTGTAATCGATTATTATCGATCGAGACGATGATGATGACTCTCTCTCTCTTCTCTCTTTCTCCATTCTCCTCTCATTCCTCCTTTCTCCCCAATCACTTCTCTAGGTGTACTTCTTCTTCCCCTTCGCTGTGTCGTTGCTCCTCGCATTGAGATAAAGATCATTCCGTGTTTCTTGTCTGACGGAGGCGGTTGCTCAAGTTGGATTTATGATACTGTAGTCAGAAGTCAGAAGAAAATGCACGTTCCTATTCCTCGCATCGATCCTAAATTATACTCCTAACTGTATCTCACAGCGGTCGAAATTCAACATTCAGAAGCCAGATAACAAATATTTTCTCTGTATAGCTTATTTATCACTACTGCGTGGGTTTGGTCGCCATGGAACATTCATCACTCGCAAATTCATCATCCAATATATCCAATCGGATTAACATCTAATTTTAATCCAAGATTGTGTCTCACAATCTCGGATATCTGTAGCTTTTGTTCCACCTGTCGATACAAACAGTTGCTTCTCGCGTTAACGTGTGCACTTCTCATGGGAAATAGCGTGTTAGGCAAGACAAGAGAGATATTGTTAGAGATCAAAGAGCCTCTCTTCTGAGCACATATTTTCAGTGGCGATGTAAAGTGGCGCGAGATAAAAGTAGCGCTGATGAGGGAGGGAACGTTTGGAGTGTGCCAACAATGACTACTAACAGTTACTTAACCTCACTATCTGCTTTGCTTTCTCTTTCTCTCTCTCCCTATTTCTCTCTCTCTTCTCATTGTCGATCAGTGTCTCCTCTCTATCATTCTCTTCTTGCTTTTCGCCTCTGCTCAGCCTTACCTTCATCTTCTACCTTCAGATTGTCTCTCAGCTCTTCTCAGTTCGCCTTCCATCACTTCCCCTTCTTCTCCCCTTCTCAGAAGCATCTGCTCTACCTTCATCGGTAAGTATTTCTATGAATTTCACCCAATCAGACCTCCACCCTCCACCAGAATTCCGACTGGCATTTGGTCAGACGTCAGAATCATAGGTGATTTAGCGAATAGAGATTGATCAGCGCCAAGACCCGTGAAAAAGCGGAGAAAGCTATGCAAAGGTTACACAGACTTGCGTCTCCTCTCCTGCCATCCATCCCTATCACCTTTCGTCTATTCTCAGAGAGAGAAAGAGAGGCTAGGCGAGCATTCATTTCTATTCTCGAAGTGTGGCTGTGTGGAATGAGAAAAGAGAGGAAAGAGGATGGGAGAAAATGAGTATGGGGACGATTTTCTCGAATGGCATGTGATGAAATCTGCAAGTGCGAGGAGAGGATGATGGAGTTGAGAAGAGATGAGAATTGATAGGCTCTGAGTTTGGAGAGAGAGAGAGAGAGAGATTCGAAGTTGTCACACTTATCACCCGATGATCACGATTTAGGTTTTTGCACGGTGTTAATAGGTGTGAACATATGATCTCAAGAGGGTTTGAATACTTTTCAACTCCATACTCTCAGAAACGTAACTATGATTGCCAAGTGACAATGTTCTCTTATCTGAAAAGTGAAAGTCACTAGAAAACAAGATACATTTCGTTTACAGATAAGGAAACGTGTTCATGTTGTGTCCTGATCACAGTTCTGAATGGGGACCGATATCGATGTCTTGCTTCTTGTCCAGGGATGTCCGCGCAAGAAATGACTCTATTCATTCCGAATACTCTCATACCGCTCTGACCGAAAAGAGAGTGAGCAGATTGATGAGGGCATTTCTTCCTATTTCTGACACTTGATCCCTCCAGAAATCTCGCTCGAAATATCTCTCAGATGGGTTGAATCCATGGGTGTTTTGCCAGTCTTTCCTCTTCTCATCTCATTCATCCTCTCTTTTCTTTCTAACAGCTGTCTCTCCCCTCCGTGTTTTTCACTACTTCGTCGTTTTTTAGTGGAATTCGATGGGAGTGGGGCGAGATTAGCGTAAATAACGGATCAATTCGAAACAACGAGGAACGATTTCATTCCAACTACTTTATCAGATGATTCGGGTGCAATAGTCCTGTTTCTGAATGCATCTTGTGAATGCTTAGTGTCAGCTCGGCGAGAGAGGGAAAAAACTATCAGAGCGCACTGCGCACAACATGCATTAAAAGGAGTAGGTCAATTGGGTCACCTTTGAATTTTCCACTGAGTCCGATTGTTCATGGCGATTTGCATGAAGAGAGGTCCAGCTGTCTTTATGAAATCATCGCTCCATCTCTCAGCCGGTTTCATCTTCTTGCCTCTTGGGGTCCATCCGAGCACTTTCATCGAAGAAGGAAGGCTGGGACCATGGTCGGGCCAGAAAAGGGCAACGGAAAATGTTTCTGCCTAAAACTTTTCCGTCAGAGCGTCGGAAAATTCCAGCATGAAAAAGATTTTCCGGCCAACCCTGGCTGGCACACGTTTTTCCCCAGTGAGAATGCTACGATCGGGAGAGCATTCCTGCAATCTCTAATCACTGATTAACCCTTTCTTCTTACTCCTCTCTCATCTCGTTATGTGTGCTGTTCTCCTACTCGAGTAGCGAACAAACTGTTTGTGTTCTCTCTCTCTCTCTCTCTCTCGGATCGTGAATGGTTTTCTTCCCTCCGTCTTATCTCACTTATCTCCGGCCACAGTTCAGTTGGCACAGTGCCGAAGATTGGCCGGATTGAATACTATTCTCCCCACAGTCAGTAATCACTTCCCATTACAAGATTGTCCCCACTCGTCCACTTTGCCAATCCGGGAGAGAGAGAGAGGGAGAAAGAGAGAGAGAGAGAGAGAGAGAGAGAGAGAGATGTTGTCGCAAGGGCGGCGCTAATTTAATCACCCCGTTGTCTCACCCCTCAATTTTTCCCCTTCCCACCTAAACAACATGTCATAATCTCCCCTGAATCGTCCATACTTTCAATCCCATTCTCCCTCGTTTTTCCCTCTCAGCTTCAATTACTTCGAGAGAGAGAGAGAGAGAGAGAAAGAGAGAGAGAGAGCTATTGAGCAGCATTCTCTTGTACCATTTCATCATGACTCCGCACTGTCATTTACCTCTTGTCTCTCTCCTTCCCCCGCACATTCATGTTTCACTAGCCATGGTCATCAAGCTGAGTCAGAGAAAGAGGAACGGCAACATTCCAAGCTACCATTCCCCCTCTTTTCCCTTCACTCAGAGATTAAAAAACACTTTGCCTATATTGCTAAAGTAATTAATAGCTTCTATGGAAATATAGATAAACTGTGATTGAAGAGTAATCAAGAGACTAGCATGTTTCCATAGGAGACGTCGCCTAAATATGAGTTAGCTCGCTGAGAGACGTGGCCTAAATATGCCTAACCACAAATTTTGGAACGGCGCTGCTTAGGCATGTATCATGGATGCGACCAAGTTTTTTGACTACTCTTCCTCTCTCTCTTCTTTCTCCTCCCCCCTCCCTCTCCTCAACTCTTATCCACCTTCTCCTCCGATTTCCTCTTCCCTCCTGTTCCATTTTGTTTATTTGCGTGTTCTCTCTCTCTCTCTCTTTCTCCTTCTTCAGTCAATTCGATCAAGGTCGACCCTCTTCTTACCACTATTTGCACATGTCTTTTTTTCCAAACTTGTTAGGCACTGTGGGACAAACTTTGACACCACCGTCGAACAGCTAAGCGATAGACATACTGAGTCAGAGCTGGCGCCATTGACCCTTTTCCCGCCAATTCATTTCCCCCTTTTCTTCTCATTTCCAGCTAATTTCGCACCAGACTCCCGGGTGAACGAAAAGAGAGAGAGAGAGAGGGAAAGAGTTGAGAGTGACCTTGTTGTGCTTTTAAATCTCCTCTACTACACTTGACATCTTTTCGAACGGCCGAAGAGAAGCGTATTACCTAATTTCAGAGTTAAGTCAGCTCTCCGGAAAGGGGTTTGAAGAGAGAGAGCATGTAGAATCGAGAGGGCTCTCTCTCTTTTTCAAACTCTCTCGTCCTGACCCCTTTCTGGAGGTTAGGGTAATATAGCCCACTGGTCCGAGAAAGAACGGGAATCGATGGAGTGTAGCCGAAGCCCAGCAACACTCCTCACTCATTGTGTCGTTGTTATGACGCCTCACCTGCAAAGCCGCGGCCATTTGTAGTCTCTCTCTCTCTCTCTCTCTCCCTCTCTCTCTCTCTCTCTCTCTCTCTCTCTCTTTCCTTTCTCTGTTGTTGCTGCACAGTCGACAGTCGGGGGATTAGTGAATGGAGTGAATGGGCTCTCAATTCGCAGAATTCCTCTCGGCTTTTTTGTGTGATTGATAACCCTCGGTGATCTCTCTCTCTCTCTTTCTCTCTCTCTCTCTCTCACGTAAAGGGGTGTGCTTGCATCGCGTCGGACGAGAATGTGTAAGGAATCCTCTTCTTCTTCTCTTTCTTTCTCATTTGTCGCTCTCTCTCTCCACAGTCTTGAGTCTCTCTCTCTCTCTCTCTCTCTCTTTATTGCCTCTCTTCTCTTCTCTTTCCACTCGACTATTCCATCCATACTCATCGCATCGCTTCATAACACGAGAGACCATCTTGAATTCATCACTTTGACCTACTAGATTCCTTGCTCGACTCTAGGTCTTCGACCGGATAAGACTAAACTTTTTTTTAAAGAATTGGTAAAAAATAGCACTAGGTATTCATAGTGCACTACAATAAGTAATATTGTTTTATACTGAGAAAATGGCTGTTTCACTCTCGTTTCCTTACAAGTATCTGACAGTCATACCCTTCCTGAAAAAGAGCACGTCAATATCGGCCTCAGTTGTATCGACGAATGGAAATCAAATTTAGGCATGATAATTGAGAAAGAGAATTACAATTTCGAATCCCCTGTAATCTCTCACGGAATTTGCTGAAAACCATGCAGTAACTCGTGCATCATGCGGAACCTCTGGCTGATACTAATCGAGTGAAGAGGGGAGTTAACCATGTCTCTCTCTCTCTCTCTCTCTCTCTCTCTCTCTCTTTCTCTTCTCATCTGCAAGTTCTGTTCTGTTCGCAGTAGCCTCTTCGTCAACACATCCTTCACTGTTTGCATCGACGTTCTCGCCGCCGTGTGAGAGAACGAGAGAGAGAGAGAGAGAGAGAGAGAGTTAGAGAGAGAGAGATCCTCGTAATGACGTCCCCGGGCCTGGGCAAAAACCTCTCCTCCGTCACTCAATACTGTGCAACAACCGTCTTCTCTCACTGTTGTCGACATCTTTTCGAAATTCTCTTTCCCTCTGGTGTTTTGGTGGTTGTAAGATGACTTGCCTCCCTTGGAATTGCGTGAGGATGGCTTCAAAGGCGCTCCGTTTCCAATCATTCCCTGCAGGTCGAATGACGTCTCTCTCTCTCTCTCTCTCTCTCTCCCTCTCTCTCTTATCAAAGTGATCACACATTCAACCCCACAAGCTTGCGTGAGCGATCGTCGCAACAATTTTGTGCGAGAATGGGAGAATGAGAGAGAAAGGACAAGGCGATTTTTGCCGCGCTTTCACCCTCCATTTATTTCTCATTCTACGAACCACCTCCGCTCTCTCTCTCTCTCTCTCTCTTCCCCCATTCGAATGCCCAATCTGCCGATCCTCCACCCTCCCTCTTTTTGTGTCTGTCCCTCCCTCCTCTTCTCCATCCATCCATCCTTCTTCCCTCCCTCTAGAATCCTCTCCTCTCTGTCCCTCTTCCTCCACCACGTTCACATGCATACGTGGATAGCTTTCTCTCTTTCTCTAAATCTCTCTCTCTTTCACTCTCTCTCTCAATCTCTCTCTTAGCACGCTTTCAAATGACAAAACCTATTATTGCCCAGCCGATTCAGGCGCCGTGCCTTTGATCTGTCTACCGTATCCCCACCTACCGTACCCCCACCTACAGTATCCCGGTCTACATTACCCCTACCGTAATCTCTCTATCGATTGCAGGTCGAGTGATCAGTGAGCTTCTCGCGATCGTCGAGAGAGTCATTCAACAGCCACAGAGAGAAGAAAGAGAGAATGAAGTCCATCTGTGTGAGTCTCTCTCTCTCTCTCTCTCGCTCTCTCTCCTTCTCTCTTTTGTTTTCCGACTTCCTTCTTCTTTTGCCTCTGCATTCTCGAAATCTGCGCCCGTCAACTCCCCGACTTACTTTCAAGTATTTGCGTGTGGGTCTGCCACCAAATTTAGAAGAATCAAAAGAATCGAGAAAATCAATCGATGGAAGTAATCGAATTATCCGTTGTGTTGCACGCCGTTGCATTTTGGCAACATGCACGCATGACGAAATAGAGAGAGATAACAAGAAAGAGAGAGAGAGAGAGAGAGAGAGATAGAGAGAAGAGAGATAGAGAGAAGAGAGATAGAGAAAGAGAGATATGAGCGTGATCTTTGATCTCTGCAGAGCATCCGTCGCGCGCACAAGCTGAACGCCAACCCGAACAAGGCCAAATCCGCCGGCAGAAAGGAGAAGGCGCATCGGGCAGCCATTAAGAAGTGGTAAGGAATACTGTATGATGGGGTACTGTAGGTCATTTATTCTACAAACATTTGCTAGGAGAACGGCTTCAATTCGTGGAAAACGGTTTTCACCTCTTGCTCTTCAAGAGAACGTGTGAAATGGGGAGGATGGAAAACCGTAATCTAAGAGACGAAGCCTTGGAGAACCGTTCTCATAGCTAATTCCCGCTGAGCGAAAGATTGACTACGGTAGATGAAGCGTCTAAGAGCTGGCATACGGTATCTGTGTTTTTTCCTGGTCATGGTCCAAGCCAATTCTGCCCTTTTACTCATCGTTCTTCTTGCTGTTTACCATTTCGAAGTGTTCCTCTCTCTCTCCGTGAATCTATGCATGTGTGTATTGAGTCACACAGCAGGGCTCCCTCCTCCCTTCGTTTCCCTCCTTCTCCCTCCCTCCCTCACCCCCACCCGAAAGATAGCTGTTGCGAGTGGGGAAAGAGAGGGAGGAGGAGGTGTACTAAAATACTCTCTCTCTCTCAAATACACACGTCCGATCGACCAAGTGAATATCTACGAGAGAGGTGACAATGAGAAATAAATCAGGACAGGCGCGCAAAATAGCGCAGTTATACTGCCTCTCTCTCTAATGGAGAGAAGAACTTCCAATTGCAAAAAGTTCTTCTTCAGCTCTAAAAAGTTCTCACGAATCTACACAATCGGAGCATTCAAGCGTATTCAATCTCACTCTTTATCAGTACAGCGCCAATTTATGGCCTGATAGGAGGGAGAGAAAACTGACCATCCCCTCTCTTGCACTTTCTCGTAATGATCCCTTGTGAGATGGCGGGGATTCTCCCGCCAAACACTACTTGTTTGTGCGGTCGAAAGTGCCAGAATTAGCGAACACACGTGAGGGGAACCTCTCTCTCTCTTGTACCATCCACCCATCCTACAGTCGATCTCTCTCTCTCTCTCTCTCTCTCTCTCTTTCACACAAACACACTCTCTCCATATGCAACCATGATGATTGCCAATTGAAAAGAGAGAGTAAGAGATCGCAAGTGATCATCCATATGATATCAGTGGCGCCAAGAATGATATAGAGAGAGGCCACAGTTTATGACTATCGCTCTAAGACAATTTGAAAGGGGTGAAGAGGGAATGAGTCAAAGGGACAATGGGTGATTAAGGGAAATTAGACGCCATTGTTCCTTGGGTTCTGATTCTGGAAAGAATCTGAAAATAGAACAATCAAGGCGTAACGCTGTATCAATGATAACGAAATTTTCCGCTTGAACGATCAGAAGAAGCACACATGAAATTGATAAGTGTAACAAACGACGAAAAATAACCCAGGGGTATTACGAGAAATGCGTGATCGATTGCTATCAGACTACCGTAAACCTATCTCTTCCTTTCAGGATCCTCACTGCCGTCCACTCCGATGAGCGTCTCCAGAAGGCCAAGGAGCAGGCATTCGTCCCCAAGCACATTGAGGTAACCAGAGATCGAAGTTCAAAGATCAAAGACCAACCACCAATTATAGGTTTCATCCGAAGATGCGGCCAAGAAGAAGGCCGACAAGGCAGCCCTGAAGGAGGTCACAATTTCATTAATTATCGATTACTTATTACCGTATGAACATACAGTAGTAAATTGTTCGTTTTGCAGAAGAAGCAGAGAGAAGAGGCACAGAAGAAGATTGCCGCTGAGCAGAAGGCCAAGGAGGTAAGGAAGACTTACTGCGTTTAGAGGGGGAAATCAATAATTCCTGGAAAAATCGATAAATCATAAACAGATATTAATGTTATTGATTGCAGAAGAAGGAGCGTCAGGAGGTCGCGCGCGTCGAGAAGGAGAAGGCAGAGGCAGAGGAGGCAGTCAAGAAGGTCGCTCTCGAGAAGGTAATCGATAATTTGAATCGCTACCGTACCCTAAATTATTGTTTATCGATAAATTCGTTCAGGAGCGCGCCGAGAAGGAGGCCAGCCAGAAGAAGGACAAGGAGGCTGCGAAGAAGCTGAACGCCGAGAAGGTTCGTGGACTACCGTACTCCAATTGCCGATTACCGTAACCCCGAAAAATGAATCATCTTTTATTCGTTTGCAGGAAGCCGAGGCGAAGCAGAAGAAGGAGGCCGCTAAGGTGGGCTCATAGTCTCGGAAAGAATGTCACCGTAATCAGGGAATGTATAGATTATTGATTGATTCAGGCCGACCAAGGCAAGAAGGAGGCCGAGCAGAAGGCTGAGAGTGAGAAGAAGGCACAGGAGAAGGTGAGGAAATGAAGTGGAATCGAAATATATTTTTAAAAATCGATAATTCAAGGCCATAAAAATCGATAATTCACAGAAAATTAAAAATTTATAGAAGGAGAAGCAGGCAGCTGAGAAGGCTGAGAAGGAGGCGAAGAAGAAGGCAGAAGAGGAGAAGAAGGCTATTGAGAAGGTAATTTTTTTGTAAATGATATTGCATAAGGATGACGCAATCTAATCTGAACCACATTCAGGCCGAGAAGGATGCCGCCAAGAAGGCCGAGGACGAGAAGAAGGCTATTGAGAAGGTAAGATACTCAGTTTTAGTGATGCCGGTTCGGTCTTTGTATTCCGGTATTTGTTGCGAGAGATCGGTAACACAGCAGATAAGATAAAATCAAAGAAAATGAGACTATCATAAGGTACGCAGAACTACTGTGATTACATGATGTTGCATAAGGGTGATGCAATCTGTTTATAGCTGTTACATTATTATGACGAAATCGATTCTGGAACACATTCAGGCTGAGAAGGAGGCCGCCAAGAAGGCCGAGGACGAGAAGAAGGCTATTGAGAAGGTGGGTTGTTGTTTTTTAGTAATTCTTTGGGATTTGATAAGGATGACGTAATCAAGTCTGTATATGAAGTAGAACTTAATCATTGTAAATTTAAATATTTTTTTTCAGGCCGAGAAGGAAGCCGCCGAGAAGGCAGAGAAGGAAGCGAAGAAGAAGGCCGAGGAGGAGAAGAAGGCTCAGGAGAAGGTTGGTAGGGAAGCGACCGTACCCCCCAGCTGCCGTAGCTCCAACGTCTCTTAAACCATAAATATCTTAATTTATTCTTTCAGGCCGAGAAGGAGGCTGCCAAGAAGGCTGCTGACGAAAAGAAGGCCCAGGAGAAGGTATCGATTTTTTTCACTTTCGAAACTGATTGACTAGTGATGATGCAATTTTACTGACTGTGTACATTTAGGCCGAGAAGGAGGCCGCCAAGAAGGCCGAAGAGGAGAAGAAAGCTCAGGAGAAGGTTTTTTTTTTAATTCTTAATATTGTAATTTTATTGATTAGTGGTGACGAAAAAAAACCAATTCTCGATTTTCAGGCTGAGAAGGAGGCTGCCGCAGCAGCTGCTGCAGCTCAGAAGGCTGAGGAGGAGAGAGTCGCCAAGGAGAAGGTGAGTATTGTAGAAAATGTTTTTATCCAATCGATAACTGATTTTTTACTTAGAGATAATCGATGTTCTTTTTAGGCCGACCAGGAGGCCGCTCAGGCAAAGACGGAGCAGGAGGCCAAGGAGAAGGTAAGTGGGAGCATACATACCCCAAATTTGCTAGGATAACGATTCTACAAGGTTTCGTTAAATGGTTTTCCACGCGCCTCATATTCTCGGTCTCTCGGTTTCTCACCGTAGCATAAGAGTGTATGAAATGAGGAGGATTGAAAACTGTTTTCCAATAAACGGAACCTCCAAGAACCGTTCTCCTAGCAAATGTGCGCTCTTTGTGGGGAAGGTTGAGTGAGTGGGTGGGACAACAATCGTCTGATTCAGATGGGAGCGAAGAAAAACAAGAAGAAGGTGAACAATGCACGTTGTAGAGTCGTTGATAGTGCATATTTGTGCTTGTCCACCGGAATCTTAGAGTAGAATGTGCACTAGCGGAGAAGTGCCAGACAGTAAATATCCACGAATGACGTGTGCACGATACACATACACACAGTGCGAAGTCTCCTACGTAATTTTTCATTATCTCTCGACGACTCTCTCGATTTTCCATGCTCTTTGAGCTAAAGAAAACATCTCCAGAGTAAAGGAAGTAGGAGACTTCCCGCTCTGTGTAGTACAATAGATTGGCAGTCGCGTGGTAGTCAAGTGGCGCCTGTTGTGCGTGATAGAAAGTAGTCAAAACATCAAGAGTGGAAAGAAAAGTGGGAATTTCAGGCAGAGAAGGAAGCCGCTGAGAAGAAGGCTGAGGAGGAGAGAATCGCACAGGTAACGCATTGAAATGACGGGTAATAAGAGTGCTGAATCATGGACATGAGAATGGAGGTGGGATAATTAGTCATCCCATCAGTAACAGTTCATCACCCTCAAACTTGGGTAATTAAACCGGTGACAAATCGATAATTTAGGCCGCTCAGGAAGCCGCCGAGGCTGCAGCTGCTGCAACTGCTGCGGCTGCTCTCGAGGCTGAGGTTCGATACCTTCCTAATTGATCTTTTATTTAGAAATTTTTTTCGAAGTGTATGATCATCTACCGTACTCATTTGAATGTCTGCTGGCACTGTAATCACGGACTGACTAATTCAGGCGATGCCCAAGGACTCGGTCGTCGAGGAGGAGTTCCTTCTCAAGCGTGACGTCAATCAGTTCGCCGAGAACGAAGGAAAGAAGGGAAAGAAGAGCAAGAAGAACAAGAAGAATTCGGAAAGCGAGACCGTAAGTACAGTGCAATTTGCATTAGAAAAATCTTTTACATCTAATTAATTAAATTAATAATTGTAGAACGGCCAGACCATCGAAGACGTTGATGAGATCGCCTACAAGCAGACCGTTCTGCCCTCGGAGACTTCCCAGGTTAGTTTCGGGCTCTAATAACTAAGTCTAATTAGCTAATTACTAAGAAATTATTGATTTGCAGGAGGTCGGGCCCGAGGCTGCGGATGACTCTCACAACGAGGTGAGACCATTTACGATCCTCTCTCCTCTTATCTATTCTGTTTACCATTCTCATAGTTCGGATTATGACCTGCAGTGATAGAGCAGAGAAAAGCACGAAAAGAGGTGTGGAAAGAGAGGCGATAAAGGGGTCAAACCTGCAAAATCAGGACCGAAAGATAATGGAAAAGTGAGAGTCGTCATTAAAATACAGCGGAGGCCACGAAGGCATATAGGGGTCCCCTTTCGTAGTCATCTTACTTGATCGGAAAACACTGTTTAGCGTACTCTAACAATAAGGGAGGAAAGGCCACTGAGTTTTGTTTTTACTCAGAAAATGAACAAGATATCTAATAAAAATATAATTTCGCTTGAATCGTTAGTTTTCTGTCACTTGTGCATGAAATATTAAATAGCAATACTTTCGTGTCCGTCGACTCAAAAATGCCCAAAACAAAAAAAACCTAGCCCTCGTATCCGGCAGTTTTGTTTTGTTTGTCTTGAGGGGAGTGACTTGTTAGTGATAAGACAGTCAAGTGACTCAGTAGTGATCATGTGGCCATGCTTCCCTCGAGCGAACGACTTCCCTTATGCGAAGCCGGCAAGGCCCTTTATGAACTGATCAGATTCTTCCGAAATGTGAGTTTCATCTTTGATCTTTGCTCATTTGCCATTTTCAGTCTAAGAAGAGCAAGAAGAATAAGAAGGGAGGAAAGACCGAGGAGCCCAAGGTTGTCGAGCCCGTCTCGGTGAGATCTTTTGTTTACTGTGGATCTTTGATTACTGTAAATGTTTGGATTACTGTATCCTTATAGAAAACATGTTTCTGCATGCGCACGTTCGCGTGACATCACTCGATAACTCTTTTTTTCTAAATTAGTTAAACATTCAGAACGGACACCAGGATGTAGAGGAGATTGACTACAAGACTAAGGTCGCCGTTAATGGAGAGGAACCGAAGGTATCGAATTGATGTTGTCCTGATTGCAAACTGACCGACAACTACAGTAATCAACTACAGTAACCCATTGGTGCTTTGCTCCCTGCAAATAATGTTATTGACCCCATGCGATCCGGCTTTATAATCCCCTTAACCCCCAATGTTCGCACTTTTCTCCCTCTTTTCTCCTCATAACTCACTCACAGCACGTCGATGCCAAGGGAAAGAAGAACAAGAAGAACAAGGGAAAGGGAGGAAAGCATCAGCCGGCTGATGATGAGGTAATCTGGACATGAAACAAATGGGAATTTGAGATTTGACCCCGTGCTTGCATCATTGATATTAACTATAAAACATGTGCCAGATCATAATCTATTTGTAATCAACCCTCCCGTCCCTCCCACTAACAGTCTTCCCTTGTGCTCTCACTCAACCCTCTCACACACTCTTGGTCCGTCTCTGTACAAGCGCGCACAACATTCTCACCGCTACGGAAAATGACAAACCCGGCTTGCAAATCCTCTCGTTCGTCCCTTTTTCGACAGAGCAGAGAGAATGGAGTGAACTGTTGGTAGAAGGGAAGTCTGTTATAGGAGACGGCCGCCCAAGCATCTCCTCCCCTTCAGGTCCATGAGATTACGAGCACTGCCGAGGAGAAAAACAACGTCACTGGTACGATACAACATTTATTTATTGATTAGTTAGCATAGTTTTTAAACTTATTTAGCTTAGTTTTTCTTAGAATGTTAGAAACTTAGGATGTGATGGTGTGTGGTAGTTCTCTCTCCTCAAACAGACATCTTCTCTTGTTCTTCTTCTTTTCTCTCCTCAAGAGTGCGAATGGTGATGTTGCTGACCTTTTCTCGCCTAGTGATAGAATGGAGAGTCGAACTCGCTTGATCTATGATAGACTACTCCTAGAACGACTGAGTGGTATGTGCATGAATCGCTTTCCCTTCTCTGCTCTGTCAAATGACCTCGTTTCAGTGCTCCATGCCCAGAAGGAAATCGAGAATCCGACTCAGTTCGCCCAGGAGGTACGACAATTTTGGCGTTCAATGATATACTTTTTGCATATCTAAAATAGGATAGAGAGCGTCAACACGTGAATTCCCTTGTTCTGAGTCACCTTAGGCGATGAGAAATATTGCGTAGGAATTTTCAAAACGGCGAATATCGAGAAAAAAACGTGCGATTCATGTTCAGTATAAATATAGAGAGACGGTGTGTCATCCCTCAATCGCATCACAATTCCTATATCGATGTCGCAGGTGGAGAAACTCGTTTCGGAGACGCTCAAGGGCAAGTACCCCGATATCTCCGTCACTGATGATGATTCCATGGTGCGTTTGGTTATTAAATATTTCCCTGCCCAACCTATTTTTTGCATCAAATAAATAACATGAATAAATATCACTGGGAAAGTGTCTTACCCTTCTAACAATATTCTAAGTAAAATATACTTAAAGACTTGGATCAATATTCGATTTCAGAAGATGACCATCGACGCTCAGCTGCTTAAGTTGGCCGAGAAGCCGAACCATCCGATCATCGAGCACAAACCGATTGTTCTCGCGTGCGATCGTCTCGTGCTCTCTCGTCCCTCCACTCCTTCTCGGTATCTTGACACGAACGAGGAACGGGACAGGTGCTACAACCGCCTGTGCCGGAAAAATCAATAATCACATTTAGACACGATCGCTCGCCGAGCTTTGGGGAGAGGTGATGGTGATAGTGAATAGACGAGTAGCGAGTATTCCCGGCGTGTCATTGTTAGACTACAGAAAGATGTGGTTGCATGATTCAGTGATCATTACTTATTTTAGTAGATCCGTTATTGGTGCCGCATGGGTCTCACTAATGGTGCAAACAGTGTCGACGATTAGTCGTAATTTCTAGACAGTAAACTCGACTGGACGGGTCGGGAATGAGGGGAGTAGCACTCCCTACTGGACCGAATCGTATAGCCGATTTTCTGACTAGAAATGACGAGTCGTTAACACTGTTCGCATCACAAGTCTTTGCTTACTGTATTTATCATTTTTTTCCTTTCAGTGACCGTCTCTACAAGCTGCTGCCGAAGGACATCATCTTCTGCTCCAGCCTCATCGACAAGTACGGAGAGGACTTCAACGTGGGTTACTGTACTTTTATCGATCGACAACTGATACTATAATATCGATGGATTGCAGGCAATGGCCAAGGATGAGTCCAACGTGTACAGAGAGAACGCCCGCTCGCTCCAGAGAAAGATCCGCATCTTCAAGGTGCGTATAAAAAAATTGATTACTGTAGTTTCATGCTACTGTAAAGTCTACAGTAGTAAAGGGACACAGAAATGGGTTTCTGCGATGGAAAAAACAATTTTAAAAACAACCGTAACCGAACATTCGTTGCAGGAGTCGCCCCATTTCGCCGCTTACACTACAGCCAAGGCCGAGGGCAAGACTGTGACTCAGTACCTGGAGGAGAATCCCGAGTAATCGATAATGCCACCGTATCCAATCCTACTGTACCCTACCGTTCCTCGATCTAACACACCAACTCATATTCCTTGCCCGTATCTAATCGCTCTCTCTCTCTCTCTTCCTCACACAAACACTCAATCTCTCCGCATTTCCTCTCTCTCATCCCTGTTTTTTCTCCGATGCTCTCTGCATAATTAGCAGGATCCCCGTTAGTCTTAGTTGATCCCGTTGTTCTCTCCCCTCTCCTTCGGTAAATTCACACCACGAGCAACTTTTCTCTCTCTCTCCTCTCGGCAGTACGAGTGTTTCTCAGTTGCTTCAATTCGTTTTCGTTCATCTCTCTTTCTTCTGACTTTTTCCACGTGTTCTCCACAAAAATTCGTCGTTTTCCTCGTCGTCGTCGCTTTTTTCTCCCCATTTTTTCTTTCCCCCAAATCGTCGTTTTTTCGCCTCCTCTTTACCATTTCAATAAGGCCAAATCTTAGCAATTTACTGTAATTGTCATGGCCAGAATGCTTGTTTCCTTTATTTGCCTCACCATGGTAAAGTGTTAATAAAGTTGAAAAGTTGACGTCGTCGGAGAAAAGAGAGAGAGAGAGAGAGAGAGAGAGAGAGATCGAAGTACGGGTGAGGGTAAGCGATACATATCTATGCGGTAGCAGATGTGTGGGGGAAACTCCGTCGAGCCAGAAAAAATCGTCTCGGATCCTGTCGGATATCAATTCTATCTTACAACCGAGCAGCGGCTCTCAAATAGATAATCTCTGAAGCTATGAGTGAGTAAAGTAACAATGAGATACGTGTAAAGAGTGTTTGACTCTCTTTCCGACGGTATTCCAATGAGAACTCGACTGGGAACAATATACGCGCGTAGAAACAGAAAAACGGGGAAAAAACTCTACAGTAAATATAGCCGAGCATGGACGGAAGATTACACCATCGTTAGGCCATGACGGGATGAGTAAATGGTGAGTTGCTCTAAGCGTTAGACATCTCGACAGCGGGCTCATCGATCGATTTGAGCCATTCCTGGACTGAGAAGGAGATTCGTCGCTGCTTCTCGGCTGAATCCTCCTGAAGTTGGATATACAATTAGCGTATTGGTGAAACTGACTTCAATACGTCTACCAAGTAGAACTAGCGGGGTTGTATTGAGGTTAAATGCACTACGCTCTATGCGTACACTACGCTCTATGCGTACACTACGCTCTATGTATTCTAGGTGCGGGCTTGGTCCAGGGGGAGCTCGGTAGATGGCTGCAGGTTCGGTTCAGGGGGAGCTCGGTAGCCGGCTTGAGGTTCGGTTCAGGGGGAATTCGGGAGCTGGCTTGAAGTTCGGTCCAGAGGGAGCTCGGGCTCGGCTCCAGGTTCGGTCCAGGGGGAGCTTAGGATGTTCGGGAATGTTAATCGCTAGAAAGAGTACTGGCTTATTCCATTGCAAAAGGCTCGTGAGGAAACGCAGGATACTGTGTTGATTTCCCTGGCGTGTTCGAAGATGTTTGTGACATCGAAAAATGCCTTTTCCCGTGATTTCCCAGGCTCTGCGCATCAATTGGAAACTTTTCGAAATTTCCGATTTTAACTATAAAACGTGTTAGAACACGTTCAGACACGTTTTCGACATCGTAAAACACTTTTCCTGTGATCCCCCGCGCTCTGCGCGTAAATTGGAAACTTTTCGAAATTTTCGATTTTTCACGTTAAAACTCGGCAAAACAGGTGAAAACGTGTTTCACGTTATTTAAAATCGTGTTAGTACACCTTCTGACACTTGCGAAAAATGCGGCAAGAGGTTTGCCCGCGGCGGGGGTCGAACCTGCGTCGGTCGGATTTGAATGTCGCGCGCTTTAACCACTTGGCCATGGATTTGGTGATTTAAATTTTGTAAAATTTTAAAGCAATTCTGGTCAGTTATCATATGCAAAAGGTTCTGAGAAGATTGCGTGATTTTGAAGCGATTTATAAAGAAAAAACGAAAAAATTTGCAACGGAAGGAATAACAATTAAAAAACAAACAGACAGACAGACAGACAGACAGACAGACAGACAGACAGACAGACAGACAGACGTTAGCATTTTCTCATATTTAGTAATATCTATTGCTATGATTTTGACATTCTTTCTTTTTGTTGGTTCTGTGTTTGTGACCCACTAACTATGACACGGTATTTAAATGTTTTCTGCATAATGACTGTGATAACGAATACTTCGGTACTCACCAAAGATAAGAAGAATATAAATTAGAACTAAAGTGCTGTCAATATACCGCGGTAATGGATACAATATCATACCTGACTTCTCGCCGATGGCAATTCGTTCTCTCTATTGAACAACGTTGGGTCGACGGTCGAATTGTTGATGTCTGAGTGTGGGTCTCTCGTGAGAATAACAAATTGTGTAAGCTGACCATGCCAGTACCGAGAAATATTGCTTCAAAAACACCTAATTCAATTGCCAATGCTCTGTCAGGCAATGTGCGAAAATAGCCAAATAACAAGAGCACGTTCAGTGTGGCAACTAATTATTTTTTTAAACTGTTGACAAATATATCGAAAATCTACGATTGAAATCCTCTCTCTGAGGGAATAAATAATAGTAATTGAAATTAGATAAAATAAGTGTAGACTGACCAGTGAGACTCTTGCTCATTCTGTTCTTGTTTCCGTCGATGGGCGTGAGTTGGTCAGGAACGACGACGTCAGGGAGCGAAGTTTGAGAGGAACAACGAAGATCAGCGTCACTCGTGTCTTGATTCTCAAATTGGAATTTCAATCGACCATTTATCATCGCAGACAATAGTGCTCACTACCACATGAGGAATTGCTGGAATGGTGATGGTAAGGTATGGATCTACCCGAAATTATAAGAGTTTTTCTGAAACGAATGCCAAGCAAATCCTTTTAAAATATGTAGAGGGTTCCTAAACGGCAGTTCCAAAACGTCCCATCTCCGGTTCTTTCAGGACATTTCTCCACCAAGTATTGTGTTGTTCTCGGAGAAGCAAAAAAATGAAAGTATGTTCTCTGTCCATAATGAAATATTTCTATGGCCATGGTCGACTGTTGAAAATATCCTTGTCGGTTTCTCAAATAGAATCAATATGTTATGCATGCAAGCCACGCGGAAAGCAGGTACTTTTTGAGACTAACAACAATAGAGACACGACTCAATGAGGTCATTGTTATGAACAAGGAAGTCAGCAAGTCATGCGGACTCTAGGGAATTAGTTTTCTATATTTTCGACAATGAGTCCGATGTTTGAGAGGAATATTGGCCGCATTGGCACCATATTTGCCTACGCTCCAAGGGGAATGTCTTCGAAACTTCTATTTCTATTACGGCTTTAGTTCTGACTCAGTTGACTCAAGTCTCTTTCTCTCTCTCTCTCTCTCTCTGTCTGTCTCTCTGTCTCTCTCTGTTATCCCCGTCTCCTGTCACTCTTTCCGTGAACTCTCCAGTCCAATCAGTCTCATTTCATCGTCGTCTCTCCCTCGGGGTAATTCAGTACTATTCGTCCCCTGACATCATCCAATGTTTTCCCTCTCATCTCTTCTCGCACCTCTCTCATTTTTCAGCTGACAAACAACATGCGAGAATTGGTTCAATTAGACTTGCAAGTGACATTCTTTTCTCGCAGTTGCCTACCCATCAACACATTCTTTTGTCTAAACTCGACTCAATTCCCAGGAGATTTTCAGTCGATTTTCCACTAGAAAAAATCTCTGCGCTCAATTCATCATGAGTTATCGTCGTCCAAAAGGACTTTGTTTACGAGAGTACTCGGAGCGGATTCTCGATATCCCCGGGACAGATTCAATTGAGGGGAGAAGAAGAAAAGGGAGAGAGAGAGATGGGAGAGGATAGACGGAGGAATAGAACAAACCGGAAGTTGGACGTGGAGGGACCAGAATGATGAGATGAGACTTGGTTTAGAGGCTGATGGATGGATATTGAGCAGTTCCATGCCTGTAGTCACTGCCGCCGGAGCGTTCACTGCCATGTCTAAACGATTTTTTTTGAAAATTAGATACAGCCTCAAAGAGCGGGACGGCAATTAATGGAAAGCGAAAGAATGAACGATAAATTTGGGTAGGGATTGTGGGGAGAGAGAAGCAGGATAGAGAGCCAATCCCGATTTACTACTTTGCTATCTACTCTGAGAAAAAACCACTAGGATCAGGACATCAAGTGAAAAAGTTCTCTTAAATTTCACTAGAAGCAACATATGTATCACTTACAGGTAAGTGAACATTTCTACTTGGTGGCCTGATCCTAGTGACTTTTTTCTCAGTGTAGTTGAGGTGGAGGTAGCCTCGGAACGGAGGGAGGGAATTTATTCGTAGTCATAATTGTATTTCAACGACGCCGACTGACCAAGTGACGATCGAGCCCCACGCGCACACGAATACATTGAGATGATGACAGAATTGGAGCAATGGAGGATGATGAGGGAACGGGCGTCGAGATATTGTAGTCAGTGGGCGAGAGGAATAGGAGAGATGAGAGAGGAGAGAGAGAGAGAGAGAGAGAGAAAGGTAGAGGTAAAGTTGAGCCGTAATCAGGGGGGATTTTAAGTTGATAATTTATTGCTGAACTGGATCATTGTTTCGTCTTTGTAACGGTAGTTTTCAATGTTAATTAGCATAAATATATTTGACAATCGACTACTCTGCCGGGCTCATCGGTAATAAAAGGGAAAGAATGGGGAGAATATCTTCTCTCCCATTCGACGAGGGGAGAAAAGGAGGAAGAAACGACGTACAGATTGATGAGATTGACGAAAAATGGGGTGGAATAAGAGTGAGGATGCGCAGAATAGGGAGAATATGTGAATGGGAAGAGGAGAAATGAGCAAAAGCAGGAGGAAAAGGGGGACTGGATCCCATGAATATTACAGAAAGAGATGGTTGGAGGGGTGGGGTGGACTACTGGAGGAGGCGAGAGGGAATGAGACTGTCTGGGGAACGGGAGAGA
Organism: Pristionchus fissidentatus; assembly: GCA_036245785.1. NCBI lineage: Eukaryota > Metazoa > Nematoda > Chromadorea > Rhabditida > Neodiplogasteridae > Pristionchus > Pristionchus fissidentatus. The sequence goes on from BTSY01000007.1 coordinate 10,095,935, forward strand.
CAGAGAGAGAGGGAGAGAGAGAGAGAGAGAGAGAGAGAAAGAGAGAAAGGGATACAGGGAGAGGGAGACTATCGATGCGGGATTAGATGTGAGGGCTAGGTAGGTAGAAGCCCTAAAGGCGGCTAGTCATGATGACGCTCTTGATGGACACATCTTATTCAGGGGGTAAAAAACTACGACTCCAGAAGTCTTTCGAATTTTAAAATCCACTTCCCTGCCTCTAACCATAACGATTAAACTTTTAATGTCTTCGCTGGCAGCCAAGACTTCTGAAGTCGTCGACTTTTTTCCCACTGAGTAGAGAATGGTAAAATGAAGAGGAGGGAGAATGTAATAGATTTGAATCAGCAGAGGTTTTTCCCTTTACAACAAAGCATGAGACTGATAATGATTAAGATTGATGCTGTGATGAATGTTTCTATGGAGAGATCTTGGGGAATGAGAGGAGAGAACAAAACGAAGAAGAAGGAGTGAATTGTAATGGACAGACAGAGGTGAAGAAGACGATGGAACAGGACTGAGGACTGCCTCTGAAAGGAAGAGATGCACAACAAGATTAGAGTCTTCTTGCTGAAACGGAAGGGAAGAAAGAGAGAGAGAGGGAGAGAGAGAGAGAGAGAGAGAGAGAGAGAGAGAGAGAGAAAGGAGGGAGACTATTGGGAACCATGTACAGTGTTTGAATGGAGTCCAATGAAGCCTCTCGAATGGGGAAAAGAAGGAGAGAGGATGCTTCGTAGAGTGAGGCGAATATTCGGGATGTGGAAGGGAGAGAGAGAGAGAAAGATGGGGGGAGGTCGGGAGATTAGGACATCGTGGGATGGGTAAGAGGGTGGGGGAAATTAGAGGCAGGTAGTGATGAAAACTGCCGCAGTTCGTAGCGACAACAATCGGAATCGATGGAGAAGTGGAGGGGAAGAGAAGACAGTTCAGTCAGTTGTCGGATGGACTGAGGAAAATAGAGAGAGAGAAAGAGAGGGAGAGAGAGAGAGAGAGAGAGACGCGGAGAACGGGAGAAAGGAAGAAGGCGGAGAGGAATGAAGAGGGGAAAATAGACTCGTGAAAATCGAAAGGGTGAAGCTATTTGGAATAGTCATGAAAGAGTGATACTCGGCATTTTTGAATTGATTACTGTAGCCCAAAATAACTGACTTTCCCATAGACATGTGCCTGCGCGTACCATTTCAACTAATTATGGACGTTATGAGTCAATCGATAAAATCCATTATTAATTCGAAGAAATAAATAAGCCATCTATAAATAAATAGCAATAATCAAATTTATGTTGCATGCACTTTTCTCAAAACTCAATTCAAATTTGGCGCGTTGCGCAAAAAGTGTGCGCCTTCGTGTAAGTGCGTTTTTCGCGCACGAGCGCGCGTTCACTCAAAGTGCTGAGCTAGCGCGTTGTTTTTGCTCTTTTCCCTTGTTTATCGCGATTATTGTTGTATTTTTGTTAATATTGTGTTATTGAAGGCTTCCCCTTCGGTTCCTCGCCATTCTTGAATGGTCGCCACTCGAATACACGGCTGAATCGGACCACAGCGTCGGTTCGTTGACGCACTTGCGGTTTTTGCTCTAATTTCCTCCCGTTTTCAGGTAAAACTCCTCCATTTCTGCCATTCTGCCACCAAATCAGCCATGTTTATGTCATATCAACTCACGCCGGTCAGTTTCACTCTAAATTCTCGATACATTTCATGTTTTCGACCTGATTTAGCGCCGATTTGTCTTGTAATCCGTTAATTGGGTTTGCTGAGTAAGGAAAGGAGACTAGTAGGCGCCATGCGGGTTGCGAAACCGACGCGTTCTTTCGGAATAGGCTCTTGGCTACTAGCCATAGTTGATTAGAGAGAGGAATTTACGACAAGAACGACGTCATTCGACCTTTAGTGTGAGTGGTGAATCAGAGCCGTGCTAATGAAGGGGTTAGACAAATGGCTCTTATTTAGCACTTTCACTAACCTTATCTGAAAATGAAGATAACTAAGCATTCCCTCTTTATTTGCCCTTCTCAGGTGAATCTCCGTCCGCCTCTTCGCGTTTCTCGCTCTGTTCACTCAACTTACGCCCAGCGAATCGAGGAAAGCGTCCAGATTCTGAGAGACGAGAAGGAGGTTAGTAATAGTTCTGAATCATGGCCATGGGGATAAAGGGTAGGATCATTAGTTTTTCGACGTTTCGGCGTTAGTCAGGGTTCAGTTAGTCGGCATTTTATAACAATATAATGAGTAACATCGGGGGGGGGGGTGTAAGAAGCGGGTAAAGCACTTTTTTTTGCTATTCTCCATCCCGTTTACACCGTTTCCTCTCACTCGTTTCCATTAAATCGAAGAGGTTGATTGCATCGGACGATGTAATATGGGGGGAGATAACGAATAAATCACGTCGTTCCAAAGTATGCAGATAGGGGTTTTGAGCGAGAGAGCATGTGAAATCGAGAGGGACTCTCTCACTTCTGTACACTCTCTCGACATGACCCCATTGCTGGAATGATATCATTGTGTATTGCAGATCGTCCATGGAGACAACAAAGCGGCCAAGGAGCTACTGCAGACTGTGGATCAAGTATTCAGCCACGGGTCAGTCAATTCATCCCCATTTTCAAAGAGACGTTAAAGAAAGAGAAAGAGAGTTAAAGAGAAAGAAAGAGAGTTAAGAAGAGTTCATGAGACGGTACGGTGTCTACGAACCCACGCACGGAAACATCCAACCGCACTACTATAGGAAGTTCTATGCTTTCTTAGACAATGCAGCTTCTTACTTTTCATAAATATGAAATCCGATAGTATTTTTAATTTCCCGACACCTGCAATAACATTCAACCATCTTCATATAGAAAACAGGGAGTGCCAGCAATACCGTTCCAATTCAGTTCCGCTATGAGTTCAAAGACACGCCCTTTCTCTTCCCCCGTTCCAGCTCGTAAATCACTGTAGAAAGTATCGTGTGTGGGTGCAAGGGGGAAATACGGAAGTGAAGAGGAAAACTGAATCACAGTTACATTACATTTGAAAACTATATCAGTTAATTTGGATGTTATGTCAAATTAAGTCATAATTAGAGTTCGATTGTTCATTGCGATTTGCATGAGTATGCTACCAGAAACAGAATAAGATGTTGTTTTTGCAGTCTTCTCTCGGGTTCTCGGTGCTACTGGCCGTTCATCAAGGAATTTCTGCCGAAGAACGAGCACCAATTGATGGAAGTCGAGTGGACAATCACACATAAGTCAGTCACATTTTTTACTACGCCCGAGCGGAATACATTAGGACTCCCTATAGGGAAGTGCTTTTTAGAGAGGAGTTTGCATTTCGCAATATGAATGATGAAAGAAGCTCTAGAACGGTCAACACAAAGTTGTTTTTGTGAATTTTCCTTGCAATGCTCTGACTAATGGCTTACTCATAGACGAACAAACATCTGACTTCTTTTCTGACCAAAAGTTCTGAGTAATAAGAAATAACTATAAAATTATTATGAGCCAAGTGTGCAGGCTTGTAGCTGAACATCATATAGGCTACTCAGAGAGCGAAGTCTCCAGCTTTCCTTACTCTGGAGTGTTCATGTCTCCAGTTATTAGGAGAAGTGATGTCTCCATCTCTCGATTTCGCATGCTCTCTCAGCTGGAGAGAACATCTCCAGAGTAAGGAAAGTTGGAGACTTCGCGCTCTGTGTAGGGTGTATTTTTTACCTGCAAAAAACGCCAAAACTCAACATTCATTTCAAATAGTGAATTTCTGTTCATTCGGGGGAATTATACCTCTTACAGGCCCCTTTGCCGCAATGTCAGAAAAATGTGTATGAAGATAAATCATTAGTGAATCTCTGATTGCAGTAGTGGTTTGGTCACTCGAGTGACTCGTCTCTCTTTCGCGTGGCTCAAAGACTCCTTCAATCGGGGCTCACTCTACTTCCAACTACTCGCCATTCTCGGATCCAGGTTTGATTTTGCTTATTACAATTTTGAAATTAGTGAAATGGACTAATGGGGCTTGCGCTCTCTATCTATGCCACGGCGTGCCTCTCCTTTTGTCATGTCCTCTCACAACACTTTTGTTGTTTAGGAACTGAACTAGTTATTGTTTTGGGCAAGTGTTTGCGAATTTGTAGTAACCCGAAAGTGGCTCAACAGACAGTGGATGAGGCCAAAGTCATGTGAATCCCACGTGTTTTCTCACCGAGTTCCAGTGAGAATTGCTTTTCACTCTAGCCACAGGGTCTAATCCCTCAGTCTTAGATGAGATAAACGCGCGGTGGGGGAGGTCACGACTACGTATCGATTACTCCTTACGGCGTCTCTCTTAACTGGTGTGAAACGAGTATTAGCGTGCACTCTAAAAAGACGACACATTAGTTCTAAAGATTAGTTCTAAAGACCTATAAAAGGTTCGCGGATGAGAAAGCGAGTGTAAATCTCTATAAAAATTCCTCTCGCGTGAATAAGCTATCTCTTTCTACCGAGTTGGATGGGCATAAAAATGTTGATAAAACATGAATAACAAAACATAGTTGATTTTTAGGAAGACGGTAGCTGCCTACTACGATCCTGCCGCGTGTCTTCGCAACTTTGGCATCTTCGAGATGATCGTCAATCAGATGGCTCGACTAGAGAACGTCCAGTTCGCCTATAGTGTATGTTCCCCGAAATGCGTGTGGATGCAACCGATGCAGGTCGGTTGCATCGTTCGGAAGGGGGATAGTGAGACGTGTGATTTCGGTAGGAGGTAGATGGTACTACTTTTTTGCCATATCATTAGTTTTCAAGTGCTATAATTCAATTACTGCTCTCACACGTCGATCTTTCCTTCCATGTGGTGGCGGAGTCAGGGTATATTGTAGCTGACTCGGTCGACCAGAATAACATCGTAGAAACCTGCAACGTTTTCTATTTCGAAACTCATATGCTTGCTTTAATGCCAAAATTATCGCTTGCTTTATTTTCTGCATCAGTTTATCGATCCATTTCCCTCATTTCAGACTGAATTCCGTGCCGACGGTCCACTCGGTCGAATCCATCGATCGATTCCCATCGCCTGCGAGGAGGAACCAGTGCAGAGAAGGAACAATGTGGTCAGCCGCTAATTTTTTCGAAATTAAATTGGTTGAATATTAATCTAAGCTTCTTTCCATTTATCATATTATGTCGCTTGACGGTTCCTTCACCCCATGCTTTTTGCCTAGATCATTTCATTAGGACTCGGCCGAACCAATGAACGCCGCACTCACAAAAAATCACTAGAATTTGGACGCTACGTGGTGTCCTAATCCTAGTGACTTTTTTTAAAGAGCTCGCTATAGTAATTAAAACAAAGAAACATTGCAGAGAAACAAGGCGGCGGCAGTGAAAAAATCGACGGATGCAGAGGAGAAAGCAGCGAAGAGAGAAGAAGCGCCGAGGAAATTGGAGAAGGTCGTCCCTCCCGCTGCAACACCCACACGACCAATTGCAACGACCACTCTGCATCGGGAGCAGGTAAGCGTAGAGTAAACAGCACAAGCGGCAACCCATTTCTGACGTCCGAAAGACAAAATAGGTGACAAAATAGACGAAAAAATTACATGATCCGAAGTACTCCCCTTCAAAAATCATAATAAGTTGTCTTATGATTGTATCCGATCGCTACTGCACATATTGGCGTTCCTTTGCGGTGAGCGATGAGCAAATAAACATAATATTCAGGATGTCATTCTCAACGAGCTCATGCGCGGCAGGAGGAGTCGAATGCAGCAAAATTTCTTCGTCACCGAGGTGAACTTAGTATCCATCCATGGTGATTTTGGACCACATTATTTTGATATTCAGCAAAACAATTGAAAACTACAGGCCGATAGCGATCTTCTTCCACGAGTTGTCGTCGATCGGACGTTGAGTGAAGAGGCGGAAGAGAAACCAGAGGAGAGACTCGACCAAGTACTGCAGAAGACTATCTCACAGGTATGATTATTGCGGAAAGGAACAATTTTCACAAATTGTTGTGAGGTTACAAAGACGATGATTAATGAAATAAATTGAGAAGACATATACTTCTTTCAACAATCAATCCCTTTTATACCAATTTGTAGATAAATATTAATACATGTAACATGTATAAATGTATATCTCTCTAGGTATGATGTTGTTGCACAGCACGTTGTTTTGAGCGCCGAACTGATTATACTCTGTTTATGCCGAATTACGAGGGGAAAATGATGTTTGCGGTGCTATTTCCACTGCAGAGGTTATCTATACTCGCAGGGAAAAGATCAATGAATCCAAAAGTATATGAAACGATTTTGAAATTTTATTCGTTTCTATGAGAAATATGGGAGCACGGGCCTTTACACTTTTCATGTCGTCGATTGAAAGCCTAACTTTTTTGATGCATAGACTATTTTTTTATCAGGTGAAATTAGAGCACGTTTGCTGCTCTGTCAAATCATTCGATCAACTGCTCATAAATGAGAAACCGACGACGTCGACGATTGAAATTGAAGAGACGAACGGGGGAATCGAGCATAAAATGGAGGAAGAAGAGAGAAGGGAAGAGTTGGTGGAGGGAGAAATCGCGTGAGTACCGCATATTAAAGTATCATCTTTTCGCGAAAAAATGCTGCCTGCTTCCAGTACCTGAAAAATTATTTTGAACATATTCGATGACGAAACAGGCATTAGAATACGGGAAATTCAATAGTGTTTAAATTAAAAAAAGCTCCAAATGAGATACAAATTCAATTTGCACCGTGCACAATCAAATATTGTGTATACAGTCTCCATAATTATTGCAAGACAGAAATTACTCTTGCTCAGACCGATGATTCGAACCACGGGGCTTCAGCAAACAATCCGTGGTTCAAATCCCGATCTTAGAATCTAGCTCTTCTGTCTCGTAATGATATTGTACTTTGAGCTCACTCGGAAATGAATAGAGTTTGCGCATAAAAAAGTTGATTTGCAGTCTCCATTCGGGTGAGGTTCTCCGATTCGCCATGGATATCTTCGTTGACGTTGAGGAAGGAGAAAAATTCCAGCGACTCTTCCACGTCTTCGATGGATCGCCAAGTGAGGAGAAGGCGAGGTGAGGAATCATATTACGAATTCACAAAGAGTCCTCCAAAATAATAAAACTTTCCGCTCCAAAACAACAGATGTGCAATGCGAGAGAGAATGGCATAACGAGAAACGCGCCGAGGTTTAGAAATAAGAGTGCACGCACCAATAGTCCATTTCAAGAACTACTAATTTTAAAATTGTAACAACAGACATGAATAATGCAAATATGCACATAAGTATTTCGATAGATAAATGTTCCGTTGCAGACTGCTCCTTGTGACTGATCGCAATCTCTATCTGATCACACAAACAATCGAAGATGGACAAATCGGAGCGAGTTCGGAGGAGATTCAAGTGGATTATCACACTCATGTCGTCATGCCACTCCCGTCAGTCGAGTACTTCGAGGTGAGTAATTACTCTTCAACTTCCATCATGCAAAACAAGTAATCGGATCTGACTGGTGGAGTATTGGTAATGAAGAATCGAGAGTCCGACTATTCTGATCAGCGTAAAAACGACACTGATAATTTTTTATTATATTCTATCGGCATGTTACCCAAATGTATTCGTTAAAATTTCAGTTAAATGATTACCCAATGATGACGTAATACCTGGAATCGCAGGTCACCGCCGGCGGACTCGTGATCACAGTGTACGCTGCGCAGAGCAAATCCTTCCAATTGTCGAATCTGGGAACGACGAACGATCGAATTGTTGCATTGACAATGGGAGATGCGAGACTGGGAAAGACGGTGCTGGAGACAATACGACAGGTGAGACATTGTTTGCATAACAATATTTATAAAAAAGTAGCTTCAATGAAAATATGCTGGCTAATTTTCATATTAACACTGTTGAAATTTTGTTAAAAATCACAATTGAGTGTTTTTTTATAAACGCGGTGTAATGATATTGTTTGGGTAGTCTCTTCAGCTCATTCGTTTGATATCATCAATGTGTAACTCTTTTTTACTCGTTTTATCCATATTTATTCCGTTTCCCTTCCTCTACTAGGCAATGTTGGGATAGTATCTGTTGTGAAAATATGTGGCAAGATTGCGAAATTGGGCAATAACATAAAGACAATTATTCAGGTCATATTGTGAAGGACCAGTCAAACATTTCCAGCCTTCTGCGGTGCATTTGTCTTGTTGATCACAAACATTATCGCCTTTTCTCATTAAGTTCTGCGCCAGTGCAATTAAAGGAATAATGACTATAACACATAACAGATAGTCAATTTATATATTAGCAAAATATTAGTGCTCGGACTGGGGCTGGAATCAGGCGAGAGACAGCGTGAAAGTGAGAGAGTGCTAGAGAAGTCAGAGCGTGCGCCGTTCGTCAGACACAAGGTTTTCTTGCCCTTATAACTTTTTTCTACGTATAGATAGCCACTCACTTTCAAAAAGAGAAATGTTCTATGTATGTAGCGGGAACAGCTCAAGACGTGTGGACTCCACCAGAAGTTTAGGAAAAAGCGAGAAAATGTATTACATTTGAAATTGTTTAACATAATAAAAACATGTTTAGAGTGTGTAATATTAAGAGATATTAATTTTACAATAATTAATGATGTATTAAAATCAACTTTGGTACATTGGATCGCTTGAATTAAAAAAAATCCTCGAAAAACAAAATTCCAGTCTCAAAATTTTTAATTTTTATCATATCAAAAAAGTTACTCCTAAAATGTCTCAAAATCAACTTTAATATTGTTTTTAAACTATTTCCAATATTTTCAAGCACAAATGGGGCTGAGAAAGAAACTTTTCAATTAACACTTTCCACACGATTGCACTTAAAAAAAGCGCGTCTTTACAACGCACCCTCTGTCTTACCTTACTTCAGTGGTTATAAATAGTACTGAGTATTCTCTCTAGAACGCACATAAAAGCATCCACTACTTTTAACTTTAACGAAAATGGCAACATAATTAGCAAAAGCGACCGCCCCGCACCGTCGCATGAGCCAAGAATGACGAAATCCTATGTGTATTACACTTGAGTGATTTCTCTATCTAACAAACCAAACCGCTTGTCTGTAGCTTCATTTTGAAGCGAGTTATGATTTTTCAAACTTTGCCTTTTTTGAAAAACATTTCAAACTTGTTTCACTTTTTTTGTTTCAGGTTTGTTTGTGTTTCACGTAAAAACGAAAATTTATAAAAATATTCTGGAAACGCTATTCGATAGAGGAGGGTTCAAGCAACCTCCCATACTAAAATGAGAAAATTTAAAAATCATAAATTTTCCTATGCGTCGGTAAAATTCAAAATGCTCGAGTCTCTCCCGATTCCTCTCATAAGTCCTTCCTTTCTCGTAGTAATGCCAATTGTTTTGAATGCATAGGGCATACGTCGCACTCCAGAGAGAATGCACTACTAAATTGTCACTTGAGAAAAGGATTACGATCTGCTCGCCGTTGGGGCACTGGCACACGTTGTATTCGTCGCACACCGCACCCGGGATAGTCGGACAGTTGCTAGGATGCGATTGATTCAAGAATTAAATAATTATATCAAAATAATATACAGAACTATTCTGTTCAACTCACATCTAGATTCAACGGGAGCAGTACATAGATCATCGTTGCTTTCCACCAAAACAAGGGTTACCAGAACGATAGATATGACTCTCATTTTGCTAATGTGCTCTCGCGAAGCGGCTTTTATAGCTGGACCAATGCATTGCTATTTTCACTCATCCATTCAATTCGCCCTAAAAGATGAGTAACGCCGGCAGAACACAATGCACTATAGAAACAGTCACGAGCGCTAATCAGCGAATGCATCATATTTTTGAGAAGTGTGAGGAAATCAGTACGCTGATTCGGCTAGCATTTTTCCTTTTCTCCCAAAAAATAATATTTCGAGGAGAACAGTGGTGGAAAAAAAGGAAAAAGAAAAGATGCACGAGAATGGAATATCTCAATTTGTTTTCAGGGAGTGGTAAGTTTGAATATGACTCCTCCTCACGTATTCCACTCGGCTGCTCCCTTCGATCTCATTCTCCGTCGGTTTCTCTCCAAGCAAAATCTTGCGTCGACGGAGATTCGCCAGATGTTCGTCACTTTCTGGGCCGAGACTCCGCGATCGATCAAGGAAGATGCTGTGAGTTGCAATAATCAATAAAAATATGTTTATCATGTTTTTTACTAATGCATTGTGATTTCGAAACAATAGTTAGTCAGATAAACAAACGGTAAACATGAAGCACGATATTTCGAAAATGATAGAATAGATACAAATGGGTGGCGAACAGCCATACTTATATATTTTTCTTCAAATAAACTATTGGGCACTAATAGAAATATATTTAGTTAGAAAACAAATATGCATTTATGAATTGGTTACAGTCTTCTGATTCAGGTCGAGCCAGCGTATTTCATCCGTCGTGAGATCTACCGTAGTTGGCTGGGCGGATCTACAGTATCCGAGTGGACGCAGTCCTATTTCGTCCTGAGAGACAGCAAATTGTACATTTTTGCCGATTCGACGTGTCACGACGGACAGAAGATTATTGATCTGAGGTACGATAACAACATAACAAGAGAACTTAATTTGCCAAGCTTATCACTTGAAAGTCCAGTAGTGATGATGCCTATTGCAATGTGCTGCTCGACAATCAAACTACCGCTTCTCAACAATAATGTCCCGGATCAATCGACTTCAAAATATTAACTATTTTGGAGAGCTAAGGAGCTCCATTTTTAGTGCTTACCTTGTCCTACTGCAATAATTATGTTTCAGTACGATGGGCGAACTGGTTGTGACGGAGGAATATGAGATGGAGCATCCAAATGTCGTTTCTCTCGCTCTCTCCGATTCCACTTTCATGGTTTCCTTCCCAAATGCGGACGACAAGAATCGATGGGTGCACTCCATTCAAGCAGCCACTTGCCAGGTTAGAAATAATGAGTGTTTTTGATGAGTGATGAATTGACCTGAAATTGGTGCTACTCTTATGCACTTAAATTATTTCAATAATGATCTATACAATAAACAATCAAAGAAAAACAAAAACGAAGATGCGTTTGAAAAGAATAAGCGATTTTAGCTAAGAAAAATTAGCTTTTATTTTCCACATAATTATTCTGTTGATGTAAACAGAATTCAGGAATGAATATGATATAATTCAGTTTAAGATTCCCGAGTCGACGATCTCTTCCGCTCTTCTCTTCGTCACCGATTCGAATCTCGTCATTGGCCAATTGGGTTCAAATGCGCACGTCGATGGATTCATTCGCACACTCGCCGTTAGTTTTTGCTCTAATTTTCATTCTAAAGACTTAGCTACGATAGAAATTGATAAGAAAATACTTTTTTTCTAAATTATAATTCATTAATTTAAACAAATCCTTTGAGGTGTACAAAATGGAGTTGATTCGCGAGTGTCTCTTCTACAAGACGCCCTCTCGCACGATCATTCTGCTAGGAGTCGAAGACAATTTCGAGTGGTGAGAACAGTCCTTCATCATTTTGAATATGATAAACTTTCGACGAAACTCAGAGTCTCTACTTGAACATTGAATGTGGTCAATGCTCCTTTCTGAAATTAAGTTCCTGGCGGAAATAGGAGGCAGTGCATACGTGAGAAAGCTCACTACACAAAAAGCTCACGAGACTATTACACGGCGTTTCCGTGGCTGATAACATAATAATTTCCTACATTTGAGGTTTATGCTTCGCACGGATGCGGAAGTTGCCCGATTCCGAGCTCATTTCTCGGCTCTCGTCAACTGCTTCGATCTACCCGATTACCCCGAGGTTCGTAGCACATATCTGTCTCAGATTGGTCCTAGTAATGAAAAGTATATCTACGCCCAAGGCGCAACAGGATTTGAAATTTGACAAATATGGGGAAGAGGGAACTTCCTAGAAAGGTATACGTCAACTATAATACCGTATTTCAGTCGGAGCAACTTTTCTCGTTGGTGGAACAGAAGTCGATCAAGTACCCGAATGTCTGGGGAATGAGTGTATTCGTAACGGGCAACGACGCGCTTTCCGATGTGGAAGACGCCGATGAATGAGATTCATCTCTCCCTACCTTCTTTTTATTTGTCTAAGACTCCCATATAGATCACATCTAGAATATTCTCTCTCCTCCGTACTAATTAGCCACTCATAATGACCTCAATTGGCAACTGATGAATGCAATTTGCACGCTAACCGAACTAACAGATTACTGTAAGCTACTTGGTATTTGCTTTTCGAGCCTGTACATATCATGTCCGCCGCTATCTAGGTAACCGTCATTTTCTGTTGACCCCTTCGGTGTTTTCGAAACGTCACTGGAATCCCGTGTATATACAGTAATATACTAAGTAAACCACTGAGCTCATGCACCCTTATCTTTCTTACCCCAACGACCATTCTCATATTTTGATTCAATGCATTCCGGTGTGACTCAAACTCCATGTATTTCTACGATGTTCTTATTTTCTCCCAAATATACTAATCAACGATTCCAAAGAAGTTCCTTAGCGATAGGTAGCACGCTTACAAGGCCCGTTCCATACTAATATCAAGGATTCCGTCGTTTCTTGCTGTTATTGAACATCGCGGACGCTTTTATAAAGCCAATATGTACATAGAATTGTGGTCCACTAATTATGTGACAACACACGTGCAATGGACATTAATTATTGTTCCTGACGATGACAAATATATAATACCGCATTATGCAATATTCGAGTTATCACTTATGTTAATAGTTGATGACTATTAATTCCAATATTTAGTTATAGCACGTGGATTCTTAATTCGATCAGGACAAATGTCTTTTTTCCACTCATCTTCTCCTGCACATCTTCACCCTTCTGCAGTACATTCGGCTTGGTTGCAAAGATTGTTGCCATCTCTTAGTCCATACTTACAAACCGGTGCAGTACATTTGCATTTTTCATGTGAAAGAGGTCGTGGTCGAGAACACCTTACGGCGCCGTCTGAATTGATCTTGTTTATGCGGCATGTTGGACATCGAATATACATGAACCGATGTGCATGTAGCCTTGGCCAGTAATACTTAGTTCATTCCAGAAATACTCATCTGAACGTTTTTGGAAAATAGCAAACGGTGCGCTGTAGATACGCGTAACACCAAAAAAGAGCATAACGTTCCAGACGATTTCTCCCCCGTCGGGGCATTGACACACTTCCTCATCACACACGGCACCCGGAATCGGTGGACACTTATCGGTACTTACATATAAATTCTCTAGAAGATTTTTAAAAAATGCATTGCGTCAAAATATAGGACTCACGTTTTTTCAGAACTTTCGGCGACGTGCAGAGAGTGGATATCATCCCGTTTTGGGAATGAAATAACGACAATGTCCTACAGTTCGGTATTTATAGGCGGTGCAATAATGCCATACTTTCTTCTTATTCCGCCTACAAGTAGGCATGCAGTTCCATTGTATTTGACATCACAGCTAAGCAGCCAATGAATCACAATCAATCCAAGAGAAACAAATGGAATCACTTATAAAATGGCGGTAAAGCTTGCTATTGAAACAATATTGCGAAAGTTTCTTGTATATTGCATAAAAAATTTAAATCATGGAAAATATAATACATATTTATTTTCGAGAAGCCGATCTGGTGAGAAAAGAGGGGGCAATGAATGATCTACAAAAATCATACATAATAGAGTTGAAATTATTTCATTATGAACTTTTTGGTCGAAACGACAGTCGTTGTTTTCTGCTCGTTGACTTGCGGATTTGAGATGGACACCTGTAAATATTGATGACGTCATCATTCAGATTCATATAATACGTGGTGAGGAGTTGAACTTGGATCGGTTGTTCATCATTCACTTTATCGTACCATACAAGTGTGCAACAAATTGATTTATACAAGATTTACAACAAGCGCGACAGATTGTGTTCACCGTGACACGGATTACGGTGGCTTCGAAACTATTGAGAACTGACCAGTCGACTTCTTCTGCTTCCTTTCGACTTTATCGTCTGCACAATAGCCTTTCGAAGTGTTTTCTGTGTGACGAGAAAAATAAGAATGTTCACTAATCCCTGAAATTGTCGTTGTAATCGTAATATTGATCAGAAATTCGAACTTTGCACATGTTCATAAGGTAGAAAGCAAATGTGGGAGTCTTGGGATTGAAGAGAAGGTAGATATCGGGGACGACGTAGAGACAGATTGTGTTCACCGTAACCAGGATTACGGTAACTGTGGTGCGGATGAGACGACGATTCTGAGACGTCGCCATATAGGCAACTGACGAAGTGCGTGCGACGTTCTGCAAGAGTACGGTAGTTTTGGGCCTATAGATGCTACCGTACCTGGAATATCCTTATGGATATGGGGATATAGATGAAGACGCATGCGAAAGATCCGAGAATTCTCGCTAGTCGCAGGCCGAGATAAACTTCGTAGATTACTGCTTGACTGAGAACGCAAGCAGCGTGTTGCTGAAACATTCGCACTCTCGGGAGGGGAATCATATTTGTCGGGAGGTAATTAGAAAGTCACGAGACGCATGATCAAATGATCACTTCTCTCGTCGCACTATGAACTCGACGTGAATTGAGTCGGACCAAAGGAAGAAGTGAACAAAATGGAGGGAAGTTAGACCGGAAGTGAACTACTACTGGATTGAGTTCATGTTTCCGCGGTAGTCACGTGACTTCGCTAAACCTCCCATCTTTCAAAGGGTATCTCGGGATTCAATCAACGGCCACACACAATTCTAAAGATCAGAAGGTGAGACAAGCGAGGTTGAAACGAGCGAAATGTGTTTTCACGTTACACCTTTAACTTTCTACATTACCTTAAAATCTTTAAACTTTGACATATTAAAACTGACATCGCAGGCATATCTGTGTGGGTAGGAAGTAAGCACTGCGACGGGAATACCGAGTAGAGGAAGAGTGAAAATGATGAAGAGAAGAAAGTAGACGTAGCGAGCTCGAAGGACTATGTATCTAAAAAGCGACGTATATAATTATCAAATCATTGTACTACAGTGGTATTTTTGCTTACTTTGTTGGAAAGAAGACTCCAATGAATCGATCGATTGCTGTAACGATTACGAGGACACCTAAAATTTCAAAATATTTATAAAAATGAGATGAACAATAAAATGGTGGTCCAAATAAGGGTCGGGGGCGTCTATTTTCCAATTTAAATTTTTTTAAATATCTCCTACCCGCTCCAGCAGTAATGTAGACAAAGAGGAAGTTGTGCACGGTCATCATACAACCGTATTTAGTCGTATTCGGATAAACTGAAACAATAATCGTCTTTGGGTAAATCAAAAGGACCTTCGAAAATGACAATAACTCTCACGTATTGTCTCATCGGCGATCTTCAGTCGGTACGCTCCGGCCGATAAGTAGGTTAATCCGAAAAACACGTCGAAGAACATGCATCCTACAATATGAATAGGCGAAATTAGAAGGAGATGTGCAGAAATGATCAAAATATGGAGTCACGAGGATCGCGCATCTGCGACTATAAGCTATAACTGCATAAACTACTATAAGTCTGCATTTGCTCTACTCTATATTGCGTATTTAATTGATCTTCTACAACTTGAAATCCCTCAATTAATAGTGTTCGAAACTGCTAAATGTATGACTGTTTCGCTCCCTTGTACTGAGTCATACACCTCTGAGGAGGAGCATGTCAGTGACGGCCTCAGGAGGTGATTCACGAATTTTGAATGAACGAAGTGAGAATTGACTGTACTTAGAGCGACAACTCTCTTAATTGTCGACATCGAGTCCAACTCCCTTATATTCAAGGTACTTCACCCCCTGCGCTCTCACATTCATGTACTATCTCGTCAAGAGACTGAGTATCTAGATGTCGACATCTAAGCAAGTTCTCGTTCTGTCTAGACGAACCTGCATAGATGAGGTACTCCTTCTGTTGTCGAATGCTCTTGTGGCAGATGATTAACAGTCCTAGAGCCAGATTGAACACGGTGATCAGCATTCCTCCAGTGATATACAGTTGATAATTGATGAGACCTTCATCAGCCATGCTCGAGGACACTCCACAGAAAGCCGATGGACCTGGGCGGTTGGCCATGGTGCGACTGAGAGAACTCGTGGATTGTGAGGCGACTGAAGGTGAAATGGAATCTAGATCGGCGATAATAGGTTAGTAGTGGGAAGACGAGAGGGAGGTAACTACGCACATATGACACTTTCTAGTCGGACGAGATTGGTTATATCTACGGACTTATGTCGGATTGATCAAATGAAAGAACGTGAGATCGGTGAATGGAGGGAGAGTAACGTGATATGGGCGGCCCCTTCATCTCATTATCTTCTGATTCTTCTTTTGAGGTCTCTACGAAATCTTGATCTCAATCGAGCCAATCAGCAAACTCTCTCTAATCTCTCACGTTTTACACAGGGTTCAACGAGATTCCGATGAAACTTTGAAAGATGAGGGACATTTCCATTCCAGGACAACAACAACATTCCTGTTTACAGCCCCCATCCTTGCGGTGGGTGAGAAGAGCAACACTGGAGATGATGACTAACTGTTTTCTTGTCTCTCTCCTCTCCTCTCATTGGTCCTCCCTTTTCACCCTTTGAATTGGCCTATCTCCCTCTCTCTCTACCATCTGGACGGTCAAATGTTCAACAGTCCCATTCAATTCATCTCGCCCTGCTTCTCACTATCCGGTACTCCTCCATTGATCTCATTTTCACTGTTATTGATCGATTTTAGTTAGCATGTCTTCCGAAATGCCGAAGCATGGAACTTTTCTCTACTGGTTCGTCCCTTTTCCTACAATGGTTAAGAAATTCGAGTGCTTCGGGTGCAGGGCGCAGACTGGAATCCGGTACGTCTGTGGCCATACAGTGTGACGAGGAGTGCTTATTTTAGATTTTTACAGCTTTATTTAAGTTTATTCGTTTTTTTTACTCCTTGACGCGAAAACACACTTGACATTTACGTAGAATACAATGTTACATCTCAATGAATTGGCCTTTTGTTTTAGGTAGCCATGAACCCTCTCAGAGAGAAATAAGTCTACCATTCTACAAGTGTTGACTACCGAGCGACGACCTTAAAATTCTGAAACTTCAGGTCCCCTCCTTTGATTGATGCGAGTAGACTTTTTTAAATCGTCGTTCGGTAGCCAAGAAGTAGTCTAGAGTCGTTGACTTATTTTCCTCTGGACATTTCAGTGCGTTCGCGCATTCGTGCGAATACCCAGGAGTACACATCTTCTGCAGAGCTTGTGCAATCAAACATGAGGAGGTCAGTGTGTGAATCATACATTATTTTATCGATTTGGTATTGTACAACTTTTAAACTATAATTCACAAGATATAGGTTGAAATAGATGGTTTGGGTATGTAAGATATTTAGCGATTTTTTTCAGAACGACGATTCCCAGTGTCCCATCTGCCTTCTTCACAAGGAGATCGATGACTCCAAGAGAGAAGAAAAGGAGGAGAAGCAACAGATGAAGGAAGAGGTTATTTTTTTATAAATTACTTTTTTCTCCAGATCATCTAATTCGGGAATACTCTTGAAACAGTGGTTGCTGGTAGGTAATTCACCCTTTATTTTTTGGGTCAACTCTGGCGCATGCGAATACATTAGTCATACTTTGATCTTGAATATAGTGCTTTAGATCAAACCGCTGCTTATGTCGTTGTGGAAAAGGATATTGTTGGTACACTGTTACCCAGTGTTAGTGAAGTGCCCATAAGCCTGGACAGCAGGGGATGCATAGTCCTCGCGAGGTACCGGCCTTACCGGTGGGCCGCGGAAGAGTAGTCGCTTTCAACGAAAAGTTCTCTTGATTGTTATTTTGTTATTCATTTATTGATTGCGGAAGATAACGTGCCCCAGAAGACCGGTCAGCAGGGGATACGTAGACCTAGTTAGCGAACCGGCCTTACCGATGAGCCCCGGTAGAGTAGTCGCTCGTCGATGTAAATTCCTCTTGATTCCGGTAGTAACTATAACTTTACTTCAGGAGGAATACGCTTCTTCCCGTCGCGATGTCTCGGACACTGACGATTTCGTCAAGATTCTTCGTTCGGATGCCAACTCGTACTATGCGAAGAAGAAGTGATAACTACAAGCGTGCAATCGTGGGTTCGATTCCCCACCCATGCAACTCCGTTTGTCAGATAGTTTCGAACACCCGCAATTATTCTTTGCTAGAAAGTACATAATTTTGGTTTAAAATAACACTATTCGAGTAGTTAGCTTGGCAGGCGCGACGAAGAAGGAAAAGCAGTCGTCCTCTCAATTGCAGGTTGCGTCCTGCCCGTTCATCTTCTTCTTCTTCTTCTTCCCTCTACTTTTCCTTCCTCACATACCTTCTCCTTCCACTTACACTTCAAGACCAGTATGAGCATCGTGTAAATCAATCATCCACGGTACAATTAGCCGGTCCCCGCTTTCCGATGTATTCAGACGCATTTCTACTTAGAGAAAAATAAGTCTACAAGTCTACAAATCCAAGGGGGCCGGGGACGACTATCAAAGTCTTAACGGCACGCTCCCCCGCGCCTCTTAGACTTTGAAAGTCGTTCCAAGCCTCCTTAGACTCATTAAGTCGTGGACATATTTTTCTGTGCGTAACTTCTCCCGTGCTCACGGCTACATTTCATTATTGATTCAATTTGCTCATAATCTCTGCAAACTATTTCGCACTTTTAAGTTCACGCTGGTTGTGCAATAAATGCAGCTTGTTCGATTCAAGTAAGGGCGTTATGACTCATTGAACGAGGCCAATCTTTCTCCCACTCATTGCATATTAGCCTCTTTCCTGTGATCTAGCAGAAATTTGCAGCCAGCAAGGGTAACATGACAATATTGTGCAACTAGAGACGAGTGTATGAAAAATGGATAAGCGAGAGAGCGGAGAGGGAGGAGAATGGTCTCTCCTCTTCGAGAGAGAGAGAGAGAGAGAGAGAGAGAGAGATTGGAGATATACCCTCATACTCCCCGAGGGACGACGCCATCACAGCGAGATATGGCCTCTCTCCCTATCTCTCTCGAGAGGGAGAAGACTATGATAGATCACTCCCTCCATCTCTCCCTCGTCGCTGGCTCGTCTACTCCGACACAACAGCACACACAACACACGCCAAATAGAGCAACGAATCGACGATGAATCCTCATTAGATCACACATTTTTGTATCGTTTTATTATAGTGCTATGCTCTGCTGATTCAGGAATATCTTGTTTTCTATTCTTGGTTGCTCCAACAATCCGTTCGTGAATTGGTGGATGACTCCTCATTATCTCAAGTGATGACTGCAGAGAAGGAACTTGTGATATGCAAGTCTCTCTCTCTCTCTCTCTCTCTCTCTCGAAAAGTCTTGCCTTCTTCTTTCTACTCCTGCTTCGCCTTCTCGGGGTTAACTTCATTCTTCGCACTTCCTCTCTCAAATCATGCACATCCCTACGACGTTTCCGCCGCCTCTCCATTATTCTGAAACCGGCCGCAGACATTTTTCTCCTCCTTCTCCTCTCTGCTTTCCTTCCCAGTTGTACCTATCTCTCTCTCTCTCTCGTCATTATCATCGCACCCCCTCATTTGAGAACAGCAATCATTGTTGACGCAGTCCCATCGTCACTCAGTTTCCGATATCCCCAGCCGATTCGCACCCCTATCACCTACTCTATAGAGAGTCATAATTTCGCAGTTTGCATCCTCTTAATTCATACATTGCTCTGAGAAAAAAACCTCTAGGATCAGGACACCAAGTGAAAATGCACTATCTTGCGTGAACATTTTCACTTGGTGTCCGGATCCTAGAGACTGTTTCCTGAGTGTATCTTGTTGCGCCCTCGGGGTTAGATAAAATATATATTTTATAGTTATGAACGGGAAAGAGACGCATCGTCCATCGGGATCGACGCAGAAAAACTTCGTCCCACTTCGATTCATGATGGAACACACGATATGTACTCTATGTGGACTCAGACTGGATGAGGTACGCGAATAATGGAAGGTAACAGGCATATCTATTGTCGTTTTGACCATAATTCATTTGTAGAACGCTTGTAATAGCTGTAGATTTTGCTTGCTATGAACAAAAACAGTATCGGTGACGGCTGGATTGCCGAGTAGCTTAAGGAACTGCTATTTTCCAAACGACGGGTCACCGTTCGACCCCGCCAAAAAAAGCTTTGCATCAGCCTCTGTGGAGACATAATTGGTATAAACATTGATTGGGGAAGATAACGTGCCCCCTGAATTAGGGTAGCAGGGAATATGTTTTCTCGTAGGCAACCGGCTTGACCAATGGGACCTGGAAAGTCCTTTTGATTGCGGTAGTAATTTTACCTTTTCCATTTTCCTTTTATTTGAAAAATGAAACGAAAGACCAACTAAAGAATCCAGTAGTAAATAGGCTTCACTTGGACAAAGTTGCAAGTCAAGATCATCCGGTATTGCATAATCTCCAATTTAGAATTGACGTCCAAGAATATGAGGAGGAAGCAAATTTGATAGCTACTTATATCTGCGAGGGCTAATCACATTATTGCGTAAATTATTCGGAAGTTATTATATGGAAGGACAACGTCCGGATAATTTTCCGCGATAAATCTCAAAAAAAATTTTTTAAATAAATAAATGGAAAATCCTATCACTCCGATAGTGTGCGATATATATGGATTAAAAATGATTGTCTCTCTTTGGCTTCGATTGTGAATCATCACATTTCATTGTCAACTCCTTTCTGAACTGCATAACTAAAAAAAATTGAATTGAACGTATTGTAAAAATACAGTTGCCAGAATGCGGAATCAAACGCGGGATGAATACAAAGGAATAGGAGGCGCTTTAGCAAACTTTACTGAAACTTATTGTTTCTTTACTTATTGTTTCTAATTTGTATCCGCGTTTTTTCATTGTGAATTCGCATAAATATATAGAAATCCGGACTTGCTATCTCGCCTCGAAGACGGGATTTTTTTATTTCGTATGCCTTAATCTTTAGTATTCAGGCAAAGGCAGACGAGCCTCTCTGCACGACGACCTCTTGTCATTCTCATATTTTCCACCTCGACTGCGTCAAGAAATACGAGGTGATATCATAGGCAGCAACTTTGAATTTTCGAAATCCCCCTTTATTTTGCAACCTTCTTTCAAAGATACAAATCTTTCCTTCTTTTGATTGACGTCAAGTCATATGTGTTATGCATGTTGCGAGGTTCGATATTAGGAGTTGTGTGGGGGGGAGGTGTACAGCGAAGAATCAATAATGTCCACAATTTATTTAAAACACAGAGCACAAAAATGCAAGGAGAAAGAGTAATCCGAGGCTTCGTGTCGTGAAAAACGAAGAGAACCTCATTTCACACGTTCTCTCATTTGGTTTTTCTTACACCAAAACGAGAGAGTGTGTAGAATGAGGACTTTGGCAAACTGATTTCCAAGAATAATAAAAAACCTTGGAGAACCGTTTTCCTTACAAATTCATGATCTTGGCAGAATCGACTTCACAAGTGCGAAGTGTGCCGGAAGCAGTTTCGAATATTCGAAGTTCGCCGAGAAGAACCACCCAAGAAGCCCCGGCACAGATCCATCGTGAGATATTCTCTTATTTATTTATTTTCAATTCAATATGAAGAGAGTGTTCGGGTTCTCAGGGGAATCGAATTCGACCTCTGACGACGTTGAAAAGGCTCAGTATCTTTGGTTGATTTTCTTCTGAAGAGCTACTCATCTTGAATGGTTCTGTCATCATCACTCATAATTGCTCATTACCACCGTTGATCTCGCGAAAACACTTTTGAGAGTCGTGTGCTCTAGTGGGATTCTGCATTGATCACGTATGGGGTGTCATAATTGTTGCGGATCTTAAGGGTTATGGCTGACTGATGCATTCTGTGCAAGCTCTCTCGTTGGAATCGGCGTGAAACGTGCGAGGGAGGGGAGGAATCGGGATCGGCCTCTCCTTTCTCTCCCCGTTAGTCACCCTTACCGGCCATAGTGACGCGCAGGCTCTTCCTGCACACACACAAACGACGTGCGAGACACGAGAGTTTCGTGAGAATGCCAAGAGAGAGAGAGAGAGAGAGAGATGGAAAAGCACACGTGTTGTAGTTGCTAGCCTCCCTCTCTTATCACCCGAGGGGAGAGAGTTCACGCGGCAGTTGGCACATGTTTTGATTGTCGAATGCACACGCCGCATCGCAAAAGATACGTGCACTAGTTGAAGATACAGCAGGAAAGGCGCAATAATCATCATTCGGCGATGCCATTCCAGCTGGTGATTATAGTGTGTGTGCGTGTCACATTCCTTAGAAGAGGTTTGAGTTGATCAAAGGACTATCTAAATTCCCGTGCTGTGAATTTATCAGCTTGCAACCGTATTCCCAAAGAACTTTCCGCTAACAATGAAAAAAGGTTATCACTCATTAAAATCTATTTGCACCGCCTGATCGTCCAGATAGTGGTTGAATATCACTTATTGCCCCTTATGATCGGAAGTTGAATACATCAGCTGCAAAGCATTTCCCCAAAGAAACTCCCCCCCAAATGCATTGTTTCACAGAGTCCCATGAAAGAGCAACCGCCCGAATCTCCCAAGAAGAAGAAGAGGAAGAGATTCCTTAGGATATTCAAGTTCATCCGAAAGTCCACCAAACCATCGGAGAGTGGAAAGTGTCTGCAGGAAAAGATTGAGGTGAGCAATCTCAAAGAAATTGTGATATGTCGAGACGGAACTTTTGAAGTATAATGGTAGAGAGAGTGCGAAAATGAGACATCGCTTGTTTTCGTGAACTCTTTCTAAAATTAGAGTTTCAAGGATTCTTTCTCGGCGTGTGATGTTTCAAACTCCTTTTTCATTTGTGAACATAGGAACTAATTTCACATCAACATACCCGAGTGTAATTACTAGTTTCGCTAGTGGAATCTGAAGAAAACAGAAGGAAATCCAGTGCAAAACAAGCGAATGTGCCTGAAAGGGAGTGAAATGTTTCGAAATTGTGCCCTGATAAGATGGTCAAATTGGGCTTTCGCGAGTTCTTGCTGATGAAATTATGTATATATTTCGGAATCACGTGCAAACACATGAAAGGAAAACAGAAAAAAACGCCAACCTGATATATAACATGTTTTGAATTTTTTTAAAAATATTAAATTTCGAAATTGTGCCCTTATCAGGTGGAAAGCATTGGGAATCCATCGGATTGGAGTCAGAGCGAACCCGAGATTTCGTATGACGAAGTGGATCAATTGGAGAGGAAAATGCACGTCGTCGCCATCTGAATCAGCAAAATTCCTCCCCTTTACCATCCAATTCTCCCCTCTCACAAAAAGGAAAAACGTTTCTAGAATCGGGGGTCTCATCAAACTCGAAAAATCACTGGGTTACCTGTAATTGAAATGTCTCATATTTTTAGTGACTTTTAGAGGTAATTGAACTTGGTTCCCTGATTCTAGTAATTGTTTTCCTCAGAACATTAAATGTAGTCTTTCCCCAGATGCCATATAGTCTTTCTCTCATTTAATACAATTACTACGACAGTAGTTCTCGGTTACCCCAATAGAAGTGCCATTCCATAGAAACCGCTTGATTATATTGTAAATGCGAGGCAGATTCCTTCCCCTTTCCATTCTCTTTCCGTGTCACCCTATTTCAAGCAGTACGGTTCCTCTCCCATTGTTGCAATTCTACTGCTCGACCTCACGTATAAGTGTGAAACGAGAGATAGCTCATCTTTCCGGTTGTTCTCGCAAGCTAGGTGATAAAAAGTCGGCAGTTTTCTCAGATCGCACGCATCGCTCGGATTTTCCTGTTGTCTCTCTCTCTCTCTCTCTCTCTCTCTCTCTCTTTATACTACGTGATTGCACGTGGAATCGAGAGAGGAGAATAGCTTCACCCCCTCTCTATGCTCTAGTTTCATCGAGAGGGAGGGGAAACAGAGAGAGAGAGAGAGAGAGAGAGAGAGAGAGATGAGTAAACGTACGAGGCTGTATACTATTTCAGGTGCGTTGTCTCACAATCGCACCTGTCTCTCTTACGAGAACGTGCAAACCAAAGTAACGCAAGGGTTTCCCCAATTTTGTTGATTGAGGGCTACAAATCCGCCCCAAAACTTCCGCACTAGGCCTCTTAGAGACGAGGGAAGAGGGGAATCATCAAGCATATTTCACAGCGGCTTTGTCTTCCTCCTCCTCCTCCTCCTCCTCCTCCTCTCTCTCTCTCTCTCTCTCTCTCTCTCTCTCTTCTCTCCGCCCCTCTCTCGTCGCTTCTCTCAGCTGCGTGAGGAGACTGGACGATACGTGCATTCCCAGATGGGAGGAGACACGCCGAAGGAGAAAAGGAGACAAAATGCGGAGGAGGAGGACGAAACCATCCATTCATTCAGCCAGTCTCTATCCAAACCCTCGGATAGGGAGCATCCTCTAGGGCCAGGGTTGACTTGTGAGAGTGGACTACTCCCCTATTGTATACCCAGCCCCCCCTCCCCCAAAGTCGCAATACAATTAGCATTATCCCCTACCGTATACCCGTGTTCCCCAAATTAAAAGTAGGACTAGCGTTCTCTCTTCACCGTATACCTGGGCCCCTCAGGCGAAGTCGATTAATGTAGTTTACCCTACTGTACACCCAGTTCCCCCGAAGTGGAAAACACGCTAGTTCATCTAACTAAGAGGGTATTTAAGAGCGCGGGCATTACCGAAAGAGGAAGTGCGAGAGAGACTGAGGGTGAAATAGGAAGTCCTTCTAACTCGAATCGAGTCTTAGATTTGCTCCTCGTCTCTCTCTCTCTCTCTCTCTCTCTTCACAACAGCAATCATTTCAGATGTCTCTCTCCAAGATCTCTCTCCGTCCTCTTCGTAACTCCGTTGTTCTCATTCCTCTGAGGAATCAATCTGCTCGCGCACTTCCGCCCACCGCTGCCAAGGTAACCGAGCAAGTTTTTTCATGCCCAGACTACTTTACCTATTTTGCCGACTACCCTCGATTTTCGCTAAACTTTTGATGTTTCGTTGATCCTGTAAGAAAGATGAAATGTTGGACACGACTACCGTATCTCCCATTAGAATTCTTCATCTTGCTGTAACTTCCCATTGCAGCAAGTAGCTGCGCCCGCCGAGGCTGGCTTCTTTGCGTACTCTCGCAACTGGAGCAGAGACAAGAAATTCGATCTGACTCGTGCGCCCCAGAAGGGAGATACGCCTTTTGAGTGAGTGGTGTTGCTTCACACAATGACACCATGAGAGGAGAGAGGAAGTTGTTGACTGGGTCAGAGACCTCAGGGTTCGAGTACTACTTCCGGATTAAGGGAAGAGAGAGAGAGAGAAAGAGAGAGAGAGAAGCGTGCCTCAAGGGGGATCAATAGCGTTCAATTCAGTTTTCTCTTCCGACGACTCGGCCATGCCTACGAGGTCTACCCACTCGTCGCCCTTTGCAGTTGGTGGTCAGTCAATCATACAATCGGTAATATTAGTACGTAGTATTAGTACGGTAGTTAAGCGATTTCAATAGTCGATACCACTCTTACAGTTACCTCGCTCCAGTAATCTAATCATGATTGGATTGATAATTCAGGGTCGTACTTTTTGGAGTCACTTGCTGGTGGAGCTTTGACAAGGTCGAGATCTGGCTGGACAGAAGTGAGTAACTTCAGAAGAGTTTTTTAAAAATATTTTTGATTCTCGAAAATAGAATGTTCTTAATGTTGCGTAATTCAGGCAAGGACGACGCCCCGTGGCAGTGGGAGAGAATCCGTGACAAGTACTGGAAGCTGAAGACCGTCGCGTGAGTTGACTACAGTATACATTCCACCTTATATCATTATTTGAAAAAAACACGATCAAGAAATGAGTTTTATTTATTTATATGTACACCGACAATGTTTGTTCAGATTCGATCTCGACGGCCGAACTCATCAGCGATTGGAAATCATGGAGATTCTGCAGGATGAAATGCTTGAAGCAGCGAAGAAAAGAGGAACGAGAAATTAGAGAGAAAGAAGCAACCAAAGAATGTGATTGTACCTAATTCCAGATAAATGAATAATATTGATCGTTTGGGATTCTTTTGTTAAAAACTACTACTATATGTTGAAGCGATAGATATAAGACGATGCTCGATTTTTAGCAAACTTGGATGAAAGTGGGGAATCTATCTTGGTCGACATGTCTTCTTCATAATACATTATTCATTCTGTACTTCGTAACGACGGTCTATAGTGTCCCCACTCGTCTCCTACCACTGTTTGGAGAATCATTCCCAGTTTGCTTTTGCAACACGGCAACTATCGTCAACCTGACACAACTTCGATCAGAGGACCTGAGTCAACTACATCTAATTCAAGACGCCAAACATCACAGAAGGAGCCTTCTTTCAAAAAAAGGTGATCCCAAGCGTAAAGACGGCGATATATCACATTTCGATTTAAATTGTAGTGTAAAATAAGGTATGCTTAGGGGCCGCAACGTGATATTCCAATTTCATGCTAATTAAAAGAAAATGTCGTCAAGTGAACCGCTAAGGTTTCAATAGCATTATACTTTTTGCCGTTTGTCGATATCTTGTCTCTGAGCCGCGCTACGCCTCAAAAACCATGCGCGTCATTTGACTGAAAGTGGTGAAAGAGAGAAGTGGGCGGAGCTAATCTACATCTCTAAATCCTGACTGATTTTGAGAGTGGAAGAGCACTCCTTATCCGTGTTCTCCCATGGCTCAGGCGGTTGAACACAGGCTTTATAAACAGGAGGTCGCTGGTTCAAATCCAGCGGTTTGCAACATTTCTTGCTGATTTTCCAAATATCTTTAAAATCAAATGACAATTGTACGAATTAATAAAATTTGAATTTTTTTGTTTGTATAGATTCAGCATGCTATTGCACCTATACTGAGACTTGCGCAGCTGTATCGGTGAATTGGAAGTGTTCTAAACACATACTCTTGAGGCTTTCAGTCAATTTTTGATCTACTAAATGTTGTCAGAACAAGGTGCGCAACGCTTCATTCGTAGAGTAGATCGACAGCTCTCGAATAAACCTTTGAACGCGTAATTTGGTTGAAAATGAAGCTTGTCATTCGATTGGGACAATTGTTCCCTCTCTCAGGAAAGGTAGGGGGCGGAGCTTGCGGACCCTAGGTATGCTGTATTTAATATATATATATATATTTATGCGAATTCACAAGGAAAAACGCGGATACAAATTAGAAACAATAACATTAGCAAGCGAAACACGAATATCGAAGAGGGAAGGGGTTGGTCACTCAGCGAAACTGGACGAATTACCGGAATTTACAAAAAGCCTTGCCGCTCTAGGGAAGAAACTATACTGTCTGTAGTTTGATGCTGAGACACAATTTGTGAAATTCATTCCATTTCTAGTGAAATAGTAGCAAAAATGATGTGGTCTCTTTTTAGAGATTTTGTATTTGCCTCTCAGAAGATTACTGGCTGTCTTCAAGTCAATTTCCTCTCTGCGCTTAACTAATGAATCTAGTCCTAACTGCATATTCCGAATAGTCTCACTGGGCATTGTCTGCCATGTGAAATTGTGGCAACGCATGTATAGCCGTCTCGTGAAATAGTTCTGAACTTTTTCGAGAACCGCTTGATCTTGTTTTTGATAGGGGTTGAAGACCATAGAGGCACTTTCTAGGATGGGTCTAATATAAATCGTGTAAGCTTTCAAGAGCATTTCAACGTTTTTAGTTCGTAGGGCTCTTAGTATGATGTGGCAGGCTGTAGTACTCTTCTGAGAAACGGCCGTGCAATGACTGGAGAAAGTAAGGGCCTGTCCTACTAAGAAACCAAGATCCTTGACTTCTAATTTCTGTTCGAATTCATTACTTCCTATTTTGTATTTCTTCTTTGTATTTGCTCTACCTAAGTGTAATGAATTGCACTTGTGTGCAGCCAAGGGGAGTTGCCACTCTTCAGACCAACTAACAATGGAGTCAATTGCGCTCTGGAGAGAGGTGGGGGAGTCTGATTTCTTAAACGCACGATATATTTTGATATCGTCAGCGTACATTCGAGCTATGACATCATTTTTCTGAACCAGTGAAGGGATCTCAGATGTGAAAATAAGAAACAACAGAGGGCCTAGTACGGACCCTTGTGGTACCCTACTCGTGACGGGAAGGGAGATGGATAGTTTTTCACGAACTCTTACTTGGAATGTTCTGTTTGCCAGATAGCTCGAAATCCAGTGAACAGTTTTTGTGGATAGGCCAATGCTGCCTAGTTTGTGTTTCAACTTGGGGTGAGATACTCTATCGAAGGCTTTTGCAAAGTCAAAATAGACGACATCGACGGGTTGACCATCACTAATGGAAGATGTCCAGTGTTCAAGCGCGTCTAGCATTTGAAGCTCACGAGAAGGTTTCTTTCTGAAGCCGTACTGTTCGTCAGGGAAGATATCTAAATTTTCGCAGTGCTCAATAATGGGTTTGCACAAGAGGCGCTCAAAGACTCGGCAGAATAGAGACGTAATCGAGATTGGTCTGTAGTTTAGAGGGTCGGAGAAGGGAGGGGATTTCTTGACTGGAGTTACAATTGAGTGTCTCCATGGGGAAGGGACTACACCTGTTTCGTATGAGTGGCGAAAAATGAATTCAAGAGGTTCAGAGATGGGTACAGCTATCTTTTTGATGTAGCTGAGGTCGATGTTTTCAGGTGTTCTACAGGAAGATCGCTTCCATCGTTCGATAAGCGAACATATTTCATGTCTCAGAAATGATGGTTCCTGATAGTTTCCAAAGTTGGGGAGGGTGCTGGTAGGAGGGCTATTACCATTGTCGGTGGTGAAAACACTGGCGAATGTCTCAGCTAGTAAGTTCGCCTTGCCAATATCGTCCATCACTAACGACCCGTCATTTCTTTTTAGACCTTCTACTCCTCTTTGTTTGTTGGAACAGCGTTTCATGAAACGGAAGAACTTGTTTCGATCTTCACTTTCAATCACACTTTTCTCTATTGCTCTATGATAGTTTATCAGTGATTTTCTGAATTTTCTATTGAGCTGTTCGAATTTTCTAGTGGCGGCGGGGTCTCCTATTCTAATTGATTCCTGCCATGCTAGGAAGCGCTTGCTAATCAGTCTCTCTATGTGGGGAGGTACTTTCCCATGAGTGATGTTTACTCTAACCCATGGAACATGAATATCGATGGTTTTCTGAATGACTTTCATGAGTAGGTCATACATATCATCTACATGCCTAAGTGTCGAGAAAGCGAGAGCCCAATCGATATTTGCTAACTGGCAATATTTGCTAACTGGTTATAATCGCGTAATCGCACTTTTTGTAATCCCTTCTCAAAGTGTAAGCAGGGACTGAATGCGAGAGCGATAACTGGAAAGTGACTGTGTGGTGGTCGGAAATGCCGAATGGAGGACCTACTTCTGTCCGGTTGACTAGCCCCGGGCTTTTACAAAGTACAAGATCAAGAATATTTTCCTTCCTGGTGGGGTCTTTCACTAATTGCGCGAGTTTGATGGATTCGCAGAGGTCAAGAATCGATTGGGCTGCGGGGGTTATTCTGCACGTTTGTGGAAGGGGGTAGAGTGACCAATCGATATCAGGAAGGTTGAAATCACCAATGATTACTGTAGGCTGGGGGCAAGAGCAAAGATCAATAATAGACTTCGCTAGCGAGTTGGTCTGAATAGCAGTGGCTTTTGGGTTTCGGTAGATACATACGATTCTGAGCAAATCACCATTGATATCTAAATCTACAGCTAGGAGTTCCTGCGAGCCAGCGACAGTTTCGTCTGAGATCTGAATAGTGCTAATCGATGAGTGGACTATTATAGCAACGCCGCCTCCACGCGAATTTCGGTCTCTACGGAATGCGCTATAAAACTGTTCATGAGAGTCAAGAAGCAGCGAGTTTGGAAAAGTTGAAGTCAGCCAAGTTTCCGTGAGGCAAATGATGCTATGTTTCTGTGAGAGGGTCTGAGAGAGATACGGTAGCTTGTTCCTAACAGAGCGGCAATTGGCTAAATATGCGGATAATTTGAGAGAGTTTGTGTCTGAGTGATTAGTGGACCGGTGACTCACTGCCAGTTTCCCTGCATTCCCATATTGGTCGGAGCCCCGTACTGTGAGCAGAACGACATGAATGGACTACCGTAGTTGTACTGGGGGAATGGCTGAGGGGGAATCGGATGGGAATACGGGGTATGGGGAGGAGGGATCGACTGCGAGAGAAGGGACGGATACTGGGGATAGTCGCGATTGCCGTAGGAATTGGGGTGCTTGGGTATCTGGTTCGGGCGGGCGTTCTGGGGGTGGGAGCGGTTGCGCTCAGTATAGCCAGAGTAGGTGGAATCCCGTCTCTGTCTGGCAGGGGGATTGGAGGGGCGAGAATGACGAGAGACAGCGGGAGTGGGACGACGATCCTCTGGTTTGGCGATCGATGCACGAATGAACACATCGCGGAACTGGGGGAAGGCTTTGATGTGATGAGCAAATTTGAGTTCCATCTGGCAGTGCTTGCGAGTGGGACACAGGACCTTTGTGAGGCGGGGAAAAGAGGCATCAGTCTTTCCGATTGGCATACGGTAGACTGCCAGGGGTAGGAACGGACATCCCAATGCACTCACAATTTGTACGACCATGTTGTAGTCGTCGTAGACCTGCTGGTGGCCCTCGGGGCTGCCAGAGAGGGGGAGACGAGCGAAGACCAATGATCTCTCCAGATCTTTCTTGTCCTCTGGGTCTATCGATTGGTCAAGCGGTACGGTAGGCGGATCAAAGATTACGGTACCGGGGGCGATTATGGTCTGGGTAGGAAGGGTCTGAGTGGAAACGGGAGTGGGGGAAGGCTCAACCATGACTAAATCGGAATCGGAGGGAGGGGTCGACTGAGGGGCGATAGGGGGAATAGAAGGAGGAAGGGAGAGGGCAGAAATCTGACCTGTGAGTGTCTGCACTCTCTGCTCGAGATCGTCGTTTCTCTTCTGTTCCTTGATCAGATCTCTGTGAAGAGTCAGCACGAGTACTCCGAGATCCTTGAGTGTGAGTTCTTCTTCGATGCTGTCATTGCTTTCATCGTCCCCTGCCAGTCTTCTCTTGGCTGCTCTGAATGTGGGAGAGAGACGGGCGAAGAGAGAACTCATGATTTCACCTGATATGGCACCGTTCGAGGTGGATTCGGGCCGGTGCAACCCTTGCAGCGTGAGAATCGGCCGGCGGAAGTTGCAGGCAGCCGATGAGATGGGAAGGGAGAGGCGAGAGAGCGTGTGGAATTGAGAGACGGTGGGGTGACTAGAGAGCGACTAGAGGGGTCACCATTCCCTATGAGAGAGGGAGAGGGAATGTGATGAGCACATATGATACAAATACATTTGATTACTCTTCAAGAAAACGTTTGAAAGCACTCATAAAAATTTATCAATTACGAGTGGGTTTTGCAGTTAGCATTCCACTGCAAGGTCCTCCCTCGCATTTCCATCCAGAAGAGGTACAAGTGGCCGCATCACACAAATTGTCGCCGATGCGTACTCCGCCCTTACAATTCGGAGTAGTGCACTTGCAGGCGTCGTGAGACACGGGCTTGGGATTAGAGCACATAGCGATTTCGGCTAAATGATATTGAAGATTAGAGATGTTTCTAATGTTGACGACGAACGATAAGAAGAATGTCTGTGGTATCCGCGGTCCGCGCTTAAACTACTCCAGACGAAACTGGACTCATATTCCACGCATACGGCAAATTGCGATGTATAGATCCTAGCGGGACTCGACGGAGGCGTGTCAATCATTACGACTTCTCCACCAGGACATTGACATACAACGTCCTCGCACACTGCGCCCGGTAACGGTGCACATTTGACGGGACTCGTGATCTCAAAAGCTAAAATATTTTATAATTATTAATGTTGAAATGAATTGCCCAAATAATTAACTCACCCCAAGGAGGGATTGTTGGCTGCTTACAGAGTTCATTCGAACTTTCAACGATGGAAAAGATTGATAGAAGTAGAATAATCGCTCTCATTCTCATTGGGAATAGCATAAACAACTTTCAGATTGGTATTTATAGACAGTACAATATTTTCATTTTTCTCTTTCTTTTCTTTGCGCCTAAAAAGATGAGTAAGGCAGGAATTCCAATGTATGAGTTTATCGCCGCTGAACAGAATTGAATGACATCCAAAATGGTGTTATTGGGAATCAAATCGATCACGCATGAGAGAGTTGTTTCATCAGTACTCCGAGTTTTAGAAAATGCCAAAAGGTAACTGGTTTTTTTTGATCAATGGAAGTAGGAAGTACTTATTCACGGGAATTTGATCTAGTGAAGAAATTGAGGGAAT
Source organism: Pristionchus fissidentatus (assembly GCA_036245785.1). Taxonomy (NCBI): domain Eukaryota; kingdom Metazoa; phylum Nematoda; class Chromadorea; order Rhabditida; family Neodiplogasteridae; genus Pristionchus; species Pristionchus fissidentatus. Next base: position 10,128,246 of record BTSY01000007.1, read on the forward strand.
AATTAATCTAAGAAGAATATTCGTGTGGAAATTGAAAGAATGCCATTGTCAACTTTTTCTTCGAAAACAACAATCGTTGATTTCTGTTCGTTGACCAGCGGGTCGATATGGAATCCTGAAAGTATCGACGAAAACTTCATTCGGTTTTATTTACATAAATACTGCCATTTAGAACTTTCAGCTGCTGCGCATTTTTGTAATTTATTTACTTTATCGTTCTTCAAAAGTGGGCTTGACCGATTTGTTTCGTCTATTGTAAATCCATCATTCTGTTGAAATAATCTGAGTAATTATATTAATTCAAATATATTTATCTCGTGAAATGGATACAAGATATTGCGCGTTATAAACGCACAAGAATAAATCATTACAGATAATCATGACCCATAAAGATAGTGCCAAAACTATTATAATCTATTACACCTTTTTTTCTACAATGAACCAAAAAATGCGATCTGCCCGATCCTTACGTGAGATGCGTGATAATAGCAATCGTTGTATACAATGCGTGCATACGACACTCCACACAATTGATTATGAACCTACTCTTAGTGAAAACGTGAACATTTGAAAGCGATGATTTATCAATTACGATCGGGATTTGCAATCATATTATCACAAGGTCCTCCCATCCAGAAGAGGTACAGTTGGCCACATTACAAAGATGAGTAAAGTAAGGGTTCCATTGTATATGGCATCTCCGCTAATCAGCGTTGAATCACATGTGGAATCACATGTGGAAACGAGTATTTGTAATAATATTTATGACTTTAGAAAATCTCGAGTTTTTAATTGGGAGATTCAAGAATGGACGACTCTCTAAAATATGTTGAAGCGATGATGATGTTGGTCGATTTAGATGCAACAATTGGTGAAATACTCTATTTTCCATTATCTGATGGCAACCGACTTGTGCTTGATTCTGATACCATTGTACACCTCGGTGACTTCATAATCTTCAGAGAGTTCATTCCACGCGACTAAGTTTCGAATACGGTATGGTTGGATGTGTAACGTGAGTATCTTCCTGCATTCCGATGCGATTATTTCCTGATTTAAAAAAAAATGAATATTTGGCCTCAGCATATACTTCAATTGTATTATTACTTTTAAAAGAAATACCTGTAAAAGCTCGAGAAATTCTGAAAGCGAAAGAAATTCAAGCGAGTAGATTTGGATATTGGTGCACTTTTTAGAGAGTAGCTCCTTGATAAATTCGATTCTCCCCCATCGCAAAATTCCGAAAGATTCGTAAAATGGTTGTTTCCCAGTCTGTGTGATTGCTATTGTGTCGACACAATCGGCGAGATTGAGAATAGTCAATTCTGGAAAAAAATTGAATCTGATGTGAATCACGCTTGAAAGTCGTTTAATTAATCTTGACCATGTCAAAGCAATAACAACTACAAAAAATTAAAGTGTAATACGCATCATACTATTATTGGTAGTAGTCCAGTTGAAAGCCAATAGGCGTAATTGACGCACGTCTCTCATTTGGAGAAAGTCGATAAGATGCAATCTCAACGAGAATAATTCGCAGAAGGTTCCAAAAAATACAATTTCTCACCCATTTGACTGCGTCATTTCAACATAAGTGACCGTTAAATTATGTATGATGGGCAATTCTGTAGAGTTAAGATCAAGCAAATGAAACGAATCGGAATGAATGTTGAGTGTCGATATATTCAATCGAAGAATATCTTGTATCAAATCTCTCGTTTCATTAGTCTCGATCAAACTAATGAAACCAGTCTGCAATCGTTGTTGGTATAAAAAGTGGTAAGAGTATCTTGTATTAGGATTGGCTAAACGTTTGCTGCTATTCGAGGCCGCAATAAGCTCTGCTCACAATTACATTCCGTAATTCTGAGGGAAATCTATTCAAGTTATACAATTGTGGGCGGGGCATATTGCTGCCTCGAATAGGAGAGGGAGAGGAATAGACTTTGGTGCTTTGATGAGTACATAAACCCACACTTTTCGTGATATTTGTTGACCCAACTCTCGGAAGGAAATAGAGAAAATCAGCAGTACGCAGTCTGTGCAAATTCACCGTTGTGAACTGAGACGGATCCTGTTCAACATACAATTTGAAGAAATAAAACAAATCTTGAAAGAAATTCAGTGTATCGTTTCAGTGCATTTCGCATAATTTGAATGTATTTTTTTGCCTGGTTGTGAAAAGTTGTAGGAAGCGACGTAAATATAGAAATTTGAAATCAAGGTATACAAACCCCTTCAAACATTTCAGTGGTAATGGTTACGGCGTTGAGAATAGGTCGGCGCACTGCGTTTTCGATGAAAGCATTCACCCTCCAACGTAAGACAGAACACGTCTGGAAAAGGGTTGATTAGAGTTTGTTATAAAATATTTAAAATAAGCTCACCGCTCGAAAAATCAATATATCCTTTCCCAAGTAGGTCAGAATGTTATCAAAATCGACGTCGGGAATGTTGAGAATTGTAAGTTGATCTGATTCTTCTCCTTTTTCCTCTGTCATTTCCTTGAAGGTACTGAAGAAGACAGAATGTTTTGAAATCCAATCAACAAAGAAGGGGATAGGAAAACAATAACTAACATTGTTATCGGACAGGCTGAAGTGCGCGGAATGCTTTGAAATGCAGTCACAAAAGGGTGCTTTTGGAAACCATAAATAATAACGACGTCGAACAAATTCTATTCATTAATGGGGACGATTGAGAACAATTCATACAACAAATCGTGCATGAACTACTACACGTACCTAAAAAGGACGCCAGACTTTGAGTGCGATGAGAGAGTGCGCGTGAATCAATAGAAGAGCAAGAACGCGTTATCTTAATGAGCTCGCACAAACAAAACGTGGAGTGTGGCACTCTCTTCAGTGACAGAGCAAGGTCAATATGTATGTGAGAAATATGAGCATGAAATTTCGAACATTTTAAGATGGAAGACGAATGAACCGTGATACTAATCGATTTTTTCGTATTCAAAAGTATTGATTGGTTAACAGACACTATCTGACAGGATCGAAATAGGTCCGTACTAGCGAATATTTCGACCATGGTGAAAAGTTGCCCCAATGGTAAACATGATGCGTAGAGTCCGAAAATCGATATTAAAATGGGCTCCGGTCAAACCCGGCTGAGATATGTTTCACGATACATGAAAAATTGATTTTTTAAATTTTTGTCCGGATCGTCAGAAACCCTTTCATATCTATATTTTCGGAAAGCTGACGCTGAGAGAAGCATTTTTCATGTTGTTAATTTTCAGCTACCTCGTAGCAGTAAAAAGTTACGGTAAGTAAAAACATTAAAACTTTTTTATTAAAATAAAGTTCCACAGCAGCGACACTTTTTATTACATTTTCGGAATCTGCATATAAAACTACTATATAGTAATTTTTTGCTATAAATATTTCGGGGCGGAACCTGCTCGTTTGGACAAAAGTTTACCCAGATGTCTGTACTTCCAGAAATGAATTGATGATAATTTCATCTTTACGTCCAATTCCTTTTCTATTATAGTGCTCTATCACACTCACGCGATAGATTTCAACATAATCCAGGTATGTAAGCTCGCCAATAAAAGTCATAAATGAGTTTAAAATGGAACAAAACATCTAATGAAAAATTGATTTTTTTCCTCATTTCGCTGAATATTTCGGTAAGAACACATTTCACAATGGTACGTCATCTTTTGAAAAAATTTTTTTTTCGAAAATTCCATGAACAATTCCATGTTCATGGTCAAAAAAAAGTTGAAATTTTTTCCAGCTGGTGATGAAACCATCACATCAGCCATGTTCAAGGCATCGCAGGCGATTAATATATCACTTGAAACATGTGATATTTAGCAATCAGGATCAGAAATATCGTCATACAAGCGCAAAGGTCCGCTAATATCCGAACTTTCAGACATCATTTACGAATATCGGCAGCGCAGCTCCGGTTTCAAAAAGCGAATTTCTTAGCATAGTTTTTGATGGAGAATCCAAAAATCACAAAACGGTTCAGAGGACATGTGCTTTTTTTTCTCAGGACGGTCGAAAAACAGAGAAAAATTATAATTTTGACCTTTTACGGTTGTCAGATCACCTCCAAAGTAGTTTTATTCGTATTTTTTTCGCAAAATAGAAGAACTATAAAAAGCTAGTTTTTAAAACTCGAAAAAAATCGATATCAGAACCTGGAGTTACTGTAACTTTTCCGTACGGGACCCAGACCCTTAGTTACTTGGCCAATTATCAGCACTCCGGATACTGACTTTATAAAAAAATTATCGAGATAGGTTGCAAAAAAGCCATCCGTGGATATCCCATATCAGCCCCGGCCTCTCGTGGATGCTCTCTTAAATATATAAACTTAAAATTCTGTTGAAATATTTTAGAAAAAAAAATTTCTAAAAAATTAAAAAATCGAAATTTCAAATTTAACTAAAACATTAGTTCTCTGAATTGTGCTGGCCAAATCGTCGTGGAAATAATTTATTGTTTATCTAGATATCGAAAAACACATGTGAGTTATCATTAATAGTAGATGGGAAATTTATAAAATGATTTACGTTGCACGCTGAATGGGAAAAGCTGAATGTAACTGTAAATGATGACTAACATGTGTTTTTCGATATCTAGATAAATAATAAATTATTTCCACGACGATTTGGCCAGCACAATTCAGAGAACTAATGTTTTAGTTAAATTTCAAATTTCGATTTTTTTAAAAAAAATTTTAGAATTTTTTATATTTTTTAAAATATTTCAACAGAATTTTAAGATTATATATTTAATTTATTATTTTATTGATTTCTTGCATATTTACTGCTTTTGAAATCGAATACGAGCGGTGTTCTTACCGAAATATTCAGCGAAATGAGGAAAAAATTCAATTTTTCATTAGATTTTTTGTTCCATTTTAAACTCATTTATCACTTTTATTGGCGAGCTTACATACCTGGATTATGTTGAAATCTATCGCGTGAGTGTGATAGAGCACTATGATAGAAAAGGAATTGGACGTAAAGATGAAATTATCATCAATTCATTTCTGGAAGTACAGACATCTGGGTAAACTTTTGTCCAAACAAGCAGGTTCCGCCCCGAAATATTTATAGCAAAAATTACTATATAGTAGTTTTATATGCAGATTCCGAAAATGTAATAAAAAGTGTCGCTGCTGTGGAACTTTATTTTAATAAAAAAGTTTTAATGTTTTTACTTACCGTAACTCTTTACTGCTACGAGGTAGCTGAAAATTAAAAACATGAAAAATGCTTCTCTCAGCGTCAGCTTTCCGAAAATATAGATATGAAAGGGTTTCTGACGATCCGGACAAAAATTTAAAAAATCGATTTTTCATGTATCGTGAAACATATCTCAGCCGGGTTTGACCGGAGCCCATTTTAATATCGATTTTCGGACTCTACGCATCATGTTTACCATTGGGGCAACTTTTCAGCATGTGTGAATTTCGGGCTAGTACGGACCCTTCAGCCAGTATCTCAATCCTGTCAGAAAGTGTCTGATTTAACCATGTATGGGTTTGGATGTGTTCTGCCAAAGTTGAAAATTTCACTTTTGGACATGTGATGAAACATATCTCAGCCGGGTTTGATCTATGAGACTTCTCATGTCCATTTTCGGTCTCTACGGCCTATGTTTACCCTCGGAGCACCTTTTCAGCACAGGTTAGATTTTGGTTGTACGGCCATATATCGATCGACTCAGATAGTCTCTCATATAGCATTCAGCGGGTATTCAATGTTTCTCTCAAAAATGGATTTCGGTACACTTGGTGAGGCATATCTCAGGCGGTTTTAAGCAAATTTTCATGTCGGTTTTTATTTAAATTCTACGCATAATGTTTACCTCTAGGGCAACTTTTCTGCATACCTTTATTTTCGCTTATACGGGCCCTTATCATTCCTGTCAGAAAGTGCATTCTGATATATTTATTTCTTCAAAAATTGGGTAATATATGCATAATCTTCTTCATTAACGTGTTATTAACTTTTTTTTGACAAATACATTTGAAAAAAAAGTTGCAAAAGATTTTTTGTCGCGGCGCGGATTCGAACCCGAGCCATGATAGTGTCTCATTACATCGCATATTTGAGTTAAATGGGGAAAGATATTTCTACCGAGAAAAATTCTAGAGGGTATAGTTTTGGACCCGGAATCGTTTTCTCTAATAAAAAGCAGGTTTTTTTGATATCTAAATATTGTAATAATTCATAATTTGTCGGATACTGTAATAATTCTTTTCCAAAACGAGCTAGCGTGCTGAAAATTGAGATCCTGGGGTAACTTTTCATGATGCTCTATCGAATGGTTTACAACATGCCATGTGAGTATGAGTTTTATTATTTAAGATCTGGGGAAAAAGTTGGAGATCCGACCCCATTTTTGCATAAAAGTTTTACCTATCCATAGGTATGATCTCCAAAAAGTTTTAGCTCCCTAGCTCCATTTTGAAAAGTTGTGCCATTGACCCTCCCCTTACAGAGAATCCGTTTTAATAGAGGAGGCCCATGTAAATGAAGATTATTCGGCTTTCTTCATTCATTACTAGTTGTTCCTGGAATTTTGAATAACCCAAAAGGGTGGATCCCGTCCATCTGTTGGGTCCGGCTTTCGCATGCTAGGAAAGAGTCCGGTAATTATTTTCACGGAAGCCCCCACGACATAAGGCGGCGACCCCCATACCTGCGCCAACGGAGTCGATATTTTTTTGACCAGAAAAAAATGTCAAAAAGTGCGGGAGCCCGGAGTCAATTTTTCTCACGAAATCTGCGGGACGCCGGACCGTAGTACTAATTTTTTTTGGGCTAATATTCAGTTTTTTTTAACAAACAGGTTTCTATAAAAATTATTTCAAGCTTTTTAAACGGATTTTACGATATTTCTTTCTTAAAAATATCTTAAATATATTTATTTTAAATTTTCAGTAAATTATAATTTAACAATATCTTTCGAGGTGAGCGATATCTGCTTCAACCTTTTCATAACTTTCTCATTGCCAAGGATCTTAACCCGTACAATCGATTTCGAAATTATTTTAATAAAGTTTTTTTGATAAAGTAACCTGTTATCACATACAGATCTTAGCAGGCCCCCTGTCGTGCTTCCCTCCAGACCAGACAAAGTTATTGGTTACCCTATTATCGACGGACGCCGCTCGAAAGGAATACTAGACTAGAAGAGAGCCTGCGGGAGAGATTGATTTAATGGGTGGAAGAGCAGATTGAATACGCCCATGCGGGCGGAGGCGTAGGAGGTCAGTGGAAGAGAAGAGAGGGATGAGAGAAAGAAAAGGGAGGGGGAGTGGTAGAGGTAATTGTTATTTTACTAATAATTTTAAATTTTAACAGGTCCAACCTAAAAAAATAAGAATAAATAAAATTAAAAAATACAAAAAAGAAATTAAAAAAATATAATGCCCACCCAACCGGGAATTCCAAAATGAGAGCCGGGGAAAAGGGGCGTCGCATTGGGGCGCACTCATGATTCGTGATTCGAAATTATTGTTGGCCCAAATATCCTTCAATCAGTGGATTTTCAATCAGTGGATTTTCACGATTTTCGATATTCGGGACGCCGGCTCCGTTGGAGCTCTCCAGCTCTAGATTGCACTTTTCACAATTTCGGCACGCCGGAATAGTGAATAGCATATTTTTTAAATGATAATTCCGCTTGGATCACAGTTAGCCTGAAGTAGTACATGATGCGATACAAGCGGACTCATCTTTTCAGTTTCTTTTCTTTTTTTAAATAGTTTATTTTTATAAATAATTTTATTTTTAAATTTAAAATTTATTTAACTTATTCGTAGTAAGATAATAAATTTTACATTTTGTTCAAATCTGCGGGACGCCGTGAAATGAAAGGAAACTCCTGATTTTAGCGGGTCGCCGATGTCGTAAGGAAAATGGGGCGCAGGTATGGCGACCCCACTCCGATATCGTGACATTTGCAAATGCAGATGTTTTTTTTCAGAGATGAGTTATGAAAATGGACCGTCCCGTCTCGTCTCAAAGCGACTCTCAATGTAAACAATGCGATGTATATTTTTTCGAATCTATACCTGTAAGAGAGAGGAACGTCAAGCCCACCCCACCCAATGAACCGGCCGTGTGCTATTTACTGTGATAACCATGGTTCGTGAAATGTAAAGAATCAGAGGAAGGATTTATTTTAGATCACTAGATCGTTGAATGAACACAAATTGCAAAAGTTAATATAAAAATAATATGGCATTCGTATGAGCACAGATATATAAAGTGGAATGTTAATGTATTGTAACAGAAATGTACATGACACGACACTTAAAAATAGCATCGTTTTAGAATGCGATGTGATATATGACAATAATTGTCGCCCAACTTTCCAGCTCTGTAGTTTTCAGTTCGACCGTTGTAGTTGCGGATGTCTGTCAACGGGTGATTTTCGGCGCTCATCTTAACTTGCAGACTTACTTCCTTTCCGGAGGAAATTATTTCCTGGAAAATATGCCATTGCAACCGAAGAATCATTTGTGTATCCTTATTCATAAATAGATACAACAACGATAGCTACCTGGAAGAAATTTTTCGTATCTTGATCTGGAAAGAAATTTATCCTCTCCAATCGAAGAATCTTACATCGGCCGGCGAAAATCTCATTTACGAGAAGTTCTCGTCGATGAGGTGGGACGTTGAATGCATCAATTCTCGGATCCTCTTTTCTGTTTCCGCCGACGTTCCAATAGACGCGCTCATCTCTAGGATAAGGAGTATTGATCAGCCTCTCCTCATTTTACATGCTCTCTCATCGATCAGACAGTGCGAGAGAGCATGCAAAATTGAGAGAGTCAGATCGTTACTCAGGATAAGGAAGGTCTGCATGGGACAACCACATGACTCGCACGAGTTGAGCCATAGAACGTAGGAAATGAACTGCAAAAGTTAGTAACCGTTTAAGCTGTTTTCTAGTGGATGTATGTTATGTATAGCTCCGGAACATCGTGTGAATGCAATGTATAACGTACATATGTCAAAACAGGGTTAATATAACAATTAAAATTAAAACTATCACTTACTAGTGTCGAGGTCCCAGCGGCGAGCGTTCATCTCTACCATATTGACGTGACGATGATTCAAAAATCGGAGCAGATCATTTCTGAAATAGCAATTAGTTTCTCTGTGTACAGTTTGTACACAAACCCAGCATCCGTCGTAATTTCATCATTATAAAATATATTGACTCTATCTATATGACCGTCGTTCGGTAGATTGGGGAAAAGCCGGAGAGAGGAAGATTTCATTTGGAGTGTCCCGATCGGAGAAATGAGAATATCACGAACATAATCCATTGTTTGCTCAGAGATAATCATTGAATACTGCCCCAAAGGCTGCTGAAAAGGGGAATACGTAGTTTATCCTCCTTAGAGCAAAATATTACTTACAGTTGGTATGTATAAATCGAATAATCGGTGCGTATTCAAATACACGAGGTAGAGAGGTAATCGACGAGGGTATACATGTATCGTCACATAAAGATTCGGGTATTGTCCCGCCTATAACAATGCTATTGTACTGGCTACATTGAATTGTAGAATTATGAGTTACTTCTAAAGACTAATTATTTGAGAATACTGATCAACGTTTTCGGCATTCATATTTTACTAGTACTATTTCTATCATTAAAGATAGTATGAGATATACTAATAACGAACCCTTCCGTGTATTACGACTCTTGGGATTTCAAATAGCGCTCTATTCTCTTTGCTGGTTACGTACTCATCCACTTTGTTCCTCATCGTAAGACAGGTCTAAATAAATGACTTATTTTCAAACATTTGCTTTTTTCTGAATCATTTTGATTGTGATGCTCGCCTTTCTGAGACTGAGTAGATCTTTTCTTTCCACGTAGAATAAAACACGTTCGAAAGGAAGTCGAATAAGAGAGACGATAGGGTCGTTCGGATCCCAAGTATTAGTCATTCCTGAAATGTACGTGTGAGGGAAAAGGAAGCGATCAGTTCCAATTAAAGAGACGTAACGACGGTATTTCGAAATAATATTGTTGAGAATCAGACAAGCAAATTACTAAAGCAGAAAAGTCTAGAAAAACGTCCGAGAGGTATTATGTCTTGCTTCTCTCTTTACTCTTTGCCCTTTCTTTACTCTTTTCTCTCTTTACTCTTTGTCACCTGCATGTTACCTTGCGAACAGTACTTCACTACTAAGCATATCCTTGATTTATTGCTAGTGTAATAGTCTAGTCCCTACCACTCGCACCATCTCTTCATGCTGAGAATAACCATGAATCATCTACAATATGGCTATGAATCTTAAAGGAGATTCTTGTAATGACGTTGGGGGAGAAGACTAATTTCAGTTAAATTGAGAAACATAAGTAGTGCACGGAATTCGCCGAAATAGTGAGATAACATGAACGTGGACTGTTGAGACGAACTGCTTTTATAGCGCAGTAAACTGAAAGAGCGACAAGAGAGACTACGAGTGAACACACTTTGATAACAATTTTTGTTGGATTTTTTTAGTAAAACAAGGATTGATTGAAGCTACTTTGAAGAGCAATTTACGAAACGAAAAGAGAGGAGGGCAGATAGACAGAAAAAGAATCTTTCTCTTTTTCTATGGAAAAACGCCGGCTATCCATCTGTCTCTTGGGTTCCTACCCTTTTTTTTCTCAGACTTTAGCTTCGAGGGTGGCAGTTGTTGTTCATTTCTCTCAAAATTACGACAAGGACATTGTCGTAAAGGTCAATGGAAATCAGTAAGGCGAATTTTTAACCACCAGGGAATGATCTACAGGATTCGTATAAAAGAAGCACATTGAACACTTTTTCCAGCAAAATTGTCATGGGGATATTTTTTTGAAGGATCGTAGAGCTTTTTTTGTCATAGAAAGCGGCAAAGTTGAGCAGATAAAAGCGACTGAAGATTTCAAGTTTGAAGTGGAAGGGGGGGGAGAGAAAGTGACGCTCCTATGTCGAACTGATAAAGTGTTTCCCGAGAAAATAACTAGTGATAAGAACTTCTAGCATAATGCAAAAACTCTTTCACCTCTCAACGTGCGCACTTAAGAAATTCCAATTACAAACAAAGGAGAAGTCTCGGAAAATACAATCATTGATGAAATAAATTTTGATTTACTCATTGTGTTGGAGCACTATTATGGTATATATTCTCACGCTTTGAGGATGAGAAACGGAAAAATCAATCTTTCGCACAATTACAATATAAAGAATTATTGCTCGAGGATGCAAAAACGTGGCAATTGTTTCTTCATTTCAAGATCAATGCACATGCAATTTCGACACACTTGAACATTCATATGCAGTAAAAAGGAGAGAGGAGAGATTATAGTTTTTTTTATTACATAAATTTGCTGGATAGGCTAAGAACGCACATACGAGCGATCGCGATCGTTTGCTTTGATCTATCGCTTAAACCAGAGCCGAAGGGAATTTTGGAAGAGGCGGCCCGAACATAAAATGGGACATGAAAAGGGCATACTTAGCTCAACCCACCTTCACCCCCTTCAGAGGCTTCAAAAACGGGTGTTTAATGGGGCAGAAAGGGTGTTAATATGGATAAGCAACATATTGGGGGAGAGAAAAATTGATGGCTGCGTTAGGGAGAAGAAAGAGGAGAAGGGGAGAGAATTCGGACATCAATAAGGAGACGGCAAAAGAATAGAGAAACACGAGTAGGAACTGCGAAAATCTTTCTCTATCTCTCCCTTCGTTTTTTTCAGAACAAAATGAAGGAAAGCAGATGTGCGACCACCGATGTGAGCCCGCCCAGTGGATGTGGAGAGAGAAATCAAAACGAGATAACCAATTCAGGGAGGCCGTAGGACCTTCTTGACCTCTATCTCGCTCTTCATTTCCTATTCCAACCCCTTTCTTTTTCTCCCCTGCACGTTGTGCCTCACGACAATTTATCTTTTACAATTTCCAAAACAAAAAGTAGAGAAAACCCAGAAAAATTGTTGTGCGTAATCACTTGCTCTCTATCACTGGGACGCGTTCTCTAAAGGGGAATATAAAACCCCTTCATCCCTTTAATCCTTCCTTCAAATTCCCAAGCATTCTGAGCGGTGACTTTGGGCACACACATCTGGATGGGATCAGCTCCATTCTTTCCCTATTCGCGTTTATTTGTATTTATTTTATTCACGCCCGAGGGCGCAACGAAACAAAGTATGAATCGTGAGGTAAAACCAGTAAAATATGACTCTGTATAGAGTTGTTCCATGAATTTGGCAGAGTATGAAACGGGATTCTCGTGCACATAGGTGGATTAACAGGAAATTAAGAGTACTGCTTCGCATCCGCATCTGAAGTGAAATATGATTCATGACACATGCCAAGCTCTACCGAATAGTAGAAGGAAAATTCTTCGGTCGATCTCGTGATCGGCTTAGTACAGAACAAAGAGGATAAATAGACGATTAGCAACTGTTTGAGGCTTTCATCTTTTGTCGTACTACACCACTTATCGATAGTCTCAATTTTTTTTAAAATTAAATTTTGCTATTCCTCCTAGTTGAAACTTCTCGAATGTTATTTTTGCTTCAAAAATATTAAGCGCATTATTATTGTCACATCACACATAGTACATTTCTTACCCCAGTCGTTTATTGCATCTTTACCTTGATATGCGACAGGAACAGTCGCCTTACACAGTACAATACGATCCAGAAAGTGAACGAGACTAGCAGAATAACAAAAAGCAGTAGGACAGCGATGATATCTGCATTGCTGTACTCGATCCAATTCATGTCGTAGATTTGCGGTCGAAGAGCCGGCGATGGACCGAATTCCGCAGCGAATTCAACTGATCTACAATAGAAACACGTATTACAAATGAACAACACTTCCTGTGTAACACTACCCTAGCAGTGTTCTCCCGCGAGCCTAGTTTGAAGTCGGGAAGTACCTTTGCCTTTACCTTTTACAAAATAAATCGATATCAGACAACATCATAAGAGAAATCCTCTCTTATGATTTTTTTCGCGCACAGATTCGTGCAGAAACATAATATTTCGTTAGTGAAAGAGTTGAAAAAATAAAAGCAACATTTCTCACTTCACCATCAGATCCCTCGCTGAGAACGGTTTCTTCTTAATCATTGCGGCAGTATGCACGGCGTTTTGGCGATAGCTGAATTTATTGTATTTTGCTCTTTTATAGGGAAATCAAAGAACACGAGACATATTTTATTTAGGACTACCTGTCGTTCTCGATGAGATCCTTCACAGCAGCAAATAGTTTCTCCGCATCGAACAAATCGTGTTTGGAGAATACCTAGTTTTCATACATTAAAAGGAGTAATTTCGCAATTTATAAGTTAATTCGTTATGAAAAGCTTTGAAATAATACCTTTCCCAAGCCATTCTTCTCCATGGTTCCAGAATTACGATGTTGATCGCCAAAGAAAGGAATGTACAAACCTCAAATTGTTATTTTTTCTAAATTTCAAATCGCTAAAAGATTTTTAAAGCATTTCTCGTTTACCAACAAACAAGTAAAATCTGACCAGGTTTTCCCCTCTTCGCAGTTTCCTGTGTCGATGCCATTCCTCCGTGAGTAATAAATGCAGTTAGTCGATCGTCGGCGAGGAGATCATTCTGAGGAGTCCACTTGCAAATACGAAGATTCGGAGTTGAAGCGATGGCTGCCTGAAAAGGATTAATAATGTTATTGCAACTTTGCAAATAGTTGTAATTTAATTAATATAATTTTTTATATTAATTAGATTCCCTGTTATCGTTTGGCACTTTATTGTATCACAAACCTGTGCAAATTCGTCGTCTGGCTTCTCATACTTCCAAATGAAGGTGATGTCAGGGTATCGAGAAATGGTCTGAAAAGTACCTTCAGCTTTACGAAAACAGTTTCGACAATCCAAAAAGGAAATACCTTGAGAAAGTTTTCTTTCACTTGAATGGGAAGAGTGTATGAAGCAACAACAGATCCAAACGAAATCAGCACAGTTTTATTCCGGAGCGACAAGATTTCGTCGAATTCCTGTGGATTCCATTATTAGTTACATTAATTATGAATTTCTTATTTATTTTTAAGCAATTTTTAATTTTCTAAATAGGAACTCACCTTATCAAGCTTTTGTGCTTCTCTCGCACCGATACCGCCCACGTAAATTACTCTGAATGTCATAATATATTATGAATGTATAACTTATTAATTATAATTACCTGCTGAGCGTAGGTGTTGCAAGATCTATGAGAGGCTCTGTGTTTATGAACGAATATGCAGCATTCGACGCAATTTCCTGAAAGATTATTTTGGTTGCAAATAACAACATTAATATAACTTACAGTCAAACCGGGAAACTCATCTCCATATCGCTCCCGAAAGAGGTCCTCTATCTGGAAAAATCTGTCGTAGTTATCATTTATTGAAAGAATCTGCGACTAAACCACTCATTCCTATCTGATTCGTTATTTTTGTGTAGTTCACAATTGATTTTCAAAATGAAAATAAAAGTAACTTTACCCCAGTGCGACTGGCGATCCATGTGAGTTTGTAGACAATGCACGCATACAAATTCCATGCTCGACTCCAGAAAGAATGAATGTCCACATGAGAAACTATCGGGACTGCAATGCGTTTTGTCTGTGTTTAGTGAAGGTTTACGTTTACAAGGTGTTTTTGTACTTGTAATTAGTCTTTATAAATCTTAGTGCTAAGGAAGCGATTGCTCGTTGCATATTATAGCTGTAAATACTTCAAACTAATTAAATTACTTGGATTGTAGCTGAAGGCCGGTTCAAGTCCGAATTCCGCAGCTTGCAATGCAATGGGAACTGAAGCGGCACAAGTGATCAGCGACTTGGGTTTGATCAGATGTGAGAGAGCTGCAATTTCAATGATTCTAAACAAGAAAATTCAGAACTGCTTTTAAAATATATTCAAAGGTTTAATAAAATGTTAATTTGCACACTCACCAATTCCACACATGTCGAATGTCTCTACCAGCATCACATCGTACTTTTCTTTCGTTAATTTCTCCATAAGACCAGGTTCGTCTAGCACTCCCTTGCATTGAGCATTGATCCATAGGAAGTATGAAGAGCCGTACTGGAAAGAACAAATGCTCGATTCTTATAATTTTTACTTTAAAATTTAAATTAGGAAATCATAATTATTAAAAAAAATATGACTTACGTGCATAACAGCGGGAACGTTGAAGTCGTCGTGCGCGAAGAAGTTGGAATGGATGTTGCGCTTGATTTCGATGATCTACGAAAACAATATATTAACTATGGTGTAAATGAGAAGACAATGAATATGGTAGCAATGAGCTGAAAGTGTTTCATAGTCCGATTATGTCTTGCAAAACGTTATTATTTTTTTGAAAAATCATCGCAAAATATGCACTCAAATTGTCGCTAAATGAACGTCTTCTTTTACGAAAGGAATAATAACTTTGAACCTCATACCTTTGCCACTTCGTCGGTTGGTTCGACAGTGATCTTGTTTGCTCTCTGAACTGAATCTTTCCTTGCAGGATTCACAATCGAGATGAGCATTGTCTGAAAGAGATTACATAATATCAATATCTATTTCAAGTCTACTACAAGTTAAATATGTTCAAAATTATAATAAGTATGACTGTGAAATAATGAATACCGTAGGAAAATTCACAGGGATTGTATGATATAGTTTGTCATTGATATTTATGTTGTATGATATATAAAATATATAAATAAATACCGTACCACATTGTGTCCCGCGTCTACAAGCGTGTCTGCAATACTTCCGAGGTAATTATTGACGGACTGACTGAATCGAGTGTTGTAAACGAGTATCTTGTAGGATTCTGAGAGGCTGAGCAAATGCAGTACCAACACAACAATGAACAGCCGCATTTTAGCCAACTGCAAGAACGCATTTTCATATATGTCGTCAAATTTGAAATGATGAAATATAAATATAGGTTAAAAACATAAGGCATGCTGATAAATTTGATGGGAGTATGCGCCTCCTATTTATACCCATAGCACCGCAAGTTATCCGGGGTGTTATGGGTCACAAGAGAGGAGTGGGAACGTAAATTCGACAAGGCGAAAGATCTCCGTCGGCGCTCGCACGAAAAACACACGGGGTCTAGCGAAAACCGGGAGTGATCTTATATCAGAGTAGACATCGACGCGTCACAATCACAAATTTCGCACACCCCTCACATCAAGGTAGAGACGAAAAGAAGAAGAAGAAAAGGGGAGAAAATGCGAACTCTGCGTGATTCTCTCAGGCTAGAGAGACTGAGGATGTGATTGTTCCAAAGAGAAGGAACAATGAAGAGTTGAAGTAGCGAGGAGGGAGGATTAGAAAGGATGGACGGAAGTGAAAAATGAGTTTTTTTCTCATAAATTTCTTTCCCTTTACTTGTTATCACCGTTTTATGGAATGTGTTTATCTGTTGGTGTATTTTAAGAAGAAAATGAGCGTGGCAATTACAAACTACCCTTACAACGATCGAATCTTCGAACCGCTTTATCATTTAAGCGATAGGGGATAAGGGGCGATCACTGAGAGCGAGAAGTCGACCCGACGGAACTTGTGAAGATTTTGACAGAAACAACGGGAGTCGAATCTTCTTGTGTATTGCCAACAAATCGCTTGCATTTCAACGATTTGAGTGTTTTCTTGAGGAACCTGAAAAATATTGATTCGGTTATCCATGGTTTATTGTTTTTTCGAGCCTCAATTTAGAAATATTTGTACGGGGAACTACTCACATATTATATTGACGAATGTGTGTCATAACAATAATCGGGCTCAATAGTGCAGTTAGCTCGTTTAGCTGAAATGAAAAATAAATATTCTTTTTTCTTCTTCTTCTTCGAAAATTCTGCGGTCTTGGATATATTCCTACCCCGACAAAAAATATATTCTAAAAATACGACTCACAGCGTAAACGGCTAATTCGAGATTGGCGTTTCGTAATAAATCAAGGTATTCGACTAAGACACAGCATATAGCGAGTAGAGTAAAGATTGGAAGGAGTGCTTGCATAGTAAGACTCTGTAAAAGATTATGATGAAAGTTCGTCATAATATACTCATTTTGAGAATTGTATCATCACCTTCACGAATTGCCTATGGGCAACATTCGTTTGTGCGCTCATCAAATGCTTCTTGCCATCGAGAACACGAAGTACGAGGAATCTGTAGAACTTCTCGTCAATTATAAATTCATGCTCAAAGAAAAAAGTCACTATGATCCGGGCACCTAGTGAAGATGTTGTTGTTTGTCACTATAAATAAGTAACATTTCACTTACAAAAAGTGAACATTTTCACATGGTGTCCTGATCCTAGTTCCATTTTTCTGAGTGTGGTGACTCCATACCTATAGACCCAAACAGCGATGAACATCGGAAGAGGAAATCCAAATAGAATTACTACGAAAAGCATCGTAGAGTAATACTCGTTTTTGGTGCTCCCTGAAAGCGAATTTGTTTATTGCAATATCTTCCGTAGCTTCTAAGTGTGCCAGATCATTAGTTACAGTATTTCGCTCATGATATTTACAATGTACTTATGTACTATTCCCAGATTTCCTTCACTCCATAGATCATTTATGAAGTAGTAACCTGTAATTGATAATGATGTTGTGTCTTCGTTAACACAATGGCTGAATGCTCGTTGCACCTGCACGTCATCTCCACGGCAGAAGAGTATTGCACACTGTAATTTGGTCGGTTCATGTTTGCATCTGCTGTTTCGTCGAGGGGAAAACATTGCTCGAAAGCAAGGAAATGATATAATACAAATGCATTTATTATATTTATTATGCATATACCGTTAAATTCAATGTGAAAGTCATTGACAAGTCAAGAGAAGAAAAGAGAGAAATGAACGATCCTAACTAAATGGTAACCATATTTTCGTGCTTTAGACACTAGCCCCATACCAGGGGCGGGCTGATCAACTTCGAACGATTAGTTTTTAGTTTATAAGTCGTTTATCAAGAGGCTATTCGGGTTCACGGGGAATAGAATGGGAGCTCTGACGACGTTGAAAAGTCTCAGTATCTTCGGTTGATTTTCGTCTGAAAAGCGAGTCATCTTGAATGGTCTTCGGAGTGAGGATCGGTCTCTCGTCGGTGAATGAGTGGAAATCAGAGATGATCCCGATATCGAATAGGCAATGGCGAAGGGTCCATCCGTTAGGATCTCGTGCGAAACAGGGATCTTGGATTGGAGCTTGAGCCAGAGTCCTCCAAACTCGAGTCATCGATCTTAGAGAGAATCAACGAGTATATTGATACTGAGGATCATTTCAACTTGTAGGTCATACCCATTACACGGCGACCACTCCGGCTTGGATGGGGATTCAAGACTTCTGTAGTCGATAGTAGAGACGAGGGGTACTAGGGAGCCTGGGGCAGAACTAGGGGAAAGCCCACCTCTCCATCGGATGGAATGGAGAGGCGACCGCTCGTGACGACTGACAAAATCGGGAATCCCGATTATAGAACTCCCAAAATTTTACCAAGGCGACTGCGGCTGGAATCGCTGCCCCGAACAAAAAGGTCGTCCACACTCTCCGTACGCTAATCGATCCAAATCGAAGAATCCAAAATCGCGCACCCATACAAATGAGGACGTTATTGAACTGGAATGACGATCTTCGTTTTGACCTTTGTGAACAACGATATTCCCCTGTCTCATTAAACGGGAATGAGGAAAAGCCCTTACCGACACGTTAGTGAAAACGATTATCATCGCTGTTGAATTATAGCATGTGGTCAAGTCGAATATCGAGCACGGACCGTAAGTGACGTAGAGGAATGTCCCGTCACATGAGATAAGTCTGAAATTACACTAATCGATATTTCAAAAAAAAAATTAACAAAAATAGAATTAACCAACCTCGGTAAAGTGAAAAGCGAGAAGATGGACACAAACAGATCGGAGGTTGCTCGAATTTTTACAAGTATTGAATATGAACGGAATTCTTTCGGAGTTCTACGAGAAGCGCAGAAAAGAAGGAGGGAATTGAGAGAAATCGCCACCGATCCGACGATTATGTGGAGAAGGACGATCGGGAGCATTTCAAATAGATCTAAATGATTGGATTTTTAAAAATATACCTTCCCTTTAAAGTTCAAAGAAAGAATATGATTTGTATACAAGAGGGTAGCAAAGCGCTAATTAAATGTAAACAATCGTTTTTATATTTAAGGCAAAAGAGCGTATTGAAAATGGTTCTCTGGTAGTTGGGGAATTTGCGCATACTGTACGTGAGAGCAGTCACGACAATAACTAATGACTCCCGCAGGAACAACAAATACACAGTATCGCACAAATTGTATGATGTTGTGTAGAAGGCGGACCCAAATTAGCCAGTGATCGTGTAACAGTGGACTAGACGCTCTCTCATTATTGTGGGCGCAGGGGACAACATAATAGCTTTCGTCCATACAATTTATCGAGAATGTCGTTGTTTATCAACATGTCTAATACAAAAATCTTTCTACGGTCAACCGTCGAGACATACGACTGGAACCGGCGATAAATCTGAGGGGGTTGGAAATACTTTATCTAGACCAAAACAACTACAATTCTAAGTCCACTGCACTACACAGTTATTATGTAAAAAATGATTTTCGACGGACTACCGCACCTGCTGTTTTTGATGTATAAGAGATCAACCGAGCACGATATCATTACAAGTAAAATTGTGTGAATGTGTGAAATCGTCGACTTTTGCTCCAGAAAGATGCGCTTTCTTCAGTGATT
Organism: Pristionchus fissidentatus; assembly: GCA_036245785.1. NCBI lineage: Eukaryota > Metazoa > Nematoda > Chromadorea > Rhabditida > Neodiplogasteridae > Pristionchus > Pristionchus fissidentatus. Next base: position 10,148,007 of record BTSY01000007.1, read on the forward strand.
TGCACAGCGCCGCACGATGGAAAGCGACATCGATGCACAAATCGGAACGCTCCATCTTCAATTCACTCTCCAATCTGCAATTCAATTCAATATATTAAGAGACGGGATCGGTAAAACTAGACCACCCCCGGACGTGGCCGCTCGAATTGAGAGCTGGGGGTCCATACTAGGGTGGGTAGAGGGGCTGCACCCCGGATTGCACAAAACACCACTTATTTCTATTTGCCGGCTCTGGACTAGGAGAAATATGGGTTTGAGTCAAAAATGGTCGAAAAATCAAAATTTCTTAACTTTTAAAGATAGACTCTATCTATCATTCGCGTTATGTTTGGGGTGCCCAAACATAATAAAACTCTTGTTCAGACCTAATTTCGGCTCATTCCAAATTGACTTTTCTGACTCACAATTTTGATTTTTCGTGTGAAATAAGCCTTTTTGGAGTTTTTGCCAATCAAGTCTACGTGCACGGTGTACAGCAATACATTATGGAACTACATGAGTGAAAACCAGGACATTCGGAGGATGATATTTTTCACAATAAAAATCCAAATTTCGGACCCACTCGGTCATGCACGAACTTTCCGATTTCTTTTCGAATAAACTCTCATTTATGTTAGTTTGGCCTAAATATAATCATTCGTACCTAAAAATGCGTTGTTATACAGTTTTCTGAAGATATTTCGTCAGAGTCATTTGAGAATTTTCGAAAATTTCGTCGCAGTTTTCGCCATAAATTCCGAAGTGTATGTCTCTCTGATAAAAGAATCCTGATGATCGTACGTTGTTCTAGTGCTGCTGAAAATGCTTGAACATTGATTTGAAATATTTTTTCTTTTGAACTTTTCAGGATCTATGAATGAGTTAACCTCGAGAAAAATCGGTGAGTAAAAAATGTTAAAATTGAAAACAAAATCATATCATTATAAAAGTATCAGAAGGTTTCGAAGTAAAATATTACACACAATAATTTTTCTGTGGCAATAGAAGATATTTAAATTTAGTTCGGCTGTTTTGGAAGAAATTTTTTTTTCACAAAAACCATGAACCCATATTCTATTGCCTTAGAAAAATTAGTGTGTGCAATATTTTACTTCGAAACCTTCTGATACTTTTATAATTATATGATTTTGTTTTCAATTTTAACATTTTTAGGTTAAATCATTCATAGATCCTGAAAAGTTCAAAAGAAAAATATTTCAAATTAATGCTCAAACATTTTCAGCAGCACTAGAACTACGTAGGATCATCAGGATTTTTATATCAGAGAGATATGCACTTTGAAAGTTGTGGCGAAAACAGCGACGAAATTTTCGAAAATTCTCAAATGACTATGACGAAATATCTTCAGAAAACTCTATAACAACGCATTTTCAGGTACGAATGATTATATTTATGCCAAACTAACAGAAATGAGACAAGTTTATTCGAAAAGAAATCGGAAAGTTCGTGCATGACCGAGTGGGTCCGAATTTTGGATTTTTATTGTGAAAAATATCATCCTCCGAATGTCCTGGTTTTCACTCATGTAGTTCCATAATGTATTGCTGTACACCATGCACGTAGACTTGATTGGCAAAAACTCCAAAAAAAGCTTATTTCACACGAAAAATCAAAATTGTGAGTCAGAAAAGTCAATTTGGAATGAGCCGAAATTCGGTCTGAACAAGAGTTTTATTGTGTTTGGGCACCCCAAACATAACGCGAATGATAGATAGAGTCTATCTTTGAAAGTTAAGAAATTTTGATTATTCGACCATTTTTGACTCAAACCCATATTTCTCCTAGTCCAGAGCCGGCAAATAGAAATAAGTGGTGTTTTGTGCAATCCGGGGTGCAGCCCCTCTACCCACCCGAGTATGGACCCCCAGCTCTCAATTCAAGCGGCCACGTCCGGCCAGGGTGCAATATGGTCGAGTCTTACCGATCCGGTCTCTTAATAATGTGGAATGCAAAAAATGCAGACACATCCTCATGGAGCATAATTGTGTGACATGATAAACACTTTAAAATTATAAAGGCACTTTGTCAATAAATAAATAAAAACATCTCAGCGCACCTTACGGCGTTCTTGAGAGCGACTTCTCTGGAGTATTTCGCCGCATTTCGATGCTTTCGAAGCTCAACAATCTTCGGAGAAATAAATATTGAGGGAGAGAATGAATGCGTGATCTCACTCTTTTTCTCTGTCCGATGAGTTCCCTTTGCTTCTCTTCTTGATCGTATTTGTGCTCGCGGGGTTGTCTCTTTCTGTGTAGACGAAGTGCAGTCAACTCAGTCTCCAGAGCCTCGAAAAAGTGGATGCACAAATTTTTGTTATATACTATAATTATTATTGTTATTATATATTACTGATATGCATGCAATATCTTAATCTGTTTATTATCTGCATTCACATGTTATGATACAATACTACATCAAAGATATGTCTCTTTTTCAGATGCAAAAGAAAGTTGTGCTTACTTCACACCTGAGATCGCCCTGTTTCTGTCGTTCGATCCATTCAAGGCACTGTTCCTCTTGCTGGCGATATTGATATGCATGCTGAAATTACATAAATCCATTCTAACGATATCGAAGTAGTGTAGTGGTCTAAGGCGCCCTCTCAATTTATTGTACTCATAAAACGAAGAATTAAGATACCTCAGCATCGACTTCTTCCCTGTGCTTCAGCAGAATTTGCACCCGTTGATTCTGCGAGGACATTTATCATTCCTTTCATCTATTTTCCTATACATAGGATAATGAGAGATAGAATATTATCAATTATCGCTACCTGAAAATGTTCGACGAGAACCTCGGTCATTTTCGCCATGAGATTTCTTTCGAGACACTCGATAGAGAACGTGTACTGCTTCTTGGACTGAAATTGAGTACACTAGAACTGTGTCACTCGTGTTTGATGAGAACTATTGCAAAGTAATTTGCCTCTCTGACAGCCACAGAAACACTCATCAGTTCCTCACAAATTGCCGGTCCCGACAACTGAACATCTTTGATCCAATCTCGAGATTTCTTCGATATCATGTCCAATCTCTCGTGCAATTCCTCGATCTAGGTAAAAAAAAAGGTAAAAGCTGAAGTCACTGCCTGAATTAAGAGGGCTTTACGTCGACAAGCGATTTTTCTACCGGGCCCACCGGTACTGTTGGTTGCAATCTGGTTAAATCTCTTTTTCAAAAGTAGTGATCACGAGCGAACATACTCACCACGTCTTCTGAGTTCACAATTTTCTGCGTCAACTGCAGATATCGTTCGTATTTCTCTGATAGTTCGATGATGTCCACGACAGTTTTGAGTTCCTCCTCTAGTTTCTCGTACTCTGAAACATTTCCAAAGTAGATTATAGAAATAGACTATTGAATTATGAAATGCATCTCCTGTTTCCATAATTTAGATTTCAATAAGTAGAAGTAGATTATTGAAATTATGAGATACAAGAACAATGGTATGTGACAGGGCTGTGCGTAAAATATTTTTCGTAAAATTTTCGTAAAACGTAAATTTTACGAAAAAAATTTCGTAAAATTCGTAAAATTCGTAAAAATTTTCGTAAAATTTTGAAAATTGTTCTAAATCAAATAATTTACAGAAAATTGCACCACAACGTCTTGATTTTGCTTTTTGAACAAACTTTTAACTAGATCGAACCCTGGGATTTGAAATTCGATTATTTGAAATGATACGCAATACCTAATCACATATTCGCAGCCCGTGTTGTTGCGGGAAAAAAATAGTAATTAGGAAAAAACAACAAAAAACCTGCACTTTTTCACTGAGATTTAAAAAAAAATTTTTTTTTGAGAAAATACCAATTGAAGTGCGCTATTCGCCAATAAAGTAACTTTTTTTTCTCAGGAAACTTTTACGAATTTTACGAAAATATTTCGTAAAATTTTACGACGTAAAATTTTTACGAAAAAAGTCGTAAAATCTGTCGAAAAAAGTCGTAAACGTAAAATTCGTAAAATCTGTCGAAAAAAGTCGTAAACGTAAAATTCGTAAAATCGTAAAACGTAAAATGCACAGCCCTGGTATGTGAACAGAATGTCACAACGGGGTGACAAAGAATAAAAACATCTTTCCTATATTTTCTTCGAAGCACACGAAAAAAAGAAAAATATCCATATCTGATTTTTGCATAATAACAAATCGAATAGGTGCACCTCTCATTTCCTTCTCCTCCTCTTCCGATCTCCATCTCATCTCGTTCACTCTAAATGCGTCATTCTTCTCTCTCAATGCCCTAATACAGCCTGTATGAGCCTCCACGATAGTCTTCAACTCGGAAAACTGCACGTTCAATCGGTAGATAACGTTTTCCACTTGCTGAAAAGGCAGAGAACAAAAGACCACATTGAAAACACGGAATCAACACCACAAAGTGCGTGCCCCGCCATTTGTCATCATTCTCACCACTTTGATGTCAATCTGCGATAGGACGTCCTCGAAGGAGATTTCCCTCTCGGGGTCATTGAAATTCGATGGAGAAATAGGACCAGTGGTGTCCTCCATTGACGGAAACGTAGTAGTGACCACACCACTTCCAATATTTAGGCCCTTTCTTGAGTTCGCTTGAATGATTTCCTATTTGCGTTTCCGTTGTCACCGGAAATGCACGTGAATGCCTCGTGCTCGGCTCGTTTCTCTTATCCCTCATTGTCAGCTGTTTTGAATTCGTGCTCTCTTCCACTTGGATCGGTGAACTTCTTCCCCTTCCCCTCCATTCGCTCGTTTTCTTATCTCCCCTTTCGTCTCCGAGTGTGATATAAGAAGTGAGAGTGCGGTGATAGAGCAAAGTGAGAGAGTGCGCAAATCGCAGAGAGTGTGCAGAGAAAGAGAGCGCGGTCGATCGACTCTCCTCATAGCATTCATTCATTCACTCTTCCCCTCCTCCCTTTGGGAGTGATCACTCTCTCGCTCTAGTCTCTAGTCTATAGAGACGCGCTGACAAAAAGTTCCTCGTGTCTTCTATTTTCATCCCGTGTTTTCACGTATTCCTTCCGATTCACATTGCGCCAACGATCTCATTTTGTCGATTTTTCCCATCAACTAGTGGTCCAATAGTGGTTCCTAATTGCAGTTACTACTCCTTCCTCAATTCCCTCCTTCATTCATCAATGATGTCGTTCGTTCCCGCCGTTTCCTTCGCTGCTCCCATCGACCCGGCCATCTGGTCCAACAGCAGTCCCATAGCGGGCGGCGACCCCTTGCAGCCTCACGCTCAGCAGGTAACAGAATTAAGATGTATCCTTAGCTACATTATGACAAGTGTAATTACATTACAATACAATTACATTTTGGTGAAAACTGTAATAGGAATGACTTTTTCGCTCTGTTGATAAATATAAATTTACCCTTCAAAAATCAATATTCCCCAGTGCCGATTCGAACGTTTTATCCTTCGATTTATATTTTCTGAAAATGAGTACATTTTCCTTGCACCGATTTATAGTCTTCGACTTTGTCGCGTGTGAGAAATATCATCGTTTGGCGCACCGACTCACTCAAGAATTGCACTCAGCATAGTGGAAAATCGAAAACAAGAGTGACTAGGTTGATGACCACCCGATTCTGTAGAGGATTGATTGTGAAATACGTTGAGGAAAACACCGTTTCCGCAATCCACGTGGAAGATCTTTCGTCTATTTCATAAAAGATAGTAAAAGAAGCTACATGGAGCGAAAGAGTTATTCCTATAGAAGTCTTGAAACACTATTTCATGCAATATCCATATAAATAGTTATTATTATACTAAATTATTAACATTGGAATGTAATTGATCGTTGTTTCAGCTCCACTTCCACACCGCCACCGCTCCCCTCGACCAGGTCAGTGATCTGTGATCGTTGATGTCCTTTTCTCGAGCCATATCTATCAAATTTAACGTTGATTGAACTTATCACTAGCGGATATTGCCTTTTAAAACGATATTTAATTGAATTGTAAAAGCAAGAATGTCAAAAAGAAATAACAGTAATTCCCGGAAGACCCATCGTTGCTCTCTTTCACGTGATTACCGATCACTGAACCTCTCCGATAAGCGAGAGCAGCCGCGAAATTTCGTTGAGTTTTGTGACGACCAAAGTCCAACTAGAGAATAGCGTCGCGTCATTCGGAGCTACCCGACATTTGAGATACAGAGATCACTTGACATTAACCCTAGTCGTAAAATCACTTAGGTCAAAGGCAATTAACCGAAAATTTATCACGCCTAGATTATGATTGAATTTGGACAAATATAAAAGATTATTGAGCAAACATAATGACGCGGTGACAAAGAACAATGTGCGAGTGATAGGAGTGAATGCTCTAGTTTAGAAATTATCACTGCCTGGGTGCGATCTGTCCGTGATGACAAATAAGTGATTTCATTTTGATCAAAATGCAAATTGTCCATTCTTTGCAGGAATGCGCGTGTTGGGTTTGTTGAGCCTTCAGGCGACACAAGTGCACTCTCCTCAACTCCTCTCTACTCTTCTCCCTCATATCCCCTCTATCCCGAATACTCTTACTATCCTCAAGTCTACGATAACTTTGGTCCCGTTCCTCCATTCCCCGTCCATTCCACTCCCGCAGTCTACGACCAGTCTCCATTCGACAATTCGTTCGCTCCAATCGACAACAATTCCCTCTGGGATGCGGCACGTGATAACGTCCAGCCTAAGGTGAGCGAACGAGTTTATGAGATATCCCAAGTTTATGAGATATCATCCGGAGATTAAATATCAATCTTAGGAGCACTTGCGTACTATTTGAAAGTATACTGTCCTATTTTGATAGATATATAGAGTGAGACTTACGGCTTACTTGCGTTTGATGTCAGACAGATACAAAATATATCATAGTCTTTGGTAGCGTCATGATGAACATATCACGGAAACAATGTGACTAGATATATAGTATATGTTCGCCCATTTGATTGCAAATACACACCTCGTTCATAGTGCGACCTCTCTCTATCTTTCCCTCGTGCTCTCTCTCCCAGACGAAGTCTGATGCAATAGTACGCAATGATTACGCGAGAGTCACGGCTATTTGTACCCGCCAACTTCCCATCTTTTCCTCTTCTACTAATCACTTCTCCCCATTTCTTCCTTTTCCTCTCTACTAATCGATATGCTCATGTGAACAGCGCATTAGTCAACGTGTCCTGATCATTTCTCCCCAGGGTATATCTTGTGATGGGCGTGTTTGAACAAGGCCGGGGACATTGGCTAATACCGTAATCAATCGATAACTACAGTAATCCTTTGCAGGAAGAGATTCTTCGTGAGATAATGGCCGAGTGCGAGGAGATCGAGAGACGCTCGCCCTCTTCCGTTTCCTCCGCTGCTTCGACCGTCGCTCTCTCGCCTCTCAGTCAAGTGAGTTAAAGACAGAGCTATTACCGTATTTTACCCTTTTTTAATTACCGTATCCCATGCTATTACCGTAAATGAATCGTTGAATGTAAATGGGCACGCAGGCTAGGATTATCCTTTATCCATTAGAAGCAGAGTGCGGAGACAATATCGGTTCCCGCAGATACATTAGTCAATCGCGAGCAGTGATAAAGTAGTTAGAGAATATCAACAGAAAAAAAACAAACGAACTAACGACAAAACTTAAGACGAAATGTGATTTTCGACTTTATTAGGTAAGGAAAAAAGGTTTACGACTCAAACTTTACTCGAGTGGAACTGGTTACTCAAGTCACCAGCTGAACGGGGTGAATTGCGAGTGATGAGGGAGAATGTGTGATACATGTTTCATCAGTATTGCCTCACACGACGGGGCGGGCAGATAAGAGTAGTCAAAACGTCTCTCTCTCTCTCTCTCTCTCTCTCTCTCTTCCAGCCCTTCACTACCTCCGAAGACTCCGATTCCTCTACTCGTTCCTCTCCCGGCCCTTCTCCCTCCTCTCGACCCACCAGAAAAGAGAGAAAGAAGATGCAGAACCGCGTTGCCGCCACGAGGTTTGATCCTTTTCCACATTATGTCGTTTCGCTTTTTTCCGCCCGTTGAATTCCATTTTTATGATCATTCTGTCGTTTCAAAACAGTCACATGGCGGAGTACTGTAGTTTGATGGGGGAGCAATAATTGCCCAATAAAGGGATATACGACACTAACGGAAGAAAACAGTCATGCCCACCACGGAATCGAACACTATTATTTATAGTACTCATAAACATATATTAGGATATTACAATACTGATAAATACTAAGTCAATACGCTGGATTTGCTTTCAGATACCGCGAGAAGAAGAGAAAGGAGAAGGAAGAGACGAGAGGAGTCGTCGAGGAACTTGAACAGAGAAACAAAGAATTGAGAGAGAAGGTAAGGCGAGTTCGGAAACAAAGTAGCGAGCACAATGTAGAAACTAGAGGGTTGTTGTGAAAGAGGTCAGTACATTTTGTAGTCACTAAACATACTATACCTGACAGGAGTTTATGCTTTGATTCACGCATAATCATGCCGATTCGGTATTCTGCATACCTTCTGGCAGTTCTTTTTCCTAACTATATCCATGTTACCGATCTCTCATTAGAAAGGCCGTAAAACGAATTATCAAAATCCCCACTATCCAGTTTAATTATTATAGTTTTATTTTTAAAAAATCTTCAGGCAAATGCGATCGAGATGGAGGTCAACTATCTCAAGAAACTCTTCCAGGAAATTGGAGTGGCGGATTCTCGTCTGTCGACTAGCCAATAGATGCGGGTCCCAATGTATTTATCCCTTGTTTTCCACTTCCTGAGATACGCCGTGCACCTCTTGCAACTTTCGACTAGGAATGGCTTCGCAAGAAATAACTCTATTCATTTCGCACACACTTACACATGTGTGATTGATGAGAAGGATGGGCGCAGTTCTTGCGAAGCCAACCCTACTTTCGATAATGTTCACAGAGGTGCACGGACATATCGACAGTGTTCAACTACACCACTCACCCCTTGTCATACGCCCACGTTTTGTATACCTTCCCACAGATCTTACTCAAACCCATGAGAGTGCACTTGTTTCGTTCCTGCGTTGAATATTCTATTTTTGATAAAGTAAATGAACTTATTGCTTTCGAAGCAGAACGAAAAGCTCAAGAAAAAAAACATGAATAGTTCGCCGCGAATTAGCGAATTAGTGTGGATTCGTTCCACGACTCTGCAGCGGTTGAGCCACTGCATGGTGCGGGGAAATTACCGGCACTCTATTGCATCAGAGTGTACGATAACAACTAATCCATATTTTTATTTATTTATCGTACACCACAAGTGTGCGACAACATGTACAAAGATGAACGAATAACAGACACTTTCTGACAGGATTGAGATTCTGGCTGAAGGGTCCGTACTAGCGAATTATACGCCCATGCTGAAAAGTTGCCCCAAGGGTAAACAACATGCGTAGAGTCCGAAAGTCGATATTAAAATAGGCCCCGGCCAAACCCGGCTGAGATATGTTTCATGATACTTGAAAAATCGATTTTTTCAATTTTTGTCCAGATCATCGGAAACTCTTACATAGCTATATTTTCTGAAAAATGACGCCGAGAGGATCATTTTTCATGTTGGAAGTTTTCGAATAGCTCGTAGCAGAAAAAAGTTACGGTAAGAAAAAAAATTCAAACTTTTTTTATAAAAAAATAGTTCTCTACAAGTTTTCTGATTACATTTTTACAGCCAACATGCAAAGTTACTACCTCATATATTTTTGCGAGGTGAATTACTTTCTGGAACGTCACCTTGTGAGACAAAAATGCAAAAAAAATCAGCAAAAAATTTTTTTTTGACAATATCCGACACAGTGACAGTCAAATATTGTGTGCACTAATTTTTATACTTGACGGGAAGCAATAAAAAAATTATCCCACCAAATTTCGAAATAATTTTTTTTCGACAAAACCACGACCCCCGGGTCATGGTCTCAAATGTCAAAAAATATCTCATCATATCTTGGATAAACTAGTGATCACAGGTACCTCGATACAATTGGCGTTGTATATATTGCGCTACCATTGCATACACCTAATGGAGGCGATGAAAGCTGAAGAAAAAAATTCCGTTAATTTGGACCATGACCCGGGGGTCGTGGTTTTGTCGGAAAAAAATTATTTCGAATTCTGGTGGGACAATTTTTTATTACTTCACGTCAAATATAAAAATTAGTGCACACGATATTTGACTGTCACTGTGCCGGATATTGTCAAAAAATATTTTCTATTTATTTTTTTGCCTTTTTGTCTCACAAGGTGCCGTTCCAGAAAGTAATTCACCTCGCAAAAATATATGGTAGTAACTTTGCATGTAGGTTGTAAAAATGAAATAAAAAATCTGGATTGGGAAAATCAAAATTTTCAAAAAAAAAGTTTGAGTTTTCGACTTACCGTAACTTTTTTCAACGACAAGTTGTAAGAAAAGTTTGAACAAGAAAAATACTCCGCTGATGGTTAGCTTTCAGAAAATATAGCTATGTAAGGGTTTTTTCAACGATCCGGACAAAAATTGAAAAATTCGATTTTCACGTATCATGAAACATATCTCAGCCGGGTTTGACCGGAGGCAATTCTTAGGTCCATTTTCGGACTCTTCGCATCAAGTTTACCCTTAGGGCAACATTTCAGCATGGGCGCATTATTCGCTAGTACGGACCTATTTCGATCCTGTCAGATAGTGTCTGATATCAGGTTGGCCGGAAAGTCTTGATAACTCTTTTTGTTTTTCTACTGTGTGCCGCGTTCGAACTTTGGTGTCCCCTCGTTCCTCACAAATGACAAGGAGACTAGGGCCCTTGTAGTAAACAACTCCCCATTCCCCTCTCTTTCTCCGTGCTGAAGTTGACGCACGATGTATATTCCCAGTGTAATCCACATCCGCCATGTTCTGCTCTACCTCTTCCTATCTCACACAACGTTGAAGGATTCGGAGACTCTCCTGAAGAAAATTTATGACCAACATGCTCCCTCCTACCCAACCATACAAAGATGGTTCCATCGCTTCAAAGAAGACGACTTTTCACTCGATGACCAGGACCGCTCTGGAAGGCCCCGTGAGTTGGATTTGGATGCGTTGAGAGCCCAGGTGAATTCGGATCCATTCCAAAGCACTCGTGAACTGGCATCCACACTGAAGGTTGCCCATAGCACTGTTGAGGAAGGCTTGAAATCTCTTCGGATGAGAAAAGTTCTTGGTCGATTCATACCCCATGATCTGACCCAGGACCAGCTGGACCACCGAGTCGATGATGCATACAGTCTTCTCACTCTCCACGGCGGCGATCGATGGTTGGACCGGCTGATCACTGGAGATGAGAAATGGGTCCTCTACGATAATCACCACAGGCGAGCCCAGTGGATTCAAGAAGGAGAGACGCCACAGGATGTCCCTAAACCCGACCTTCACCCCAAAAAAGTGATGCTCTCAATATGGTGGGGAGTGGATGGGCCCATCTACTGGGACCTCCTTCCCGAGGGTCAAATAATTTGAAGAAGGAAGTCGATAGTTCAGCCCTGAAAGATAAGAAAATATATTATCAGCATGACTACGCTCGTCCACATGTCGCCAAACTCGTCAAGTAGGAACTGGGAAAGTATGGCTGGATGATTCTCCCTCACCCACAGTATTCCCCAGACATCGCCCCAAGTGACTATTGGCTTTTCTCGGACCTGACCCATGCCCTTCAGAGAGATCGTTCACAACACGAGGAAGTCTGGAGGCCGCACTGAAGCAATATTTCGCCTCACGCCCAGCAGGGTTCTATAGACAGGGCATCCACAAGCTAACACAACGTTGGCAGTATATCGTCGATAATGATGGAGCATATAACCCATAATGTACTTGTGTTTGCTTCGAGAAATAAACGAATGAAAAAGTTATCAAGACTTTCCGGCCAACCGAATAATAATGATATTTGATAATGGGTAAATTAACAGGAATATAGAAGAGGGAAGGGAGCGATCGGGGCAACCGCATTTCGCAACAGCAGTTGCATAATCCTGCCGACTAACCTTTCAACGATGGTGAAAATAACCCGACGAGATTCGCAATCCTGAAACTCATCGAGACAGAATCCACACCACGATATCTTTGTTCATTTCAATGTTCCCGAGAGAACCGTCCACCACGCCAACCGACACTTACAGGAACTCGGCTCTGAAGATTACTGTTCGGGGAGAGGAATACCCAAAGAACGGTGACCGCATCCTCACTCCAGAACTATGAGAAGATTTGCAACAATATCCACCGTTATCCCACCATGAGCATAAGAAAGGAGACGGCACCGACTTCCGCGTTTGCGAGAACTTCAAAAATCAGACCTATTGAATCCACAAAAATTCCGCAAAACGCATAGTTTGGCCGATCATCAGACCATTCTCCGCAGAAAGCGTTATCCTGTTCTCCCCCTGACACAAACATTCCACCGGAATTCGTTTTTTACAAGAAGATAAGTGATGGATGGACATGGGGACGGAACACTTGAACCTAGATCGATCACCTCATAATGATTCGATGATGGGTTGTGAAAGACGTATCGCCAGTTAAGAGCTTTCTCTATCACTTATAAGAGCGCATATCAGATTGGACACGAAGAACGAGAAGTTTCGAAGAAACTCCTCTCGGTAGCGCGTTCCCCCTTATATCGATTCCTCCTTACAACAATCCGCACTCGTGGAGCACTATGGAGCAGCATGACGCTACTAAATTCCATAATATTCTTATGTATCACCCTGTATGAAAAAGCGCATAGGAGGCGGAAATACTCAGCAACCTAGAGGATCCGAACAAGGAAAAGATGGAGGAACGATCCCACCAGACATCTTTTCTAGATGATGGTCAAGTGAGACATCGCGTACGAGTTCTTCTACTTCCTGTCGAACTGAGGAATTCGCTGAAGAAAGCTAAGAAACAGGAATCGCTGTGGAGTTCCAGAGTGACGCAACACGCTTAAGATCAGCAAATAGCTATACAAAAAAGATATTTAGTTGGCATTCATTATGTATTGTGTCAATGCACAATTTCATGATAAATATGTCTTTATGAATTATCAAATTAGCATCTGCCAAATACAATAACTTGCACTGGTTATATATATTCGTCCTTAGACTTAGTGAATCGAGTTAGGATAAAACAAGATTAAGCAAACAATATTGTTGTTGGCATCTGGTCGAGTGTACAGACTATCGCTGAATTGATTGGAATCGGTGGGAGTGATTATTGATTAGCTAAATCTACGACTGAATCGGGGATGGGGCGAAAGTAAGCATGATAGAGAGTGCAAAAATTAGCTAAGCCTGTACAAATATAAAAGTATTTTACAATCGAGAGTAAGGAATAGGAAGGTTGGGGTGAGAATACGCGTGTCCACATACAAATAGATAGAGAGAGAACTGGATAGGAAAATGGTTGAGAGAGAGGAACAGAGTAGGTAGAACAAAGTACAGTAGATTGGACATACGGCATGACACTGGCGAACGAAACCGCCTTCAGCCATACGGAGATGAGGGGATACACAACAGAAATAGTACCTAATTGTGGAGAGGGCTTAGCTTAGTGGGCGGGGTTTGTGAGTGGGCGTGGCTTCAGAGTGGGCGGAGCTAAGACAGGACAGAAACACGAAATTGTGTGATGGGAAGAATAGCTGCGCGATCACATGAGTGGGTTGAAATGGATCGATGGAGAGGAGAGGGGAGAGAGAGGGACGATCTAACTTAGAATCCACTGAAGGGATTCGTGGGAGCGGGTTGAGGCTGGAGTGGCTGAGGGAGAAGAGTGCGAGAGCCAGTGGGAGGAATCGTCGGAGTCGAACCTGAATAGAAAATGTCTCAATAAGTTGTGCATTCGATTCGCATGGTTTTCCTCAACATTATATGCCAAGTCGATGCACATCATTCTGCAGGTCGGAAAACCTACAGAAAGGGGTTTGGAGTGAGAGAGCGTGTAAAGCCTGGACTGTCTCTCTCACTTTCGCTGATCATCCCTGCCCCATTCTGTAAGTTTTGAATCATGTGGCTATACCCAAAGTTACCGAACTTTCGTCATTTTTATACGAGCGCTCCAGTGATAAAAATGTTTAAAAAAATAAAGGAATAAGTAGTCTAACTAACCGGCTCTCATCTCGTTGAGAGTGGGCGATTTGCGCTGGTTGGCAGTGAATGGATTGACGGGAGGAGGAGCAGACGATGTGAGGAGGAACGGATTAGCAGCTGAATGACAGAGATTACGGTAGTCAGAACGGTTGTCAAAGTTCGATATGATCATGAAACTGAATATTAAAACGCGTTCTTTGTAAGAGCACAATTCATGGTAGCCGCAAAACTAATTTAAAGTGGCCTTAATTGCTTAACATTGAACATCTTACAGAAAATGCATAATGCCATGTTTTGATCAAACACCACTATCATTTGACTAGACATGCTTCATTTTAGAAAGCGTTTAGAGAAAAAAAGCAGAAAACTGATGGAAAAGCTCACTAGTAGGAGGAGGAGCGACGCCTCCCATCAAATTGTCCAGATTGACGAGAGATGAATTCTCTCCCAGGAATGTCTCGGGCGTTTTGGTCGTCGCTCGCTGAGCAGAATGGCCATTGGTCGGATACATCGGAGCGGCAGAGAGAGAAGCGAAGGGCTGAATGAGGATTACGGTAAGGATACGGTAGTCTGGATTGGGTCAGACACGCTGTCATAACTGCGAAGAGTTGCAAGAGGACGAACTGTTCCGAAACTGAGTCGTCGTAAAGCTTTGTTCTTTTCATTTTCAAATTTTCGAGTGGTCATCTAGTATCGATTGGTTCAGACGCATTAACTTTTCTACTCTTTGATTTTCATAGAAATGAGAGGAAATATAAACTTACATCAGAGTTGAGCGCTGCATTGTGCTGATTCTGCATGGGCGCATCCCATGCCGAGAAGGGATCCGACGAGGGAACCGACTGAGCGGGCGCCGACGGTGCCACGCCCCATGGGTCCGCCGTCGGAGTGGGCACCGACGGGTACAGCGGGGGCGGGGCCTGAGAGGGCGGGGCCGGGTTCCAGGGGTCGTTGAAGGTGGACGAATCCCAGGCAGAAGTGGGCTGCGAGGGATTGTGAGACATGGGCTCGGCCACAGTCTGCAAGCAACGGCGTCAATTATTTATTAATTATCTTTTTTGTATAGATAGCCAGTATGCGATTGCTTCGATGAATACAGTATCTAATCAGTCCTCGATAGTCCTCCTCCTACCGTACTCACCATCTGTCCGAGTCCAAGTGAGAGAAGATCGTCGAGTGCCGACTGAGAGAGTGTCGATCCACTCACAATCGCATTCGGCTGTTGAGAGAGACGCTCGGCCTCCTTGCGAGATTCCTCCAGAGCCAGCTGAAAATACAAAAGAGTTATTCTCATATTTGATGCAACGCAGCTTGCGTCATCACTAGGTAACCAGTGTTGCATCATCAAGTCCGTCGTTAGGCAATCGCATCATAACTATACAATCCATGGTTGCATCATAGCTAGGCAAAGTGCGTTATCTTCACTAAGTAATCATGTTGGATCACCACTAGGCAATTCTATTGCACCATTAGTTTTAGCGACAAGGAATGATAGATCAAATTAGATCATACAAATTGTTTTTTTAAATCGCGTTATATCTGGGGAAATTTGTGTTGCATCAGCTCCAGGTAATTCAGATTTCATCATTACTAGTGAATCCGAACAACTATTGACTAGAACATTCGGATTGCGCTTTCTGGACGATTTTTCGGTTTAGTTTTAAAGGGACCCGGCAGAGATTGACAACTTGATCTCTATTAGTCGAATATGACATTCTGATAACGGGAAAAATAGTGAAAAAATTCTCGGGACTTTGTGTTTCGGGATATGCGCATGTGAACTGTCGTGGTGTACGAATTCGACGTTTCATAATGTGGTCATAATTTCGAGGAATGAACATGACATGCCCTGAATTCTGCTTAGTACTCATTCAGGACATCGTAGGCATTCATCCAGCACAAATTTTTGGAGCTGAGACACTTTTGAAAAGAAATTAGGAAACGTCAAATCCCAGAGCGTGTGCCTCTGGGAGTCGCCGTAAACCACTCCCAAAGGGTCCGACAATTTTTTTTCTTTTTTTTTCCTTTATTAGTCGACCAAAATAATGCCAAATAAGTGTTTCACTATCTATGCATGGTCCCTTTAAGAACCCTGTTTGAGCTTTTCCGAATAAGCAGAATATGATGCATACGCAAAATTGTTCTTGTCGCGTCATCATTCTTTCTTTCCGGTGACTAGACAATCGTCAGCGTTGAAAATGTCGTTCACCTGGAAGAGAACATCGTCTCCCTTCCTCTTCTCCTCTTCTCTCTCATGTTCCTCCTTGGATAGAGCGAGAGCAATCTGCATTTGCATCTCCTCCTCACCGAGAGAACCCGGACGGGCGTCGTCGTACTCTCCTAAATAATAAAATATTATTTTTTTAAATAAAAATATTCATATTTTAAAATTATTTAGCAGTGGATGTACAAAAAGGATACGAATGAAATGGAAGTTATTGCGAAATTATCGGAATTGCCTAGTGATGACGAAAAAACGTCTCGAGAGATTTCGTCATCACTAGTCAACTCCTCTCTCTCTCGCGCTGTCCCTCTTTCCCTAACTTTTTCACGTAAAAACAGTGAGAAAGCAGATGTGAGACTGGCGATGTCCGCTCACAAATTCAGTGGAAAGGGACAGGGAAAAAGATGTCCAATTCATTCCGAGATCCCTTCCTTCACCCTTCAGTGTTCACCAATGTACTCTTCTTTTCACACACTCGCGTTCGCCGACTGGTGAGTGTGTGAAACGAAGACTACATCGATGTACATAGATGAACAATGATTGTAGGTAGTAGGTCCTCTCATTTCCCTCCCCTTTCTCAAATATCCCTTACCAGGTGGTAACTGTGCGCGTGCGGCGGACGTCGATGAGCGAGTCTCGTGGCCGACGCCCGACGAAGACTTGAAACTGCAATAGGCAAATATTTAATTAGTATCACATTTGGTATTATCATTTAGATGTTTTCTCTATTTATCCGTTGAATATGTATTAATTTGTACAGATCATCTTGTATTGATCAATAAAAACGTTTGTCTGGATGCAATGCAAATTACTAAATGCACTGTGCGATTCAACGGAGCCCAATCTATGGCATATTCAACGGGTAAATAGAGAAAACAACTAAATGAGTACACTAAATCAGTGGAAAAGACTGAATTCGATAATTAGTCAATCATTAATTAATTAATTAATTACCGATTGCGAGTTAGCATGAATCGCGTCCTCTCATTCTTCAGTCTCTCTTCATCAGTGAGCAGCGCCGCCATCTGCTTTGCCTTCTCGCGCACGTTCATTCCCTACACCAATTATTAATTAATTATTAATTAATTATAAATTTAATTAATAATTTGTGTACCTATGTTCAGTCAACCACAACATAATGCTGAAATATTTGTCTACCCAATAGAGTTAACAATTTCATAATGAAAGTCTAGTCCATTTCATCTCATATTCATGACCGGGTTCTTGACAGGCATAGAAAGGACAGAT
The DNA here is from genome assembly GCA_036245785.1 of Pristionchus fissidentatus. Lineage (NCBI taxonomy): Eukaryota > Metazoa > Nematoda > Chromadorea > Rhabditida > Neodiplogasteridae > Pristionchus > Pristionchus fissidentatus. The sequence continues at coordinate 10,165,541 of BTSY01000007.1, forward strand.
TCTCCATCTTTCTCATGGTAGTCCTTCTATATTACCCACTAAATATCTGATTGGAGAGGATGAAATGAAAATAACCCTCACCTGATCTCTTCCCTCCTCGACGTGTTGGAAGTCTCGCAGCGTCTCGATGGAGTAGATATTCTCACGGCACTGTTGGGCAACCTGCAAATATCAAGTCTTTTTTTGAATTATTATGCTAAAATAGTTGTTTCCCAATGAAAATTCTCATTTCCTCAATAACAATTGGTCCTTATTTTATTCGAGTAGAGAGAAATGTGATGTCCCGTTAAGTTTTGCCAAAAACACAAAACCAATTTATGCGAATAATCGCAACTCAACTATTGATAAATCATGTAAACGAGTACATTCAATTTCAATCTATATCACTCAATTAAAAAAACCATCCAAATTGTCCGTCCGCACAAAGTTGTCTCAATTTCTTTTTTTCGCGAGCCGCAAATTGCCAGGGGCACCTTTAGTAGGACAGAACGGGAAGTTTTCATTGTGGGAAGCGCCCGTGATGTACTATGTATCGTGCATGATACGATTTTTACGATCCAACTCTTCCCTTTTCTGTCGTTGTCAATCTAGATTTGTCCATTCAATTCAACATGTATTCCACTTCGACCACGCTTGGCTTATTTCCATCGCCGTTTCCGATTCCCCGCGAGAGTTGTTTGATGTCACGTCGTTGACGCCATAATCCTTTCGGTACGAGTGGTACTCCACCGCTCTCGCTCTCTCTCTCGCTCTCTAACAGCGCTTTAGCGCAATAAATTTCGAACGGCAATATCCACTTCCGTGGGAAATTCCCGCTATATTGATCGAGATCCGGCGAGAAAGCTGCTCTGTGACACCTCTTCTCTTCCTCTGGTGTCTCTTTTCACTGCAGTTTCATTCGCTGCTCGTCTTATTGAATGGTCGGCGCTCACGCACAAAAAGAGTATGGCATCCAATTAGAGAAAGGGAGAGAGAGAGAGAGCGGTTTTCCCCCTTCAGCTTTTTCCCTTCCCGCCCTTCATATCCGACCAAACCCTCTTATGAATGTGATACTCGAAGGACGAGGTGTCATAATTTCCCGGGAATATCACACAACTTTAATAAAGCGGATGGAACGTTTGGGAACTATCTTTTAGAAGTGCGAAATTATAAAAGTTTCTAAATGTTCTGAAACACACCGCAAAGAAGTCCTCTGAAAATATTTTGAGAGTTCCGAAACGGTCGTTCCAAAACGTCTTATCTCCAATAAAATGCAGTTCTTCTATTGAGAACGTTCCCGAATTTTATGTGCACTGCGGGCCTTTTGTGACTAGGCCATCCGTTCTTTTCCCTTCTTTCGACCATCGATTTACTTCCTGCCTCTCTCTCTCTCTCTCCTCCCCTAACTGCCGTACTTGAATAGTGCATTCAATTGGGCGTTCGCCCTTTTCGGCGGTCGAACTTCAGAGTAGTGACTGCAGGGGGATTTGAGTGGGTCGCACTCTCACAGAAAAGGGAGGGGACGACGGGGTAACTCTAAGCTTCTTCTCCCCCCCCAATTTCCCCCTCTCTGCCTTTCTCTCTCTTCTCCTCGCGTTCCGCCGTGCAAACTGGTTCAGCACACGGCTTTTGGCAGAGAGAGAGAGAGAGAGAGAGGAGAGAGAGAGAGAGAGAGAAGCCGCCCAAAGAAATGAGTGGATGAGACGAAAACGGGGAGAGGAGAGTGGCCGCTCCTCATTAGTCAGAGAGTAGCGAAATGGAAACAAAGTGGTTGGGTGATGACGAAATGAGTGACATGGCTGAGTCACTTTTCCACTTCCCCCTGTCAACACTGTGTCCACAAGGATGAGAGAGAGAGAGTTGCCAGTATCTAAGCTCACTACCGCTCAAACCGCCAAAAAGTCAATCGATATCTGCCTCACGGTCGCACTATCAAGTCTGTCACATGACTATCAACCGGGGCCGTCCTTTCTATAACCACCGAGTGTCAAAGTGATAGCGATAACGAGGCATGTTGATGAAATAGCGAGCACACGCCGCATTCATTAGCATCAAAATCAAAAATCAATCCTCCGTCCGCACAAAAACACGCCCGCATGGCCCTGGACAACACGCAAAAACAAAGTGGCCAGGGCCGTTTCAGCGCTCACTAAGATTGCGGTGCTGATAGGTTACTAATTAGCGACTAATTATCGATTTTGTGGGGAAAATGTTACAGCGCGATGTGCAAATTGAAATAGTCAAGTTGGACATTTCCATGTTTAGCAGGAAGTTGTACTTTTTCACGTTCGTATAAAAGTATAAATTCAATACAGTGAAAAACGCCGATTCGACCACGTCGACGGACATCCATCTCTTGCCCGTTTACAAAGCAACTCATTTCTCCATTCCCCTGACGGAAAAAAAGAAAGAAATAAATAAAGAAAGAAAGAAAGATAGAAATGTTCTACCTTCTCGCTGCCACACTTGATGAGGAAGTCGAGAAGGACGAGACTCTTGTACACGTGTCTCCAGTTCTTTCCGTGGTCGTTGAGACGCTTCCAGATGATCGACATTATCTCGGTGAACGCAGCCTGCAAATACAAATTATTTTAAAGGTCGTAAGGGTCCACTGAAATTTGCCAAGAGAACGTTCTGCGAGGTTTCCTTCGCAGAGAGCGGTTCCCCAACCCTCCTCCTTCCACACCTCTCGCGTGTCGATTAGGATACGAGAGAATGTGTGAAATGAGGAGGATGGAGTACCATGCTCTAAGCAAGAAAACCCTGGAGAACCGTTTTTCAGGCAAATTTGAGTCGCACGACCGGTCTGAAGGGTCGGATGGGTCGCAAACTGACGGGGTTATTGGAGAGGTCGGCGATCTCGCTCATCAGTCCCGTGCTCGGTCCCCATGGATCGTTGCTGCAAAACGCACACATTTACATTTAAACAATTTTATTTGGGTGATACAGTTGATACAGTTGGCTCGTTTTGGGTGATACAGTTGGGTTGTTATGAGAGGTGTGCAATGCACACAATAACTATTATTGTTATTCTCGAAATTTTCACGTGAGATCCTGTTGTTACCCTCTCTTCATTTCCCCTATTGTGACTCTCTCTCTCCTTTTCGGGCCTATTGCCTGTCTATTCCTCTCGAAAACAGCGGGTTCGTTCGGCTGCTGTGTGGAATGAGGAATGACAGTGGATCTCGTGAGGGAGAGAGAGAGAGAGAAGCTTCTCTCTCTCTCTCTCCCCTTCTTTCGAGTGTGGATTAGGTGTGTTCGCATCGATTGCGAGACGAGTCAACCGCACGTTTCCAAGGAAACATGTGACTACGCAGAGTTGTACCCAGTGTTTCATGCACCGAATATAAAAGGAGGGGTGGGCTGTGGTATTTTCCTAGAACCCTGTCAGATTCCAATATAGGTATGAAATGGGAGGATTCCTGCCTGAATATGTTTCCAGGAATACAATGTCTGTGAGGCCTATCCAGACTGAAATCTTCCCATTTCTTACCAGTTTTGAAATTTTGAGATACTAATAAAATAAAATAAAATAAAAAAATACCTGGTGGCCTCGCGGACTTTGACCTGCGCGTCGGAGAAATTGTAGGCGACGTTCTTCACCTGTCGACGAATCGTGGCGATTGACATGGCTGTCTGAAAGAGGAGAAGTAATTAGAGAGAGAGAGAGAGAGAGAGAGAGAGAGAGAGACGGGAGGAATCTGGAGCGGGGATGGACCCACGTCGGGATAATTAAGGAGCGAGGGATGAAAAATGAGACGGCGTCGCGACCTACTGGAGATAAGTTACACTGCGAGGTTTTGGATGGAGGGAAGAAAGAGAAGAACGAAAGAAGAAGAGAAGAGAAGGCAGAGTCGATAGTGCGACCATAGTGCAGACAGGGTATAAGGGAAGGACAGAAGAGGAGATCGATCGGTGGAAAGAAAGAAGGAGGAGGAGACACATGATTGCAAAGCACCAGACAGGGGGAAGGGCGAGAGAGTGTGCAAAAATGAGAGAGTCCCTCTCGATTTCATACGTTCTCTCACTCCAAAGCCCTTTCTGTAGGGTTGGCCGGCCTGTGGAGAGAATAAGAAGGAGTGGGGAGGGACATGGATCGATTAGGGTAAACAAGTGATTCATCGCTCCTCGCGGTTCAGAGAATGGAGTGAGGCGAGAAGAAAGAGGAGGGGGAAGGGTGTAGTGAAGAGAGAGAGAGAGAGAGAGAGAGAGAGAGAGACAGTCTCACAATCAATATATGGAGATAATGATGGAGAGAGTGGAGAGTGGGTAGAGAGGCTAGAGAAGTAGAGAGGGAGCGTTGAGAGAGGGAACAGGATTTAACCAAGGCCATAAGCTTCCCTCTTTCCACATCCCTTCTTGGAGTCTCTCTCTCTTAGTCGCAGTATGCATCCAACACACATAGATAAGGCAACAATGGCGGAAGGTGGATGAATGGGCCCTCGGGGTGGAGAGAGAGAGAGAGAGAGAGACCGCTCACGTCTCATCGATCTTCAGGAATGGAGAGAGTGACCAAGGGAGTTCCGAGGGATGAGGGAGGGAAGGAAGGCAAACTGAGAATGGAAAGAGTGGCCTGCGGGGGTCCAGAGAAGGGGAGCGGGGGAGAAAACACAGAGGAGAGAGCGGCCAGAGATACCAGACAGAGGGGGAATAGATGGCAGAGAACAGAGAAGAATGGGAGAGAAGGGTTTACGATGAATTAGAATGGAGAACGGCTATTGAGACGAATCCGGCGAGATGAGACGAGAGTGGGCAGAGGTCAGCCGATTGGTGCGCGATTGACGCTAGGGAACGCGCTCGGAACGGCGAAGACGCGCGCAATTCCGAGTTTAAGTGATAACGAGGCTGATAAGCGCCAAATGGCGGAGTTCTAGTGTTTGAGACAAGGGAGCAGGTCAGCCGAATCCGTTTTGAGCGAGAAATGGAGGGGAAACGGCCGGAAATATAGAAAAACGGCCAAATATTCGAAATACTCATTCAAATCGAGGAAAATAGCAGTTTTTCGCCCTTTTCCACCGCGAAAGCCAGTTAAAACGGGCAATAAGGAGTAAGCAACGGGGCACGGGGGAGAAACGAGGAGAAATGGATCAATAAACAAGAGAAAGACAGGAAAAAGCGTGAGTAAGCCGACTGAATCGCGCGAAATGATGATAAGAGCTCGGAGAGAGAAGAGACCGAGAGAGCGCGAGCTCGGCGACCTTTCACGAATCTCGGCGAGCCGGCGGGGATACTGTAAGGCGCATAAGAAGCACACCACAAAAGCTGGCGTGTCACCGCGAAGTGATGTTTTATTTATTCAATTTGTTTTTTATATTATTTATTTTTAATAATATCTGAAGTTTTTTTAATAATAAAAATATTAATAATACATAATAAATATTTTAATAATTTGAAAAAGAAAAACAGTTTTAATAATTTTTGAGCATCCTGTCCAGATGGGAATACAAACAGATTGGAATACATAATTATCAATGCATATTGCACATATGATCTGAATGAAAGCGAGTTTAGGACTGAAGAATAGGAGATGACGATAGGGTCTTCATCATTTATCTTCTGAAATCATTTGCAACTCTGAGTATTCGGTTGAAAACAATTTCCCTTTCAGTGTATTTATGTCTTTTCATAAACATATTTCGGTGTCAAGGCATTTTTAAGTTTTAGGGGGTCAGAGGTGATCGGGATCTTTGAATTCAGGACACTATGATCAGATGGCGATTACACAGACATATTTATTTGTTCAATGCCTGTTCAATGATGCTGTTTCTCCATGAGAAGGGGTGTCTTCTGTATGTTTCCCCCATTTGACTCCGATGGGGCACCACATGATTCCAACTCTACAGACCGGGATTACAGCGAGACAGTGTGCAAAAGTGAGTGAGTCCCTCTCGATTTCACACACTGTCTTACTCCAAAACCCTTTCTGTGGAAAGAAGTTCTACCGTAAGCTAATTGCATACTTGTATACGCATGCTTTACTATCTTCAGCACATTTCATCGTCACGCGGAAAAACACAGTGGACACAGTCGTCCAGTGTACATAATTGCGTGTCCCTTACAGCGAAACGGGCGATAAAAGAGGGAGTGCCGACTCTCTCTCTCTTTTCTCTCTCTCTCTATCTCTCTCTCTGATAACGGCGAGTTTGAGTGTCCTGCAATCTTGCGCAAACTGCGCAGCTTTTTCGACAGTTTGACATTGAGTACGGTACTGAAAAATGAGTGTGTCACTAGGAGCAAGGTAGTTGTAAAGTTACCGTAATCTAGTGGCTTAACTACTGTTGGCTTGGACTTCGTAGTGCTATCCAAAGGATGCTTCGGCCTCAGAAAATTCAATTTTCTGAAAGCCGGTTCAAAGACTTACTCAAATGGTGAAATTCTTACAATTACAATTTACAATTATTTGAGTCGGCAGATGTCCGTCGTCTTCAGACGATTCGGTTCTTTTGGTTCAGGCATTATTGCCCCTAGTGTAGTCTGTCCTATATAAAATGTTGATCCAAATCGAGAAAAAAAGTTTTTCCCGGTCTCTTGCAATCTCCGGTGATATCTGCCTTAGATGATCAATTCTATTTCTAATTCATCGCACCCGTGGGATTGAAAAGCTCCTGAGAAGTATTCACGCACAGGAAACTTATTCCCATGCGATTATTTGAAATGCAGTCGGTTAATTTTCTTAAGAAGACCATCGACCGCGTATGATAATACGAAGTCACATATTGTTCGGCGCTCCGAAGCAATAATGATAAATATTGTGTTGCATTGTAGTGTATTAGTTCATTATTCAATATTTCCAGATAAGACGGTAATATTTGAAATTATCCTGTAGAATGATATTATTTAAATCACGAGATAAAAATGTTATATTGAAATGTCGTCTTCTTTGGTTCCTTATTGCCTCTCGGTTCTCATTCTTCTACAACGGTCGTTTGGCTGCGGGGCAAATCGGTTCACATTCACACTCTCATTCACTTTTTCACACAATCGCAAGGGCTTTTTATCGAGAGAGAGAGAGAGAGAGAGAGAGAGAGAGAGAAGGGGGCAAAGATAAGGTCGAATATTAGCCGAGAAAGTGAATGGAGTGGAAATGACGTAGTCAAAAAGAGTGAGGGAGAGGGAACTAATCGAGGGAGGGGCCGAAACTTATCCTTGACTCTGCAAGAAATGAGTGTGTGCAGCCACTTTGCACGGTCGGATCGAGTACGGTAATCGATGATTAATCGACTAATTGGGCGAACGCTCATATTCCAAGTGACGAAATGACGCAGTGTGCACCACGAGGATCGTCTACGAGATCACACAAACAGACAAACACACAACTGCCACAAACACAAACTTTCATAGCCACACTAATACTTGCTAGCAAAATCGCAAAGATCCGCTCGGCCGAGTTTCTTCACCTGGAAGTAATCCTCGTGACCTATCCTCCGCCCTGATAATCCCTCCCTACAGTAACTCTCTCTCTCTCTCTCTCTCTCTCTCTCTCGTGAATCACTCATTCTCCTAACTCCATCTCATCATCATCAGCTGCAGGGCGTGGTGGGAACGGGAGGAGCTGAATTGACTCACTACACTTTCGCAAGGATCGTGTATGGAGCAGCACTCCCTTCTTGTGCTCCATTCTTGTTGTAACCCTCTCTCTCTCTCTCTCTCTCTCTCTCTCGTGAATCACTCACTCTCCATACTCGAATTTGATCGACCATGCGACCGGAAGCACTCGAATTCAGCCTACAATTTGTGTTTTGTAGTTGCTTGTTTTGTGAGGAGAGAGAGAGAGAGAGAGAGAGAACATCGCCACGAGCGGCACTACAGCATATCATCTTTCTCGCACATTTTTGATGATATATCTCGATCCTATCACAACTTTCTTTGTGACTCAGGAATTCGTTAAGTGACTGATGAAACAAGGGGCTGGTGCCATAAGAGACCTCGGCCGACTCCTCCCTCCCTCATTCCACACCCTCCATTGTCTGCTAGATGGTTGCATAACTCGTTCCCTCCACTCATCAGATTCCTTTCTTCTCTCTATCACTTCCTTTATCTCCCTCCTCACTTGACCTCTCCTCCTCTTCCTATCAGTGACATTGCAAGTGTTAGCCGGAGGAGTAGCAACATTCCCTTTCTTCTGTATCTCTCCTTCCTTGCAACAATCGCATAGTAATCACTCTCAGTCAGTCACTCTCTCCCACCCCCTAGTGACCGGTGAGTCGCCATTATGTTTCATCACTTTCTACTTCTATGAATCAATCTTTATCACAAATCAAATCTCCCTAATCTCGATCTGTATCAAATATCAGGTAGGGTCAAGGGGCATGTTGAACTCCTCTTGATTTGGATTCCGTTGGTTCACCACCAGTGTCTTCCGATTGTGTAGTTGAGCTCGTCTCTCTAGCGTGGATATCCCACAGGGCTCTCTCCTTGGTTATCCTCTAATCATAACTATGGTTCTCACCACTTTCACTCTTCCTCCCCCTCTTCTCTCTACTATAAGTCATAACTCGATCTCTCTCTCTCTTCACCTCCGGAACCAGATCACTCCCTTATCCAAACAAACGGATTCTCTTCTGTTCAGCTCTCATGGATATTATCCTCTCGTCTCTTTCTCTCTCGCGTTTCTTGCATGATCTTCCCGTCTTCCTCTGCTTCACTTCCCTTTTTGCACCCTGCCCTCTATCTCTACAGTATGTCTTGAGTTCAAAACCGATTACTTAAACTTCCGGCCGATTTTGTGCTCGCAGTAAAACTGTCGATACGATCTGACGAGAGTGATCCGACCTTCTTTCTGAGCACCGGACGTTTACTGGTTACGATCACCACTTGTCTGAAATGGATATCTAGCAGTGTCTATCTGTTCATTTCCCCAAGACTCTCCCCGTTTGAGTTATCCCTAGCATCTTTTTTAACGCAATGCGATAGAGTCTGTGGGGGAACTGAACAGAGAGATACTACTGCTGAGCAACTACCGTAATCCGATCTCAGGGGGTGCGGCGGAAACTGGACAACCCCAAGATCTCCGAGCACTTATACCAGTCTTAGTAATCATAATCGTGATGCAGCTTCACAGTTCGAAGGTCGAACTTATTATCATTACTCATTCGCGGCCCCGATTCGATGTCGGCCCCGATTTGGACTAATGGACGGGCGGACCCGCCGGGCACACTTGTCCCCCTATTCCCTCCCCCCACCGACCTCAGATCTGAGTGGTACTCGGCCTAAATGGTGGTTGCTCGTCCACGTTAGCTTGAACATCTGACATAGATATACTCACAATTACAGTGCTAAGGCGACTCAGGTGGTAGACACTTTATCTCCAATGTTCTCTCATTATATCGTTTACTTCATTAGTTATTCCGGCATGGCTATGGATTTATTTATTAGCCGTAGATTGGATTGCTTTGTATCATTCGATTTTACTTGTTCGGCAGTTCTCGTATCAGTGTTTTCCTGGATGCAGCACGTCTCCTGTAAATCGTTGCTTTCAATCACTCCCTCCTATCAATGGCCGAGTTGTTGAGTGACTCTCGTCTGCCGCATTCATTACAGTGTCTGCACACACTTCTTCCCTCTTCTTCTTCCTGTTCTTCCTTGCACAACCAAGCAACACTCTATTACAAAAAAAAGACATGAAAAAGTCGTGTCGCGCCTTCCTTTTTACTTCCGCACTCTCGTACAATCACTAGGATGAGGAAACCAAGCGAAAAAGTACCTGTAAGTGAAATGTCTGTTATTTTGTGATATTTACTTACAGGTAAGTGAACTTCTTCAATTGGTGTCCTGATCCTAGTGCCTCCCTCTCACTTGATCCTTTTCTCGACTTTCTTGTCTCTTTTTCCCATTTACTCACCAAGCCTTCCATCTCCATTGGCACGTTATAATTAGTACCAACATTGACTGCGCAATGTAGCGTGCACCAGAAGCCTGGAGAACAGGGGATACGTAGTTGTATACAACCGTCCGCGGTAGAGCAGTCCTCTTCATTCCGGCATTATCGTTTTTACCATTTTTCCTCTCACCTGATCATCTTTCTTCCCTTCTCTCGACTTCCTTGTCCGCTCTCTTCGTTTTCTCTTCTTTCTTGTCTGAACTCAAACCGCTCTTTTCGCTCCACCGACACACGCACGATTTATGATCTGCCCATACATATCTGCAGCACAACTCTCTCTCTCTCTCTCTCTCTCTCTCTCTCTCTCTCGTTCTCGATTTACTCGTTTATCTTTCTCGATCGTAAACTGAACTCTCGCCCCTTTGCAGGATGCGGTTACTGTATCTGCTTCTTCTGCTCTCCGCGTTGTTGATATGCAGAACAGATGCAGCTCCGAGGTACGTACGTTTTATTTTGTAAAACATGGAAAATTCGAATCAGCTTTGTGTTTTGTGTCGCACACTTTTTGTAATGTTAAGAAGAAGCAATGAAACGGATTGTAGTACTCACCTGGTTTCACTTTGAAATGACTACCGCAGTTTTACAGTATTTGGGTATCGGATATTGTATAGTTTGAGGTGCGCGATTAAAAAAACTTCCTAGAGCACAGTTGCGGAATCGGTGTTTCACTTTGAATATTGGATAACCGTTGCACAGTAATCGGAGTAGTAATAATTTCCAAGAGAAATTTGGTTGTCACCACCAAACCACATTAGCGGAGTGCAACAAAATACGAATATTTTGCTCATACTCATTTGAGGCATAACCCTCCTGACATGATTAATATATTTATTGCTGAGCTGCGAAATCGGTGTTTCACTTAAAATATAAGATGCTCGTTGCAGAGTAATGATTCGATCGGGCGGTCGTCTGGATCGAATACAAGAGCAGACGATGGAGAATTGGAGCGAGTCACTAAACAAACACAAGCACCATCACCATCACAAGTCGAAGCGCCATAGGTGAGTGGAACAAGTGTTGCACTTCTCTCTCTCCCTATCTCTCTCTCTTTCGGGGTCAGTTATGCTGCTTCTTCGCCTCACCTCTCCTCCAGCACAGTAATGGCCCCTATCAATCACTCTGGTTCGGGAGGAGGAGGGAGTAGATCAGCGGAAGTTCCCAAACAAGTACTGATTAGAGAGAGAGAGAAAGAGAGAGAGAGAGAGAGAGAGAGAGAGAGAGAGAGAGAGAGAGGGAAGGGAGTGACCTACGGGGGTTCCCATATTCGAGAGTGAGATTGATGCGAGTTGCCATGTATTCTCGACTCTTTTTAATCGGCGCAGCAGAGACAAAGAAGAGTACGAGAAAGTGAGATGAGGAGAGAGAGAGAGAAAGAGAGAGAGAGTTATTACCCATGACATTGAAACGGTTCATTAGCTTTATCTAGCGGGTTAACTAGCTTGTAAAGAAGAGATAAGATAGATAGCCATGCAAAGGAGAAAGGTAGAAAAAGAGATCACGTAGTGATCATATCTCTTATTCGCCGTGTGTGATCGTATTTCGGACGTGAACAAAAACTAGAATGACAAAGTTTGATCAATGCTTAGATGATGTACTCATCCATTTACTTACATCATCCCCATAGTGCATTCTCCCGCTGTTCAACTTACATATCTTCAACTCACAGAATGTGGGCATGCTTTGAGGCGCCGCATTAGTATATCGTCCATAATTATCAATCAATTCATTCTTACCAATGCCTGTGGATTAATAATAAAACAATATATAAAAAATGGATTGGTGAAAACGGGAAATAAACTAAAATAAACTATTTGCTAATTGCAGACACAAGAGGCGTCATCATCACAAGCGAAAGCGAGAGGAGAAAGATGTCGATTCGATTCTTCTCGATCTCGACAAAATAATGCGACCACGATTTGGTTGATCGTCGTATTTCGATTAGTTTCCCTCAGAACGTCGCTTTCTCGGTTTTAGGACGTTTTGGAATCGCCCTTTAGGAACCCTCAAACTGTCTTTTCCAGTATTTCTGGCTACATTTAGTAACTTTTAGAAACAGATTCGGGTTCCTCAACGACTGTTTCAAAGTGCACAATCACCGCTCGCTCTTAGGATCTCGCTAGGCATATCGAATATAGAAGCATAATTATATATGAGTCCGTCATCGTTTCGTGATCTTGTTTCTCTCGTGCATTCTCGTGCTTCTCTGCATACTTTGACTGCTTTACAACTTGATTTCTCCCCCCGCTTGTTTCCTGCTTGCCCCAACGTGTCTTTCGCGTATAACCTCACATATACACTTTCGAAATCAACCGAATTGTCTGTAATTATCGCCCGCCCGCCCTCGGTTGATCGAATAAACAGGCACTACAAAGAATGGGAGTGAATTAGATGGGGTGGAATCCTACGCCTACGGAATTCCTGCTCAGGCTCACCACACTCGGTGGCCTTATAATTGATAACTACATTGATTGCACAAGGTACCAGAAGTCTGGACAGCAGGGTATACATAGTCCTCTACAGCAAAGTTGTGGAGGTTATTTAAATCAGAGTAGTCGCTTGTCGGCGTAAAGTCCTCTTGCTTCCAGTAGTTACCTTACCGCCTAGGGAAGTCGAGAAAGGGGAGAAACATGAACCCCCGCACATCATTCGGTTGCCTTGGCTGAGAGTGTGGGTGAATCACTCATCTCTCTAGCGCGTCAAACCACATGGGGATTGCCAAGTAAAAAGTGAAGGAAGACTCAAGCAGTCAAGTCTCTTCTGAGCTCTCCTCACTCGGAAAACACACACACACCCACAGTGGGGGATGATGTATACTGCACCCCCACCCGCTCTCTCCAATCTCTCTTCTTCCTCCTCTTCCTACTCCCAGTCGACCTCACCAAGCGGATATGGAAGAGAGAGAGAGAAATGAGAGAGGGGCACCAAAAGCGGAAAACAAGTGCTAGAAATACGCGCAATCTCAGGCCCAAATTCTGTTCGAAGATGAGAAATATTGAAATAACCTCCTCAACTTTCGTCATTCTTGTACGGTGGTTTCTCATTTCGCCGATGATGTCAGATATTGAACAGGAGCTGAGCTCGTCGTATTCGCCCTCGGGACATGGGAGGGGATTCAGAAGGCGGGACAATGAGGGGGGAGAAAGGGGGCGGAGTCTTGGCTATAAGAAGGGGGACGGTAGGAGGGGAATCTTCACTTGAATCGAGGTCCTTCTCCTCCTCTCTCTTCGCTCTCCCTCTGAGTCTTCTTCTCTTCTCCATTATGAACTCATCTATCGTCATCGCCCTTCTCTTCGGAGCAGTTCTCGTGGCAGCACAGTACGATGAGGACGAGATCGGGTACGGTAGATTATTGTTTTATCGAGTGGGTACGGTAGCATATACGTTTATTGATCGGGCACCTACAACCTACAATTTTATTGACTCGGTACGGTATCCTGAACTTTTGTCGATCAGGTACGAAAATCAATAGTTTTATCAATAGAGTGCGGTAGCCTACACTTTTATCAATCGGGAATGATATCTTATAAGATTATCAACAGCACTATTAGAGAAAAGTGAATTGCCAAAAAACGCGCCCAAGCTGTGATTTTAATGTAGAAATGGGAAATGTTCTCTCCAGTCGACTAGAGCTCAATAGGGAAGTAGACACGTCTGGATTCATTAATATTCGATCGCATCCTCTCTTTTTTGCTGCCTGCTCGATTTACGAAGAGTGGGAGCTCTTCTGCATGGGAACAGTGGCAGAGCAGCCACATAACAATATAATTACGTTAGGCTAGTGGAAAGCCTTTTGATGAATTTATCGAAGATTTTGTATACAATGGAATACAAATTTTAGCTTTCGGGGCACTGATCAAGATGGTGTTTCAAATAGGTTTGAGACGTTATCGATGGTGTTCTTCAGAATTATTCATTTTGTCCATCGGGATCAGTCTTCTTTCCATATCATAGATAAAAATGAGCGGCTGAAGAAAGGAGAAACGACCTTACGAGATGCCTCGACGTGAAGATGTTGCGTTCGAAGGAAGAGAGTTTCTAGATTCTAGAACTTGCTTCAACCAAACTCGAATCATCAATCTCAGAGGGAAAGTAATTGAATCTAGAACCTGATGGACCAACCATCTTTAGTAGTCATATCCATCACTCAGTGACCATTCCTGCTTGGATGGGGATTCAGATCTTCTTGAGCGGGCGAGGGGGTAATTGAGGACAGATTTTGTATATTTGGTGTAGAAGTCGCCCTACCTCTCCAATTGATGTTCAATTGTTTCACTGACTCCTATTTTTTTTGTTCTTTTAAGCCTTTTTAGAAATAATTGTTGAAAGAAAAGAATTAATCATCTGTCATATTATCGGCAATTAACGATTGTTGAGTAATAGACAGGACCAACCCAGTAAAGTAATACTTAAAATAATATCTTTGTCAAACACGGTGTCATGGTTCCCGTCTGACAGATCGGGAAACTATGCAAATATATATTGTATGTGGTTCGGTGTTAGACCTATCTATAATAGAATCCGGTTATGCAGTGCTATTTCTATTTTTAGAAGGAATGAACTGAAAATAACCGGAAAAGACGTTTCTTTTCGATGTTCGATCGTCTAGTACAAGGAATTATTCATTCCATTTCGCTTGAAAAGATTAGAGGGCGCCGATCCGATTCTCGTAATTCGCAGTCTCCTTCAGTGCTCTTCCCGAAATATATTTTTGCAAGAGACAAGGGAGAAAGACGGGGAATAATCCCATTGAAAAGCGATACGCGCACCAAGAGACCATTAGCCTCAATTGCAGAGGGGGCAAGAGACTATGGGTATCCCGGAGAGATTCCGATATACTAAGAGAGCAAATATGCCGCTTTGAGTGGTTATACTCAAATGGTACTGAGCTATTTTGATGATGACTGCACGCATTTTTCCAGCAAGATTAAAATTGATTTTAATGCTGATAAATTAATTTGGTTGGTTCTTCTGTTGACGATGACTCGCCATGATGCAGGGCAAGAATGAAATATAAACAAGACAAAATTTATTCAAGAAATATGAATGATAGAGAATAGTTATAACTTTATTAAATTTCTAAGTTATTAAATTAGTAATGTTTTACAGATTTGAGAAGCGAGCAATGCGAAATGCTCTGGTGCGATTCGGTCGATCCACAGGAGGAATGAGAAACGCTCTCGTCAGGTTTGTTCACTCTCACTCTCTTTGCGGCGTTTTGTGGGGAGCGGTCGGCGGGAAATGGGTTCCTGGCCAGTGCTGCTTCATCCACTTTAGGTTGAACACATTTATCAAAAGTCCAATTGGGTCTTCATCCAAGGTTGGGGATTTCACCGTCGTCCACTTTTCGTTGAGGACAGCCTCTTTTCTATTCCTTATTCGCGCAGACTTCAACAACTGAATAATCCACTGCAAACACAATTGAAAATGCGGTGAAACCTAATTGAATATTGGTACATTCCGTGCACAAACCACATGGTGTGATGGATTGATTCGCCCTCCCCTCCCCAATTGCGCCCTTCTCGCATTCAATCCGTGTCCGAATATTCAATTATTTCGCCCTCCAGTGAGATTGAAACACGCAAATACTTCCCATCTCCTCTTCCATTTCGCAATAAGAGAAGCGGGGCAATACCGTATTCGAGCTCAAAACTCATAATGGACTCTCTCTTACTCAGCTCGCAGACCCATTAATATCCAGTGCGAAATGAGGGATGAAATATGGCCCGAGGGCTCATTTTGGCAGCTCTTAGGAAGAGGGGATACTATGAGTTTGATGATGTGGAATGAGGAACCCAAAAGATGGAGGATATTAGTTTTGAAGAGGAAGAACATCATAGCGAAAATATTACAAAACATTGAGGCACATTGTTTTGATAGATCAAACTGGAATATGAAGAAAATCAATAAATCTAGATTCGGCAAGCGATCAGACCCCGAGATGGAGTCGGCCAACTACCAGGACAAGAGGAACGGAGCTCCTCAGCCCTTCGGTAGGTCACTGATCTGCTTTATCAATCGATAATGACGAAATATCAGTTCGGTTCGGCCGCTCCGGCAACACTGACCACATGCACGACATTCTGAGCACCCTCGAGACCCTCAACAGAGTGCAGGTAAACATTTTGACAGGAATTTTCACTTTCCGGGTCTTTCTAACAACTCAAAACATTCGAAAACATACGCTAAATCGCATGCAAACATTGCTATTTCGATAGTACTGACATAATCACGAAATTGTACTGGCCGAAAAATGGCGGGAAGACGAAGAGTAGATTTTCGGTTCTTCAAAATGTGGGACGATGACTGTTCATATTTTGCCGGATGCAGTACATTCCTTGCGGAGAAGCGTTGAGTAATTCCCTTTGTCCGCCACAATTCGAGAGTTTCCTGTGACGAGAAGTCATCGTCTCACGTGCTCGATAGTTATACTTAACAATACTTAATACTTTGTTTTCCATCGGTGATAGAGGCTATCTTGACGTGATGGTGCATTCTTCGGGTCAGGATCGAGCCGGTTTTGTATGGGACATCAGGCAGTGTCAGTGTTACAGTCACAGCTTACGAATACTGCCTGAATCCCCTTACAAAGAACTGCTCGATAGTCGTATGCAGTGAACCGTTTACCCGACTTGTTTGAAATGGTCTCTTGTGTGCGAAATGACAAGACCATCTCAGACTAGTCGGGTACACTGTAAACTGCATTACACTAAATAGTCGCAATAACGGCTCTAATCTGGCTGCATTTCTCTCGCTTTGCTTCGCTAACTTCCCCTCATCTATACAGGCCCACTATTAGAAGCAACTCTCGTGAAGACGGACGGACGCCCTTCTCTTCTCTCTTCTCTCTCTCTTCCATCTCTCTCTCCGATCTCGACCCATCCCCACCCATTCTTTCTTCCACTACTATCCCCTTTCCTGAGACGTGTGGCTCTATGATAAAGAGGTGTTGGCTCGGCGTCACAGTTTTGACTCAATCATACACACAGCATACACGTCATTGCTGCACATATCACAGAGAGAGAGCGAGAGAGAACACGAGACACAGCCAGGCCCTCCCACAGGCTTTCCCACTCACATCAATCAGAGCGAAAGAAGACTGCGAGGGGATTAGGGGCAGTGTGAACAACTCGACGTGGCCTTGCGAGTGTCGCAATGATATTGAAAGAGAGACAGAATTTGATGACGATGCACAACTTTCCATTTGAATGGTGGGCGATGTTTCCATATTGGAGTCCCACTGTGAATTGCGACGTGGACGAAACAGAAAAGAGGAAAAGAGGGCCTTCTTTCCTGATTCAGTCGATCGGAGGACGATCACAATGGACAGACGACTGCTCCTTCTCCTTCTTGTCGTGGATACGGTATGTTTTTTTCCTTGTGGATACGGTATGTTTGCTCTCTTCTCGGCTTTCATCATTCCTTCCCCGGGGCGCAATTTGTAAGCGAAACTGCAATAACTTCCAATCCTCACGTACTACCATAGCTCACGTCTCTTTGTGCATCGAAAATACTGTGTGAGGGTGTTCTTGGGTGCGGACAAAGAGTCTTCTGCAGATATCCTCGTCTTTCTTGGATGGAAAGAAGGTCGACGACGTCAATGGAGGGACGTGCAGTACGGAAAAGAAGCAATGTGGAGGGGGAGAGGTAATCGGATAACACATCACTGTCCTCCCTTACCCCTCAGACAAGGGCAGGAAGTAAAAAGATCATGCCTCTCTTGTCCCTCTCTCGCGTCTGATCCCTTTATGGAGCTACCAGCAGACAGATTGTGACGAAATAGGCAATTTTGTTGCAGAAGAAGGCGAAGAAGAAGGAGCCCTTCGATATTTCCGTGATGTGGAGCGAGAAACCCGAGAGTAACGAGCACCACGTGAGGAATTGGGATAGAAAGAGGGCACTTGATCGACTATTCGATGCCTCCTCAAGGCACTTGTGGGAGTAGAGTAGGCGAAGAGAGAGAACCCCCGGGGAGCCAAACTGAGATCAGACTATTTCCACTCCCGGAAATACATTTTGACGCCCATAAAGTTCAAGTTCGGCAATGACGAATGTTGTGGAAGTTGGATTCAAAAAGTATATATTTATGAAAATTGAAAGGGAAAGGTTTCAGAGCTTCGACAAGGAGGGTCAGTACGACGGCAGAGTCGCCCAAGCTGTAATCAAGAAACTAGGAGAGAAACCGTGAGGAAAAGAGTGGAAGATGAATAATATAAATCGAATGCAGGAGAGTGCTCGACACAAAATGCAGCGAGATCACTGGAATCTGCTATGAAGTTGTCGATCGAATCTGGTATGACAACGAGGGATTCGGGTGAGATTTCTTTTTTTTTATTTTTAAAAGAGTAAAAAAATATTTGTATTGACCGAATTCGTTTTACACATTGCTGGAGCGTTGAATTGAATATTGATTGGTTAGTTATTTTATTGCAGTAACAACCCGTGGGAGATGCTTCGTCAAGTGCAAGTGAAGGGGGAGCCAGAAGCACACTTTGGAAGGGCGACGCTGGTCAAACCTAAGGGTAAATTTTTGTTCATCAAAATTTTTTGAAATGGTTGAATGACATTATTCATTGCAGAGCTCAACTGGAAAACGTACGACACGAAGAACTGGGCGATTAATGATGGAGCTGTAATCGACAGAGAGACGCAAGCACTCATTGGAGGACTCACTGGTGGGATCTTTAACGATAACTAAAATGCGATAAAAAAGAGGAAAACAAGCAATGTGTGAAACAATATCCTTGAATAAAAATATATTTTTGTTCCTTTATCCCGTGTCTTTGTAAAATAGTAAGAAGAGTACACGTTTTCAGGTTCGCTGGCGATTCCTCGCAAGGCTGTGAATGCCACTCGAAATTACTACATTCTGCTCGTTGGCCTTGGAACGCCGACGATTACTAATTTCTTGAAGCGATACCATTGGGTGCGAAAACCTAAATTCTCCAATTTGAAACTCCTTTTGTGCTCATTTGCTAACTTGAAACTACTGCAGAAAGTATGATAGTTCTGTAAAAAAACAAATGTGTGATAATTTGTAATTCATCTCAATTAATAAACAAAACGATTTGTAGATGGAAGTGCTCGTGTTAGACAACGAGCCAGTGTTCGAGTACTTCGCAAGGAAGTGGTTCGGATTCAGACTCGGTCCTAACCTCAACTATCTGCAAGCGGATCCAATCAGTTTCATGAGCTGGGTCGTCGGCGAAAGTAATAATTTTATTTTGAATCTGCATCCTGGATATTATTTCAAGTGTATCAGCAGGAACGAACGAATTAATTTCTTTTTTTAATGAGTTGAATATCAAAAGTGAGAAAAATCAGTTTCGAGCACTATTTCTTGAAGAACTCTTAAAAAACTGATGATATTGAAAACTAATTCAATTAGTCGTACACTCAGAAGTCCAGTACGACGCGGTGATTATCAATGAGTGCAAAGACCATGCCGACCCTCATCCTTGTCCAGCCAGTGTGTATCTAGAAAGAGCGACAATGGATGTAGTGAGGAAGGTCGTCAGGAGCAAACATGGTCAGTTAAATAAACTGTTGTCACAGACATAGGTCAAGCACTTATATCTACGCATACGTTAACAAATCAACATCAATTATCGTAACCCGAGTAATAGTTCCTACTAACGGAAGTGCGGAAAGGGCCGATATTTTTTTGAACTATAGATTTTTAAAAAGTGCATTTCAGGAGTATTCGGTGTGAACACTCGATCTACGGAGAAGAAGTACGAGAAAGAGGTTAGTTGAGGCGAAATTCAGGAATTAATTGCCGAATACTAGGTTGCCAATGCGTATGAATCAGTCTTTCCGATGTGTTTCGACTATCCTGGAGAGCACAAGAAGTTGCAGTTCGAGAGATACAAGGTTGGTAATATTGTTTCGGGTTACGGGATAATCAATAATATTATTTTTTCATCAATTTCTTCAAGCAATATTCGGCATTGCCTTGAGCACCCTATATTTCTCAAATAAAGTTCTATTTTTCAGTCGACGATCTGCTTCAATCGTCCTCATCGTCCCTTCTGGCAGTTGAGTGAGAAGCAATACGCATACGATGCCCACCACAATTTCTTCTACTACGTCTAAGACCGACATTCTCCAGTCTCTTTCCTTACCACCAACCGTGCGCTGCATTTATTTAGCTAAGAACGTTTATTGGCAAGCATGGGAAAGGGATGGGCACAATTATAACTTTGTTACTATTATTATTACACGTTGACATCGGTACATAATATTCTAGCGAATTATAGACACAATAATCACTAGATTTATTTCACCCGAAAAAAAACTAAGAAATTACCGTAAGAATTAGGAAAAAAAAGTATTACGTAGTTAAAGATAAAGTTCTAATATCGCTCGATGACTAAATGAATAAAAAAAGACTAAATAAAATGACACTCGCTTCTCAGGGGGGAGACACAATATGACCAGAAAATTCATAGAAAACGAATTCTTGGTGAAAGGAGAGGAAATGGGGGAGGTGCACTACTTTTTTCGTTTCCATTCTACGCTGAGTACCAATCTTCTCTTTTCTGAACTCTGCAGACGAATTCCCTCGGAACACTCGTCATTCCCATGCAACGAGTCGTATCGGGAGGGCACAGTGCTGCAATCGATCGATATCGTAATCAGCATCTCATTACCGTAATGTGCATCTATTTACGACAATAAAGACTTGAATACCGTAACCGAGTGCACGCTCACCATCAGTAACGAATCGGAATCTCTGCACGAGTTTGATAAGGAAAACGCATATTTCCTTCATTGCCAGCGTCTCTCCGGGACACTTTCTCAGTCCCATTCCGAAAGGGCAAAGGAGTGGATTCTTCTCATAAACGACAAAGTCGTCGATCTTCTTTCCCCTCCACATCCATTCTTTCTTTTCTTCTTCTGTTGGCGATCGTCGAAGGAAGCTGCAACAACGGGTTTGTCTCATTCCCCAACCGCATGACTTTCCCTCGTAAAGTACACCTCGCCCCTGCGGTGCCATGCAAAGTGCGCGATATCCCAATTATTCGTGAAGTGTGCTATCCCATTTCGATCAGCTCTTCCCCAAATCGCAGCTCCCCTCTCTTTTCTCGCAACAATCCAATTTCACTTTCACGCGCGAGCAAGGAAACTGACCGTTCGGGATTGAACTTGTACGGATCCGGAAAGTTTGCCTCGTCGTGATGAAGAGCCGAGTAGCTGAACATGATGTAGGTCCCTTCCGTGATTGAGTGACCGTTGAGAGAGAAGGTCTTGCAAGCACTGAAATATGACGAATACCAATTAGTTTAAAAATTATTACGAATATCTATAGTACTACAGTGGTTCGCGTCAGAAAAGTGTATCACTGTATCGATCTTTTATAGCCAAAGAACCACGAGGCGATGTAGTAGATGCACGGTTAGATGAATAAGAAGCTCACCGGTGAGGAATGTTCCACGGGAGGACATTGGCGAGTCGGAGGACTTCATCGATCACTGCACAGAGATAGGGCAGCTCGTCACGGGAAGAGTAAGAGAACTCGCCGGTTGACCGACGGGGATATCTCTGTAATGTGATACTTCGTTGACGCCTCTTCCTTTTCGAAAATGCAATATTAATTTCCATTTTCTGGTAGCCTGAAGCGGTTTCCTCACCTGTACGATCTCTTCATGGAGTTTCTCCTGGACGTCTGGATTCTGCATGAAGAATATAATGGCCCATCTCGTAGCAGTCAACGTCGTCTCCATTCCTCCCGTCCAGATATCACCAGCAAGAAGAACCACGTCCATATCACTAAATTACAATATTAGTTCAAAGCAGGATGTGCGTGAGGATATTACAGTGCATGGAGAAAGTTCGGGGTGTAAGAAATCAGATTGCACATGTAAAATAGGCGACTGGCAAATCAAAGGGTAAGGCAAAACTAGTAAAAGAAGTATCTACCGCAGTCAAAAAAAATCTTCTGCTGTAACTCACCCGTTCTCGAGGGCATTAGGATCCTCGAGGTACTTGGTCATCAGATTGTGAGGGTCGATCTCCGACTGTTCCTTGTTGTTATTGTTTTCTTCTTCGAGCATTTTTCTGTTGAGCGCAAGTTCGCGAAGGAAGAAGTCCTAAAAATAGTTTTTTTTTTAAAATTTGAAATATATATATAATTCTTCTATCAATTGGCCTGCAGAATATTGATTTCAAGACTTCTGATGGTTATTCAGACACAATTCCTATTTTCGATATTAACCTGGAGTTCGAATCCGAGTTTTCGATACATTCTGTCCGCTGGCAGAATGTTTTGCAGCCACGGGTTGTTATCGGCAATGAGCATTTGTACTCCCTGGACCTGAAAATCGTATTATTGGCATTGACTTTCTTGTTCGGATCGGTTACCCCCCCCCCCCCTTTGTCTCTCGACCCTCCCGTCATCCCAACAACATTAATCTCTCTTTCCAACAGTGCCTTATCTTTCTGCAACTAGAACTACTGGGAAAGTAGTGCAAAGGAGTGGGGTGCGATCGAATTTGGAACGGCCGTGTCCTTGGGAGTTTAGATAAGGACGCTTTTAGGGGGATCTTGGACATCAATCACTGAAAAAAAACCTCGATCACTCACGTTCGCTAATACACCATCCAGTAGATCTTTTAGGTACCACATAGACTCGTCCGAGATATCGTATCTACAAATTATTCGAGCTGAGTACCTATTTTCAAGGTTAGGAAATGGTATTGAATTTACCGTACCTTCTGCCCAGGACGATCTCGTAGATGATCGATGCAACAGTGAACGAAACTGCCTTGTGCAGGTTGATAACCTGGGACAGACTAAAGCTAAGTACGGAAGAGAAAAATAGACATTTTAAATTTTTTTTAAATTAATGATAAATAAGTGTACCTCTCCCTCTTTCTCAATCGTCTGCTCGATAACATCGATCATCTTATCGGCATGGAACTCGATTCTTCTCATGATTGCCTCGCTTCTCACACCGAAGGAATCGAAGTGCTACAAAAAGTTTTTCGAATCTTGGTTCTTTTCTCCATTTTTTATCATTCGCAGAGTTAGCAATTTTGAACAGGAACCGATCAAACAAAAGTAAATTAACATCCCTCTCTCTCAATTGCACTTCTTTTGCAGTGTTTTTGCGCGCCATTATTGTGCCTCTCTCCAGCAATAGAAAGTGTGAGTGAATCATGCAAACGGATCCTCACTTTCCCCTTCTCTCTCTCTCCCTCTCTCTCACCCCTCCCTCCCTCATAAGATCGCTTTCGTGTCTGCTCTGCATTTGCCCTTTCGATCTCTTCTCCCGAGGTAGACGAACCACCTTCCCCGTTATCATTCATAAGGCCAGACGGAATGATAAATGACCCAGATTATACCAATATGCGAGATATGTGGGTGGTCGACAATATGCAGAACCACACATAAACGCTAACCTTGATGGCGAAATTGCGAGCCCTTTTCCAGGTTTTGCCAGAAGAGAGAATCATCCCGTTACCCTCTTCATTGTGGAGGAAAATCGTGTAGAGATACGAAACGGGACGAGCCGAAGCCTCCGTCACTGTAATAATATTTACGCTCCTTGATTTCCGTGATTTCAAAAAAAAATCGTCCAAAAACATGTCTGGGCTACCTAAGGTGTTGTAAAGTGGTCTAGAATAACAATTGTATTCCAGTACTCACTTATTGCTGCCTTTTTGATCTCTTCGTATCCGCACACTACCACGGTATTCACTGGAAGAGCGATTGTGTAGACGTTACCGAACTGCTTCCTCCACTCCAGCACCGACTTCTGCGGTTCGCGAGCATCAATCTGCAAGCGATTTTGTTGACCCCTTCATCATTGCAGTAGAATTGTTTTGCTTTTCATTACCCTTTCAATTTGCCAGTCCCTCATCCACTCTCCCTAAATTGTCGCCAAAATCAGATTGGGACACAGAACTGCCCCAATCAATCACCGACAAAAGCTCGCTCGAGCAAAAAAAACTATCCTATCGGCCCGTTATCTTTCTCCCTGGCCGCGAGTTGGATTGGTGATAACGCATAAAGTATAACGGATGAAGAATTCATCATTTATAAAAAAATCATTCTTCGTTTCTTGCATCAATATATGTTATACGCCCACGATTGGTCACTTTTACGAAGTGGCAATGCAATTCCCCCTACGCATCCTAAATGCCGTGTAATCTGAGGTAGAAGTAAACACATTCGACTCTTCCCCATCATCTCAACGCGCTAGGATTATTCAGCGCATATCAAATTTGAAGCGTTACGCTGGAAGGATCTATTATTTTGTGAAACTGTTGTACAGTCGATATTAGCTAGTCAATGCGAAATGAGATCAAAGATCAACCTATTGTGAATGTCGTATTTACTAACCGATGCAATAGACCCTAGTATCGGCCATGTGAAAGGACCGGGAGGAAGAGGGTTCACGTTGAGATGAGCACGGAAAGTGAAGAGGAACCAATTCCACATCGGTGGCGAGGCGAGAAACACGACACCTGCAAGGGGTATTTTAGCATTTCAGGAAGGTTCTTTTCTTTTGTCGCACGGTTTCGGAGTTATTTTCGTGTTGTTGCAGTGTTCACAGATTGCGGGAGCAAATTGGGAGGGACACGGGGTGGTCGGAGGGTTCACTCACTGGCTAGGAGGAGGAAGGACAAAGACGAGTCCGGAAGAAAGGGGAGAAGAGCGGAATGGAGGACGAGGGACAGGAGGAGAAGGACCTGCAGGGATTCAACTTATTACTACTAACTATTTTCCTTATCAAAATTGCCTTACATTTTCTTAGAAACATATTATTATAGACGAAGCTAGCGAATGGAGAAGCCAGAGAGCTCATTGAATATCAAGAGTTAATGCTCACCGATCCAGTGATCATTTTTCG
Source organism: Pristionchus fissidentatus (assembly GCA_036245785.1). NCBI lineage: Eukaryota > Metazoa > Nematoda > Chromadorea > Rhabditida > Neodiplogasteridae > Pristionchus > Pristionchus fissidentatus. The sequence continues at coordinate 10,190,254 of BTSY01000007.1, forward strand.
AGCGAAGATTCGTTCGAGGGCAGCGATGAATTGGGGAAGAATCTGAATCGAACACGTCTAAAAATGAAATTATATTTAGTCTCACCCTTGGGGCATTCTCCGGCTGTTGGATCTGTCCCGGCGGAGTGGCAACAGGCTCAGAGGCTGTCGTCCGAGGGAACTGTGTGACCGTTTCGGTAACTATCATTCTGAAGATGCACGATGAATTTATACAAATGCAATAAATCGTTTGGTCACGGCGCACAAGCAATAAAGGGTTGATTGGTGTGAGATCGAGCTGTTCCCTATTATATCTCTTCGATCAGACTCCGCCCCTTCTCATATCACCGGCACTCTCTTCGTTTCTCGCCCTTTCCCATAAGAAAAGAGTGAGACGAGCAAGACTACGCCCGAACTTCCCAAGGTTTAACTCTCTGACCCGATTAAAAGGATGGGGTATATGCGACTGTTGAACCCCATAAAGGTGTGACCAAATGAGTGAACTAGTTTCACTTTTCTATGCACGTAAGGTTTTCGCAGTGAGATTGTTACTCTGATCCCGGCTAGTAAAGGGAAGGAAATTTAGTGAGGACCCGCGAAAAGGTTAAAGTGAGTACGTCGAATTATGCATGAAACGGCGACTCTTGGCCCATTTATACCGCATTTACCTCATTGAAAAGTGAAGGGTGCCGATTCATCTTCTTTTCAATTATTAATCATCTCCTCTCGCGAGGCTGTTTCTCAAACTTTTTCGTTTCTTTTCGTTTTCTAGTTGAATCTGCGGTTTGTGCAAAGATCTCGAACAAAGAGTGTCGCGCCTTGTGCTTTTGTATCATGGAAAACACATCTCGACAAATCACATTTTTAAACAATGGGGGCAGGTGACAACGTATATCACTTATCACACGTGTAAAAACACTGTGAACTCTAGGTAAATTATTTGGAGAGAAAGATTGAATAGCCGAGCGCTGCAAAAGTATGGAATGAGGGGGGGCGGATGTGAAACAACCGCGTTTCCGTTCCTTCTGTCTTCTCGAACTGCCTCAATCATTCGTTGAAAGATCCATTCTGAAAACGATCATCCACGGAAAATAAGAACCAATCACGCATATCCGTTCGTTCATTTCACTGCTCAGAGCCCCAAAGTAAATCATTATTTACGAGACAATTTTTATTTGAATCAACGACCATTTTCACCCTAGAAACAATCTTCAAAATAGTGCGGAAATTTATGGGACGCTGAAGTAAAATATGAAAATAAATTTGAAAATCGATATTTTCTTTGGGCAGTTCAAAATTAATAATTGGGTCGAATTTTGCTGAAGTGTATCCTGCTGGTAGGGAGTTTAATCGTATAGTACACTCTAATCATTTATACGCTTCCCACTACGGTTTTGAGTTCACTGCGCTACTTCCTTCAACAAAATCTACGATGCAACGGAAAACGCGTGTTAGTAATTCTCATTTGGTGGTAATCTTTAGTTCCTGGTGACGGAATTGCATTGGACCGAACACCGAATCCGATTCCACTTTGTGTGTTCTTCGAAACTGGATTGCTTCTACTCGATTTGTCTCCGTGCGTCTCTCAGTGTTTTGTTGTCGCCTTCGTTTACTGTCAATCGGATTGCTTCTTTTCTTTCTTTTCTCGTCTCTCTCAAGTTCACAGTGTGATTTCCGTCTAAGGAGACAGTTCAAATGTTACTTCCCCTCTCTCTTCGTTTTTTTCTCCTTCGTCTGCCCTTCGCAGAGATGTTCCACTTGATATCAACGGGCTACGATCGCTTTATACGCACTCTCGGTCGAGAGATAACACGTAGAATACAAAAGGGAACGAGAGGGAGAAGAGATGAGGGAACAGACGACATCAGAGGGAAACACTGCGATTGGAGTAAAGAGACGAGGGAGAAGGGGGAGGAAGGGAGACTTAGCCGAATCGGATGAACTCGTTCTTTCTCTTGGTCATCTCTCCATCGACGGGGGCTGATCGGCCGAATCTGAAAGATACGGTAACTTTGGGCTGTGTCTCGATTACGGTACCTGATGAATTCGTTCTTCCTCTTGCCGAATCGGATGAACTCGTTCTTTCTCTTTTCCATCTCTCTGAATAGACATATTATTGCTCATTTGTACTACAGACGGACGAAAAACGAGGGACAAACAGACACACACACAGTCAGTGATGATTGTCTCTTTTTTCCTCTCTTTGTATCGCATGATTAATATCGTCAGACTGGGCGAGGAGAAAACATGGCGAAATTGGGAAAATAGGAGAAAACGACGAACCCATCGGCCGACCGCTTTCCGAAGCGAATGAACTCATTCTTGCGCTTCTCCTGAGGAGCGGTGAACTCCTCGTCAGAGACAGTAAGATCTGCAATAAAGTCAGTTCTCGATAGACCAAAGGGCGGAAGTACCGTACCTGCTCGTTGCAGGAGCTCCTGCAGCACTCGCTCGGCCACGCGCATCTCCTGCTGCAAAAGGGAACGGCGATAAGTCGGATGCGGCGGACGGTAATGGTTTTTGCTCGTTTTCGGCAACCGTCGGCAAATTTCCCCGCACATGAAAGAGCACAAAGGCGCTGACGAGATTCGCGTTCCCTTCGAGGAAACGAGGTATTCATGGGAGAGATCCGTTCACTTCTCACGAGGAGACCGAAAGAGGCACTGTCCATTCTCTCTCTCTCTCTCCTGATGATCTCCAAAGACCCGTCGACGACCCCCTTCCTTTTTTCCTTCGGGTCTTCTTCTTATGCATTTGTGATAGGCGTCCGTGTCTCTCTTCCATCGTTATGCGAGAAGAGGACAACGACATCCCCGTGTGTCACACCACACAAAACCCCATTCTATCCCCGTCTCTCTCTCTCTCTCTCTCTCTCTCCTCTCCCAGCTTCCATCCCCGTTTTGACGTTCCCCTATCGACCGGAAGGAGGAGAAGAAACAGAAGAAACAGAGAGGATACAGAAAAGAGTAGAGGGAGGACATATCTCTCGATGAAAATCTACCTATGCAAGAAAGGATAACCACCCCCGGATCGCATTTCGAGTTGGAATGGGTTTAAAAATTCCCGGTTATGCAATCGGCTCTAACGGTGTTCCTAGTAACTTGTTACGGAAAATGTTGAATCAGAATTGGCTAGATCAACTTGAATTGAGAAAGTATAGGTGAGTAAGCAAATACCGTACCTCCAGGGCGCAGACTTTCTCGGCGAGTTCCTTATTCGCCTCTGGGACGTTGGTGAGATCACAGGCGAGCGTCGAAGCGGCGAGAAGAGAAACGAGAAGGAGGGAAATCATGATTAGAGTAGAGATGAGAGAGAGACGACTGTCCCTATCGAGTGTCAAGTAATGAGGACTAACTCCGCCCCTCGGGCCTTTTATCCCTCCCAACACTGCCTTGACTCCGCCCATTTGAGGACTGAGAAGAGAGAGGGGAAGGAAGAAGAGAGGATCTGACGATGAGAGAGAGAAGACACGTCATACCGATTCTGAGAGAGAGATGGATGATGATGGGTTGAGTTATGGTATGGGTCACTGGTGCAGTACAGTTCATTGACAGTCGACCCCTCTTCCTAATCTGAAAAAAGTCACCAGGATCAGGGCACCCCGTGAACAAGATGTTCACTTGCCTGTATCAAGAATTTTTTTTTAAATTTCACCTATACGTAGTTGAACATTTTCAATCGTGTCCTGATCCTGCTTACTTTTCCCTAGTAGAGTGGTGTCCAATTACAGTACTCCTTCGCTCGCTCGACTCATAAATTTGCTCGACCGAACCATCGCATATTGTGTAATGCATTTGGGAGTCCATCCGAGAAGAGCAGAAGAAGCGACAAAAACACCGCCATAATTCTTGTGCAGATGAGGTAGTAACTGACGTCGATTACATTACTTCATCTTCTCTTCCTCTATCAGCCCCCTCTCCTGTGAGTAACTGTCTCTAATCGATTACGACCACACACACGTGTTTCCTTCCGGTCGGTGCTGCACACTCTCACAGTTCCTCAATTCTGCAATATTCTCAAATCAGATATCGGGAAGTGGGACTATTTCATATCTCGTGTTGCGGTCGAATTGCTAGTGAGCGAGAGAGAGAGAGAGAGAGAGAGAGAGAGGGCGAGAGTTTCAGTTTGCGTGTCGTGCATACTCAGCGATCAATCTGTCGCATGTCGCAGGACATGTGAGAGGGTGAGAAACACCGGCGGTATCTCTCTATCTGCCCCTGGGTGTACCTGGAATCGGCTCCCATCAGAATCCATCCCTTCTCTGAAAGATCACGCACGACTTCACACCTCTCTTCTACTTTTGCAAACTGCACATCAAAGTGTTCTGAGTAGGAGTGGATCCTCTCTCTCTTCTCTCTCTCTCTCTCTCTCTCTCTCTCTCTCTCTTCTTCTTCTTCTCCTCCTCCTCATTTCACCTTCCGTGTCATTGGAATACCCAGATTTATGCCTGCCGAGTACATAATCCAATTCGTTTCCACTTACCCCCACACTCCCGTATATATCTTCCCTCCTCCCTCCTTTCTGAAATAATCCGTCATCTTCCATCTTCCTCTTCTTTTTTGAGACAATGAAAAGACCAGAAATCGGGTAATAATTTATTAATACTATCATCTACTTACTGTATGAGGCTCGCAAATGGGAGGAAAGGGGGATGGAAAATCAACATCATCGAATTCTGTTGACGAGACAGTTCACAACACAAAACACGGGAGGAAGAGATATCTCGGAACGGGGGGCATTACGGTACACTAACTTACTACACTTACCCAGTCGATAGAAAGAAAGTGAACAACGGAAGTGTCAATCAATATTTAGAAGGCATCGGACAGAAAAACGGTATTTGCACAACGAAAGTAATATATGCGCACTAGACGAGCGGGGAATATGTTAAAGTGTGTTTGGTTCTATCGATTTGAGGTATGGGGCATGGGCCTACAACAGTTTGATCTGGGGGAGATTAAGAGACATTGAGACTGTGGGAGAAGGGGGTAATACTCTTGGCTATCATCAAATCTAACAGTCGAATAATTGCCCGTTCGAACAATGGAACAAGGGTGGAAATAAGAATCGATTGGTATCTACACAAACATACAGGCGCTATATGTATACGTACAAATCATAATCTACAACAATCTGTGGGACTACTCGGGAATTGAGTGTAAGACACGGTCGAAACAAGCGAAATAAGAGGAATGGGAATACGCGAAATATCAGGAAAGAAGTGGGGGATTGCTATGACGAGAAGCTCGGGAAAGTGGGGAGTGAGTATGGCTGCAGTACGGGATTAGTCATGGAAAGAGGGGACACATCACTCCATAGACCTTACAGAAAAGTGATCTAGAATGAGAGAGCGCGTAATATCTGGAGGTACTCTCTCACTTTTGCGCGCTCTCTCATCCTGAACCCCTGTAGGTTTGAATTCATGTGGGGAGCGGGAAGAGGGAATTCTCAGATGAGATTGTATACAGAAGGGATGGTGCGGAAGTTGAGAGAGCAATCGGCGCCGCACGAGAACATTCGCATGTCTTGGTCCACGTAAATCTGCTGGACACCAGTTACCGTAGTCTGACCGACCTGCAAGAGTACTAATTACTAATTACTAATTACTAATTACTCCCACTCTAATTAGTTGTCGTTCGCGAGCGCAAACTTCTTCCTGTCACGTCAGCTATCGCCACTTCCTCAATATCTCTATCTCTCACCAAGCCCTCGTCGTATAATGCGGAGTGGGCTGAGAAGTTTACATTACGAAAAGGGGAGCGAATCCAGACTCTCAATAACTTGTCGTGAGCGAACGACATCATAGGGCCGAGTAGACTACCAATGGGACCACCGCTATTTGAGTGACCACAAGGGAAGGGAGCCAGCGAATGTACAATGCAACACAAACTATAGGGGTGTTCTCTTCAATAGTACTAAGGATGCGGTTCGGTCTTGGGCACACTCACTGGTAGCTTATTTTCATCCCCGTCAAATTCAAAACCTAATCTACATGTTCTTTTTGCTACATAAAACAGAAAGAAACGCTATTTTCCCTGTATTTTATTAAATAATCTTACTTGTCTGAATGAGAATCCGGTCCTCGCCGCGTGTTCCCCGGGCAGTGAGTACATCAACTGCGGATTCGGCTCACACGAGTAGATCTTAATGTCGCCTTCCGAATTTCCCACTGCGATTACATCGTTTGAAGGGTCGACGACGAGTGATCGAACGGCTTGCATCGGTTCGAATACCTGGAAAGGGGGAGATTTACAGAGAAAAGGAGAGATTTGCGTGCAAAAGGGAGAGATTTGTGTGGAAAAAGGGCAGATTTACAAGGAACAGGGAGAGATTTGCATTTACGCAGAGCGCAAATGCACTGTCTCCTGGTCACGTCAACTATCACACTTCCTCAATCTCACTAAGCGCTCTGAGAACGTCTCTCCACGATGTCCTTTATGATGGAACGGTTTTCCAACCACTTCATTCTATACGAATTCTCGTTTCGGCGATGAAAAAGCGTGCCGAATGAAGGGGTTGGAGAATCTTTCCCTGATCACTTTAGGGTAGTTTCGACCTACCTTGATCTGGTTTCGCAGCTGGCCCATCCTCAAGTCCCAGATGCAGAGATCACCGTGAGCGCCGCCAGAGATCACAGTCTGCAATTATAAAAAATTGAAAATGTTGCTAATTTAATTAAGTGTAGAAGCATTGATCAGTCGGCAACCGAGCTACAACTATGTAAAATGCCGGTTTGATGGACAATCACGATATGGAGCTTTAGGTAGAAATATTCAATTCTCATTATCACTGCATGTATCCAGATGTATTTCCCAAATATGATAAACTACTTATTATTTTGAAGGAAAATGACTTGTGTCACCTTATGTTTATATTTTTATGCTAAGCGCATTTCTCTCCTACACTCAGTAGAAGCATTGATCGGAGTTGCTTCTTGGCATGATGCGTTTATGAACAAAGATGTCAATGGTCTTTAGGTATAAATCTGGAGACAACTGACCATGGAGGGTGCTAGATAGAGTGCGCAAGTGGCTCCCTCGAAGTGCTTTCCCTCTCCTCCAAAGGCGTGGACGCAGGATCGACCAGAGGGCAGAAGAGTGTCCCACACACAGACATTCGCTTCGGTCGTCGCATCTCCGGCAGTTAGCAGAATTGAAGAAGAGTGAGAGACGAAACGAACGTCCGACGTCGTACGATTGTGCGCCTTCAGACTCTGCAAACATGCCAAATTAGTTATCTTTTATATTATAAATACATTTATATTATGTTTATCGATCGACACAAGGGAATTGAAACATAATCAATCAATACGAGACCTAAGCTGTTCACCCTACGCGCCGTACACTGCCAGTCTCCATCATTCCGTGATATATCCCAATTGCCGGTTCTGTCCTCTCCGGTCATCTTCATCATTCCATCGCCCTGTTTTCTCGCCACTGCCTAACTCAATATGCCCATGAAATGCAGAAGCGAACAACAAGATGAATGGGTGTTAATAGGCGCGCGGACACACGCAATGGATGTGTTTTCAACCCGATTCCGACCCCCGTAGGCAGAATACGACGAGAGAGCGTGCGGAAGTGAGAGAGCAGCGACCACTTAGGTAATGCATATATTGAGAGGGGAGAAGTAGAAGACTGTGGGGCACCGAACAACACCAGATACAGAAGGCAGGAAGGGAACCAGGGACAAGAACATCTCTCTCTCTCTCTCTCTCTCTCTCCGTTCCCATGCAAGAACAATGAGGAGATCAGAAAACAGTCAGCGGGACTATCGCGTCAGCATTGTGTCAACTGTGAACCTGCACACAAATGTTCCAAAGATAGTCTCATCGTTCAACAGGCCGCTTTCTTTGCATGTTTTCGAATGTTTTCTGCACACGCTGCATGAAATGCACAGTGAGATAGAGCACGCAATGTGATGATTGATTGCTTCCTTAGAGATTTGTTGGCTGTTTCTCCGATTCTGTGCAAAACAGCTTGCATATTCTCGAAAAAAAATAATACCAGGCAATTTAAGGTAATTTTTAAAAACATACGAAGAAGGGCGTCTTCATGTCGCTTGATACGCCCGCTTGCCACACGCAAACCATTCCATCGCCGTCCGCCGCAGCCAACTTGCTGCCGTTCGGAGAGTACGAGATTTTCGTCACCTTTAATTAATTAATTAATGACTAATTAGACTAATTAGTCCAATTAGTACCTTAGCGTGCTGTCCAGCGTGTCGCGGGATGAACAGTGGCTGGCCGACGCCCCACTCCCAGATACGAATCGAACCATCAGAGGAACCCGTCGCGTCTGCAATCGATACTGTCGTAAAAGGGATACGGTAACCGGAAGTGTGAATACGGTAATAATAATCTAAACTGTGGATGCGGTAACCGGAAGAGTGGAGACCGCAATCTAAATTGCGGATACGGTAACAGTAAGGCGACTGACAGTAAGGCGCGGAAGGATGCGAGTCGATTCGACGAATACCGTTGATCGGCCGCTTGAACATCTGGAAGGATATTGTTACCGTAGAATCAAGGGAATTTAATTGACAACACAGACTCCACGTTCCTCAACAACTTCTCGACCACGAACCGCGCATTCACAAATAGGCATAGCACAGTGACATTTTTTGTCCAGAAAGACGACTTTCGAAGAAAGATACTTTTCAGCAAACCCGAAAAAACGACTTAGAGCCAACAATTTTAGCATAATATCTGTCAAGCATATCCCGAAAGCTCGTTGAATGGAAAAAATCTTCAGTGTAGTGAGCACCATACGCACAGCTGGGGGACCATCACAACACCGAGAAAAGGGGCGGAGACTATCGATCGATTGATCACTGAATGATACCTTTCGAAGAGCCCTTCGGCTACGATCCACTATGAATGGAGTGAGCTGCTAGAAAGAGGTTTTGAGTGTGAGAAGCGAGAGTGAAAAGGAGTGGCGACGATGATTCTCTGGCTACACTCAGATGAAAAAGTCACTAGGATCAGGACACTCTTATTTCGAGTGAATTTCACTTACAAGTTGATGAAATTTTCGCTTTGTTTTCTGATTCTAGTGACTTTTTTCTCAGAGTACGGTAAAGTAATCGACAACTGACCATCTTTGCCGAGCTGGTCTTAGTCGTCGATCCATCAGTGAACAGTTGATAGTCGTCATTGTCATTCTTCGGGTCTCTTCTCAGTCCGAAAAGGGCGACATCCAATTCAGTTCTATTCGACATCCACGTCGAATTGGCGTTTTCCTCGAAGATCGGGGAGATGTCCATCTCTTGCAGTTCCCTTCCTGTAGAGACAACGAGGAGACCCGGACGCTCCTCAAATTGATATTGATTATCTCCTTGAATTAGCTAATTCAAAGAAGAATGAATCAAGTGTTTTCAGAACTGACCAGACGCAAAATCTGTACTTGGTACGTGAAAATAATTCAAACGATAACCAGGAAGTACCAACTAACTTCCGCTTATCATATGCAAATGGTTGTCAATTTTAGCACTCTTCCTGTTATTCGAAAGACACTTTCACCTCTCTCTCCCTCCCTTCTCTAGTACTGTCTGTATCCGGTCCGGAGAGGGGTCGAGGGATGGCAACTCTCTCAGTTTCCCACACTCTCTCGTTTGATCCCTTTCTGGAGGTGTCTTTCCTCACCTGACTGCACGAGAAGGCGACTATGGGCTCGTTCTCCTTCTGCATGATCTTGTACGCGTCGGGAAGCGCCTCCTGTAAAAAAATATTTTTTTTAAACCGGAAATGAGTCAGAACTAAGTCACATAAATAATTTTAAAATAGAAACTATAAATAGCGCAAATTTAATCGGAAGTGACATCTTAACGAAAGTCCAAAAAAAGCTCTTAAAAACTACCCAGGCCAAAACACATATTTATAATATTTATGGGTCACGGAAAACTTTCGCCATCCCTTTGCAATCGCACCTTCGTGCCTGCTCCGGCCGATCCAATCTTCTCCGTTCCCTTCTCGTTCTGTCCCGGCGCGAAGACGTTAGCGATGAAGATATTCTGGAGATTCTCTTGTCTCACGAGGTAGATCCACAGTCTCTTGACTGGCAGTGCGTGTGGTCCCTCGCTCTCGAACGGAGTATTCGACGGCTCTGAAAAGTATTTACTCTTTCCAGTAACATTGCGCAAAACCTCCAGAAAGGGGTCAGGACTCATTGTTGACTCCTCTCCGGAGGCTTGGACGTTATGTGTAAATGCAGTGTATCGGTATGCTGTCGCAGTAGGTGCACATTCGTCACAGGACCATCCCATCCATAACATATTACTTGTCGTACGATGGATTATAGCTGTTTTTGACGAGCGCCACTTGCACTACACGAGTAAACAACGTGTTGCTTCCATCAGTCATGTATGTCATCAGGACTCTCGCATGCTTACCAAAGTGCATTCTCGATATTAAACGTGGAACATTCTGTTTTCAGGTTTCTCACCGAGTAGTGCTCTGTACTTTCTGAGCGTTGGTCCAGTGGTTGTTTCTTCAGTGGGATCAGCGTCTTTGTTGGGGAGGAGATCAGGCGGGCATCCATCGGGGAACGATCGAAGTTCTTCTCTCAACTGGAACGCCCAACCTTCCAGCATCTTGAGGACGGAGTTGACACGCGGAGAAATGCAAGGGATCTCTGGAATGAAGATGGTGACGTCACTGTTAGGAATTCATTGAACCACAAAGAATAATTCCGCCCCGCGGGACATTAAAAATACATCTCCGATGCTATGACTTTCTTGAGGTTGGGAGGGTGGATTCATAGTTTGATGTCTCACAAATGAAAGAAGCATGGTTTTCGGGTAGAAGTATGCATGATTTTAATATTAGGGGTGCAGATTACGGTCTGTTTTATCAACAGGGAAATAAAGAGTGTATGTGCTCACCAGAGAGATCGAATCCACTGAGGACGAGGAACTGTTTGAGTCGGAGACTCTGCTGTACGACCAACGCCAATCTCATCAGCGTCCACGCATACGAGTTTGGATTGGCGTAGTCTTTGGGTTCTTCGTCATCGTTGAGAGGATGCTCCTCGTCTTCACTTCCAGCGTCAGAAACACAGTCGATGTCGTCCCCGAGATCCTCGTAGATCTGAAAATAACAATACTTAGCCGTGGGCAACACAATCAAGTCAATAATATTATAGCTCTGTAGTCTCACTCACAAATGCATATTTCAGAAAAGGGAAAGAAGAAGCCAAATAGTCAGTTATATGTTCAACAATTATATAATGAACACTAATTACCTTCTCAGCATACATCTGTACTATGTTCTTCTTGGGCGGCACCCATCGATAGATCGTCTGTTCGATCGGCTTGGCCACCTGCCAAAATCGATAATACAAATCTCACCAAGTATACGGTATCTACCGTAACTGCCGGCTCTGGTTTCTTCCTACGCAGTGTGATTTGCTCGAGTTTGGAAATGCGCCTAATAATGCTCGTCTTTGCTTGGATTGTCTTGCCCAATTTGGCAAAGGTTGAGGATATTTGGTTGGTTTGCGTTCGATTGTTGTCTTGCTTCGATTGGATTTGGTTTGATTTGACCTTGGCTGCCGCAGCTTCGCTCGCTTTCTTCTCCTCCTCGCGCTTCTTGATCATCACCGGATGATTCTCAATGCCGAATACCTGAGAGCAATCGATATGTACAATACCACTACAGTAACCCACAGAGAATGTGGTTACAGTATCAAACCTTGGCGTGAAGTTTGGCCCTGAGTGCGAGTGACTCGGCGACATTGTCTCCTGTCGGATTTTTGTCGATGTTGTTAGAGTCGGCATGAGGAGCTGCCGGGCCTATAATTATTCTTTTCCATACCGATCCTCATTTCAATGACCTAAAATCAATCCTATTTCACAGAAACTCCAGTTTTCTAGAGAGACAGATGACAGTGCTGTCTATCTACTCGTACTCTCATCATTGTTCATCTCTCATTCTCAGTCGATATCTCAACTGACGCGGTGGTCTCGCGGGCGGCGCAGACTTCAACTTCTTCTCTCCGCCGCCTCCAAAGATGTTCGAGAATTGATTGGAATCGACGAAATGAGCGGAGAGTCGGAAGAGCCAACGAGCGTCGTAAGCAGAAAGAGCGAAGGAGAAGAGAGACCTGCAATATCGATTGATTATAGTTGGTCTTGCTATCCAGGGAGCTAGCACACTCCTTTCAGTTCACTACATTTGATCACGCAAATCTCGTTATTTGACGCGTAGTTGCACCTAATCTGGAGGCTTGCATTCTAATGACTTCGTAATGGTTTCTGCATGCCATCATCATCCACATTTAGCCCCTTCATCATCCATTCTCAAATGGAACCACGGGAGGAACGAGAGATGTTGCAAGTGTGGGTGTGACGCCCAGGGAATTTCCAAGCAGATTCCAACTACTTGATGATTCTGGAGACGCGCGCGCATTCGGGAAATCTTTCTGCGTCAAGAGAAATTCTGTTTCCTCATGCATATGCATGCACTCCTCGCCATTTCGCGGATCATCACCAATCACTGCGAGAAGTCAGAAATGGCGGGGGCTTCTCTCTCTCTCTCCTCATTACTTACTGCTCACTGCCTGTTGATCAGTCACTGCCTTCATTACGTACTCACGGCTAATTCTATTCCCGAACTACTACGAGGAAAGTTGTGCCTTGCTTCCATGGGTACAGGGATTTAGGGTTTGAGAAATCTCTGTTTAAACCCGCCGACACTACATATTTGGCCTATCCCAATCGTAATTGTGCCTATCGATGGAACGGGATCGGTTCTATCACTTGGCGAGAGAGGATAGTGAAAGGCAAGAGAGAGAGAGAGAAACTAGGGCGACGTCCCGGAGAAAGGGAAAGTGGCAGCACATGTGCAGTGATAACTAATACGATGGACAAAATATATGGGATGTCGAGGGACCTTCTATTTCAATAGAAATTTAGATTGATAGTAAAATTAGTTTTCTTGCCGCTGGAGAACATTGATTTCTTTGCCAAACTCACATCGTAATAGCAACGAAGCATTCAGCCAGTAGCAATCTCAATTGAGGCGCGTCTTCGTCCCTTTCTCTTCCCAGAAGGGCGACGACATTCTCGACACCCGGCCACTTTCCCGGTGAAGTCGTCACTCGAATATCGTCCACTGTCGTCTGAGCGCGCGATCGACGAGTTAGAGCACTGCAAGAATCGATTTACACATTCCAGGAGAAATAATGAAAAAAAGAACTAAAATCAGTCACTGAAGCTACTACGTGCTACTGTAGTTGACATTTTTTTCTTGAAAATTTCTGAAAGTTTTATTCCCTCGAAATGGGCTGGTGAGCTTACCCCGATCCACCGGAAGTCGTGCTGGAACCGTAGTAGTCGACGTCAGAGAGTGACTGGTAGACACATGAAGAGAGACCCTGGCAGAGATTGTAGAGGATGAACACCTGAAATAAGATTTCAGCGTACATTATTTATACTCATTTAGGAGATATCGGGAAGAAAATGAGTCTAATGATCACGGCTGAATATTATTCGCAGTAAGGATAATAAAAAGGAATTCATACTGCATTTACCAACCTTCTTGATGGAGTGGTCGAGTTTCGGTACGTGAGTCAACTCAGATAAGCTCATGAGTAGATCATAGCACTGATTCTCGACGAAAGCGAGAGGAGAAGAGACGAACATCTTGTAGGAGGAAACAGATGCGACGAGAAGAGGGAACGAGTTCATGTCAGGGAGGGTCTCTGCAAATACAATATTGACTAAGCTCAACGAAATTCGGAACCAAAATAATCTAATTGGTAAAAAAAATTTTTAACAGCAATCGATAGGATTGCCGATGAAACTAAAAATAGATATTGTAAATATATTTCTCCCTATGCCTATCTGCAAAGATCTTTGATGAGGCTAGTTCAGAACAGTATCCGCTCAGTATCTGAATCGTGAAGGGTGTTGATTCTCACCTCTGAGACTGGAACTGGTGTTGTCCTTCTGTAGTTCGAGCAGTAGAAGGAGCAATTCCATGAGTGCCGAGGTCAGTCGATGGTTCTGCGCAGAGTGAAGAGCACAGAAGGAAGTGAACGAACGCAACAACTTCTGCAAATACAACATTCTAAATCCTTATTTTTAATTAATTAAAACCGAATTAAAATAGTGAATACCTGATTGGACACGAGCCACTTCCTTCTGTGCATGGCGATCTTGTATCGGGCAGCCATGAGAGCGCGGTCCTTGCTGATCACCTCGTGCAACGCAGAAGGACTCAAATTAAGCAATTAGTCTAATTAATTAGTTTCATTATAATCTAAGTCTACTAATTCAGATTTAACATTTGATTTGTTTGCAGAATGAACCTGAATCCATCCTCGAGATGTTCCTCATCTGGTTCTTCTACATGGTGCTCCTCTGGTTCGCTCGTTCGATAGTCACACAGCCTCTTCAGTACTTCAACTTCCTTCTCCAACCAGTGGAACAACTGCAAATATATTTTTATAAATAACCCGAATAACATCACTCTATTTTTAATAAACTAATCATCCATTCCTTCTTGTTCATACTAACCCATTTCACTATTCTATTTTTGTCGTCTACAACACCAACGATCAGTTAGTCTCGCTGCTGATGTCTAGCCATGCTTTTGTCGAGACATTGTTTTGGCTCGCACAGGGATCCTACGCAGCAGAATGAAATTACGACAAAACGGAACTTGATTAATTGAGCACTTTAATATTAATGGCTGCTCAATAAGAGCGCCACTTGCGTCGTTTTTCGTGCAAACTTGAATTTTGGTTATCGGAAGTGCGTGGCCCTCTAGATATTGCTTCTCTTTCCCATAAATTTCGGTGAAGGCTAGGGCAAAAACACCACTTTCCTCGAGAACACGGTTCCCTATTGGCAGCGACATACTTGACGAGAGGGATTGAGTATTGTTTACAAATATGTTTACAAATATTGGTTCGCTTGGGACCTAACGTTGTAACCGGAGTATCAAACGGCAAATGTTATTAGATGTCTTCAATGATAGGATTGGAAGGAAAAGCAAAGGAAAGTGATATGGTTCACCATATCTTTCCCTTCCTGCTCCCCCCTGTGAAATATCACATTACTAATTACATTTATTGTATTCGCACATTTATGTGAATGTTTTTGCAATCTTGAGTAAATAACTGGTTCCCACCTGATATCTCAACTGTCCTCCGTCTACTTCGAATCCACTCGCGAGCGTCGACAATTCCTCCGTTAGAATTCGAAGGGACGCAACGAATTTCATGTGTTGCGCGATTATGTCGACGATTCCAGAGGAAG
Source organism: Pristionchus fissidentatus (assembly GCA_036245785.1). NCBI lineage: Eukaryota > Metazoa > Nematoda > Chromadorea > Rhabditida > Neodiplogasteridae > Pristionchus > Pristionchus fissidentatus. The sequence goes on from BTSY01000007.1 coordinate 10,205,494, forward strand.
ATGCGGGAGGAGGAAGAGAACCCTTACATATTGATTATTTTTGAGTGCAAAATCATTGATTAGAAAAATATTTCCATAGGGAATTATGAGTGTTTGAATTGCGCCAGTACTTGGAAATGATCTTCTTTGCGATTTTCTCCATATCACTTCTAATTTCACTTATAGCTGTGAAAACGAACCGCGGTATGGACTCCATTCTCCTTCTGCTCCTCAGTTTTCTCCTCTTTCTTCTTCGGTTCTTCTTCCTCTTCTTCATCTTCGTCACTTTCACTCCATCCAAGATCCAGATCGTCCTTCTCCATCACATTCGTTGGCGCCGACCTACATGAAAATAATGTGCTATTCTCAATTATCGATCGATTAGATTTCCTTCACTGTAATGTATTCTGTTGCCTACTCAGATAAGAGTTTTGATAATTCTCAATTTGATTGATCATTGTAGCTTGGTGGACTCAAGTTCAAGAAAGAAACTTTAATTACAGTAGTTTTAATAAAGCACATTGATTGTGAAGATTATTCGTGCTTTTCTATTAATTTATCTTATTATACCGCCTGACTTCGTGCCTCGTATAAATAATATTATTAACAAAATATGATTACAGTGGTTTCTCACCAATCGACATTCTCCTCCTTCTTTGGTGTTGCACTCGGAGCGACGGAATTCTTTGCACTCAGAGGCATCGGAGTCATGTTGTACTCCTCCACCTGCAAATTGAACAGTTTCGCTTCTTGTTTTGAGATGGAGTGAAATTATTTTTTTAAAGTTCAGAACTCCTTCGTAGAAAAAAGGGACTTCTTTACTTTAGGGGGCAAGCCCCGCCCCCTTCCCTTATCACCCCTATCACTCCTCCTTTTCCTATTGATCTCTTGACCTACCCCTCGAGATGGGAAAAAGGCGGGGTTTACCCCCTAAAGTAAAGAAGTGCCGAAATAAAACAAAAATAAGCAAGTAAAATGATTATGTTCGTAGCAGTAGCGAGAGCTTGGTATGAAATTAATGAAAGTAAATCTTCTTACCTCATTTACGAGAATGTCTCTGAGTGACTCGGATCCCTCTCCGAGCATCGCGATTTCCTTCGGAAGTCGAGATAGAACATCGAGAGCGAGCATCGGACATCCGAGGGCCATGTGCTGACCTAAAAAAAAGATGATTCATTATTGATTGCCTGATACATAAGAGCAGAATTAGCATTACAATTATTTTTACGGGTTTATAGTGATTGTGCAAGTCAACTAACCAGCAGTGCGGAAGTATAATCTCCTCTCTGGAGGAGTGATGAGCACCTCGAGACGTCGAGCGACGGCGAGGAATTTCTCCGTCGATCCGACCTGTGATTACGTCATCATTACTTCATATTCTTTCTCCAATATATATTTTACACCAAGAAAAGACAATTATGATTCACGAAGTATCTTGTTTCTAGCGGCTTTTCTCAGAGGCAGGGAAACATTTTCACTACAGTATCTACCCTATACCACTGATATTATTATCGTAAATTATTTTTATCCGTCGAACCGACCTTCGAGTCTATAATTATTACTCCATATCCTCTCTCAAATTTTTGTTTCTCCTCTTTATCTCATAATCCTCACCTGCACTCCAGCATCAGTAAGTCGCTGTCGGATCACAAGTGGATTCTTCCTCAGGAAAGAGTAGAAGTTGAAGATGTTAGAGAGTGAAACGTCCGCTTGACTCGTGACGTGCAGTGAATTCGCCTCGACAACGAGTGTGTGAGAGGAACGAGAATAGTCCTTGAGCACCCAATAGGCCATCGAACGAACGAAGGGATCTCTGCAATAGGTAATCAGTTAGAATACAACTTTACTATTTTTATTACATCCATTTTACGACTTGCACCCAGCATCAAAGGACTGATAGCTATAGCTGGGGTAGCAAAAACGATTAAAGAAAAGGACCATTCGGATGGTGTGAGCAAGAAGTAAAATTACGCACAAACTACAGATAATATGAGTTAAACTGACTGATGGGCGTTCTTGTGCATCGCCGTGTCGTCTTCCAACTTTCCTCTGCTCGCTTCGAATTGTTCGACAGTTTGGTCGAGAATCTCCCTGCAGAGCAACTCACGCATCTGCTGGTTCATCACCTGTAATAAATACAAATTTCAATTTCCAATTTTCACAGTCTACATCTATCTACTTTGGAAATTATGACATGCATCTCCAATGGTTAGCATTTTTTTCCTTTTTTCCCTAGCCTTTATCTGTCAAAAGAATAATTGTTTTGCTGACCTCAGTATCGGTCTCGTAGAGTCTCAGGACGACCATAGCCAGTTGGATGTCGTTCAGCTTCGCGAGAATTGTCTGCAAATTTAGGTTGAGTCACACTGAATTTGGTTTTTTTTTAAATATTTGCAGAAAATGCATGTACTAGTCATGGATCTGCAATTGCATGATGCGTTTTAAAGATGGACATTCGCATTAGGGCAATGATTAGTGCACCTGTAGTAAACCTTTTCTATTATGCTTTATATCTAAAAAAAATGCTATTCACATAAAGAAACCTGAAAGCCTAATCTCGATTCTGACCTGTAGTGCATCCTTGAGTGATCCTGCGAGAAGGAAAAATGCAGCCGCGTGTTGGAATCTCTGCTTGGACATGAGCACGAACGCATTCTTCATCGCGGCCTTCTTCCAGTGATCAGAGGAGAAATCCTGAAACAAGAGGTACTGTAGACTCAGTTTTCGATTAGGGGTCCCATCATGTTTACGTGCACTTACTACGCACCTCGGAACACGGTTCAAGTTTTTTTATCTCAATATCCACAGGGATAATTTGGTCTTTAGAATATCTTTCTTCCTTCCTCGTTTCATTTAATTGCCAAAGAATTTCAAAGTTGCCAAAGAAAGTCAAAGAATTTCGGGAATGTCAAATAATTAAACTGTCTCGAACCTGCTGGAAGAAGTCCATCATCATCTGATTGCTGCTCGTCTTGAATAGATGCGTGAGCACGTTCTTCTTCCTCAGCGCCAGATAGAAAATGGCGGCGTCCATTGGGTCCTGCTTCAGTTGGAAGGCAGACTTGGCCAGCTGCAAAGCATAATTATGCATTGCGAGAAGTATTATTGATCCATCCAATAAAATTTTTTTTTTTCACTACACTACTCACTTACACACCGTTCTTTGCCACATAGTAGTGGCATTGTATTCGTTATTTTCATTTTAGCACCAGAAAAATTCGATATTGCTTTATGGTTCAAACAATTTTTGGCATGAATTTGTCATGAATTATTGATTGAAAGACGTCCATTTCCAATTCGAATCATTTCATTCTTAGTTTCGTTGAGGTAGGTCGCGACAGTAAATCCCTCTAACCTTCTCGACACAAACTCTCAACGTCGCTTGGTTCTTCAACCACCACGCAGCTCCGATTCCTCTCAAATCCTCCCACACAACATTCGTTTTCTGCATGGCAGGCACTGCATTCAACAGTTCATTCTCAGTGTCAGAATGAGTCGCCCAGATGACGTGCGCAGATGAGAGACCTGAAGTGATTGCAATCAATAAATTCTCATTTTGACTAGACTTATGACTATTGTAATTCATTTTAATCGATTATGTGATTTTTCGGGTGTTTTTATCCTATTACAGGTTAAACTATGTCTTGATGCACACCTTTGACTCTCAATTGTTGTCTCTGTTTGATTGGTAGACAGAGCAGGAGATATTCGTGTTGTTTCATCGCCATCAAGAATCGAAGTCCGCATTCATCGATTGTCTCAACTCCCGCAGTCGCCGTCGCGTAGCCACCAGATTCACCGAGGACCGACGGAGCGACGGGATTGAGGGCTGGAGAAGTAAATGTCATTACATATTATTTCATGTTCGCCGTTACTCATTACAAGCCTCAAATCACCGTTCTATACAATATCTTATTGTACCCTTTGCAGTACTTATATGTAACAGTGCGTAGCTGTTCTACGCCGATGTAATGTCGCCCTTCATAGTACTGTTTATGCATTGTCTAAGGAATTTTACAACACTTATTACGGGTTTTACCTGCATTAGCCTGTGCCAGTTTGTCCATGACATCGGCTGAGAAGTGTGAGAGAGTATCGGCAATAGCGAGAAGATGCATCTGATCCACCGACGAGAGACCTGCAATTGGTTAATTTTCTACCATACATTGTCGGAAGTTAGACAATACTGTATCTATGTCCCTCCACTTCCTTACCGACTCTCTATTTTCTTTATGATAACGTTATCATCTAGTTTATTTGGATTTGCATTTATTCTACCATCGCTTGATATTATTTGCACGCCGTATCAGAATGTCACTATCAGTATTAGTGACTCACTAATCTATCGATTAGTTCTGAACGTGCCCACTGGGGTGGACGCCCCCCCTTCCGATCTTATTGATACGCGCCTATCTCTTCCAGCCAAGGAAGACGCTAAATGTAATATAAATAGACATATAATCCCTATCTCCACACTCTCTGTTTTCGTTCATTCATTTTATTGCCATAACACGCGCTCCTCTCACTTTTCTGCCATCCTCAATATCATCCTTCCCCCTTTCAGATCACTATCGACAATGTTCTCCAATCGTCGCATCCGTCGTTCCTTCGTTTCCCCCAATCCCGACGAGAGAGAAATCATCGCCCTTCTCATGCTCGCTGGCGAGCAATTCGATGAACTCAAGGTATATTTACGAGTGTTTATACATTTTTTCGGATGAGATTGCGCAAAAGTCAAACAGTTATCGGGAAAATGACACCCGAAAACATGAAAACCGAGTTCAAAATTGCATCGATTTTAGTTTTTGTTTCTATGAAGCTTCATTTTTCACAGAGATTCGTTTGGCCCGACTCTAATCTCTACAACGAGACAATATTCTCGGCTGCAAAACTACTGCAAAAGTACATGAAGCTGGCTGACTATGTAAGTTAAATCTATTATTCTTCAAATATTTTTGAGAACTAAGCCATGATTAGGCTGTTCTGTGTCATAGTGCATGTACAAAGATCTTAATTTTTATAATCTTTGAATATTGTACAACTTCGAATCCTCTGTTTCTCAGGTCCCGCCGTCAAAACGCAGTGCTGTCATAATGCTAGCGTTCGACTACAAAGTTCAATTCGACAGACTTATTGAATCGATTGGCCAGAAAGAAGTTGATTTGCTCGGCGACGTAACGGAGAAAACTATTCGGGAAGAAAGAAACGAACCATATCACTTTGAAGAATACGCTGATTTTTCGGTATAATTCTGTACATTAGATAAACCAGAATTAACCATTTTACAAACTTTTAAATAGGGGTTTAAAATTTACTAATAAATTATTTATTTGTAGGATAACCAGTTGATTCACACGATGTTCCGCACGGGAAATCGTGAACCGATCAAGAAGGGAACACTGAGCTACTTCGCACTGAAACCAGCGGTATGAGCATTTTCTAACTCTCGTTCTGAGCCTCTGAATTGTAGGTTAAAGCATTAGCTCAGCGTCGTCATAGAGAATTCGTCAGGAGAGATCACTACTTTGTGCGGGATGTGAAGGAGGTGAGTGTGATTGTATTCTCAGCTAAGGCAAACCAACTTCTCTAGCAGTTTTTTTTTCAAAATACGAAACGAATACTCTCTCATCATTCATCATCACTCACTCTCATCATTCATCCTCTCTTTCTGAAAAGCGGAAATCAAGAGATGCAATCCGACTATTTAGCCGATTTTTAAATTCTTTCCTTCCTGATGCTCCAGTGTACATAACTCACGCAAAACTCGAATGTATTTATACCGTAGCCTTAGATAATGTAAGAAATAATTGGGGTTCACGGGTGTTTGGGTTTTACCGAATCCATTTAATGTGAAATCACAAAGATCATCATTATTTATTGTGTATAAAGGGAAAGTGTGATGATAAATAGTTTGAGACTCCATATGTCGAGATCATTTTCAAACTCCCCATCGCTACGTAACAAGAATAGAGTTGTTTCTTCGATAGTAATGGTATCTATCTGTCCTTTTCCCAGGAGCCAACAATCCCCACTGCTCCTATCCTTCGTCCTCCGAGAAAACGACGCTTTTCGATGGTCAACATCGAAAATGACTGCACGCCGACCATTAAGCTGTCAGTTTCCGAATTCATTTTTGAAATACTCATAAAATACTAAAAAGAAAATATTTCAAAAATTTTTTTTTAGCAATTCTGAGAGGGAGAATGTTAAAATGATGGCGGCGGAGGACAGTTCGTATATTCTAGAGGACGCTGCATTCGAGGTTTGCTTTCCAATGCTTCCCTGCATACTGGCCATTGAATTAGTATCCTAATTTCCATAATTAGTTTATGAATTAGTTTGAAAAAAGAAAATGAATATAGTGATAGTGTTTCGGCTTCAAAAGGTATGACTGTTTCGCTTCCTTAGCGCCATACAGTCATAACCCTCCATTTATCAAATATCATATATTCACTGCTGTATTGGTTCAGGAGCGCATCGAGCCTATCTTCGTTCATTATTGCCGTGCGCCTCACCTTTCCGTGTCCAATGAGTTTAGGTAAGATCATCAGAACAATTCAAATTACAATTATTTGTTCCTCCAGTGTTTGAGGTTATGTGTGAAGTCGTTCTAGATTTAATTGTCGCATAAACACTAATCTTTTGGTGCACTTCCAAGAGAAAAATGATATTTTAATTGGACTTCAGATGGGGATGTTCGAGGAATCTACGAGAAGTCGACAACGGTGAGACTCGCGACGAATTTCGCACCCATCGATATTGTCGAGAATGCGTCCGTAGAGAAACCAATTATTCCATAAGCCAGTCAATGTCCGGTTCTATCATACTCGACGAGCGCAAATTTTTCCGAGAGTTCGAACCCGTCCTCCCCAAATTGATGAGAAAACGAGAGCTTATTTAACTTCAGATGTGTCCATAATTATTCAGTAAGTGTTTCCGCAGCTTTTTTTGTACCCCGTAACTTGCGTCGTGATTTTATGTACTTGCATCTTATTTGTATGTGTATTTGCAGTTTTTTTGCAGTTTGCAGTTGTGCATTTCTTCCCATCTCGAAACAACAGGCCCATCAATTTATACTTCTCATTTCTGCATGAATTCCCTGTTCGTTATTTTGCTCTGATTGCACGAAAACTTCCTGTATTATGTTCAATAAAATAGCTTGTTCAACTGACCTGGTAGATGAGTGTGAGTGAGATACTCTGTGAGTATTCGATTGTGCTTGGCAGTGAAGACGACTTCGACCGTCTCCTCTGCTCTCATTTGTTGCACGCCCGGATCCGAACTAGTGGAGACCATTCGACTGCGACCACCTGCACAAAAAAACTACTTGCTGCAAAGATGAGAAAACTAACAATGATATGCCGCATGCAAACTATTCTTTCTCCTATTCCCTCGTCTGTTTATTCACTCACCACTAGACGAATTTCCATCCTCGTCCTCTGCCAGAATCGCCTCCAGATCCTCGTCTTCCTCACGATCGAAGAGACCGTCGTACGAGGGACCCTGGGGGAAGAGGAGAGTTTTGGAGGGAAATACGGCATGCTACAATAATCAGTTGGATAGCACACTAAGAAAAAAATCACTAGAATCAGGTCACCGAGAGAAATGTCCCTTGTTTCTAGCGGAGTTTCACTCACACTTGATATCCTGGTCTTAGTGACCATTTTTAAGTGTATCGTATGTTAAAATAATCAATTGTACAGTACTCACGGTGGTTCCATTCTCGTTGCTCATCTGACTCGTCGCCTCATCGGCAGCCATGAGAGAGTAGAGAGGAAGGGGAGCAATGTCGTCGATCTCGTCGTAGTCCAAACCCTGAATGAGCTGATCTTTGATCGTTCACAATTCATAATCCCTTTCCATGTCCCTTGAAGATCGACTAAAGATAATTGTGTTGACATCTGCAATTTTCTACTCAATTTTGTAGAGATAAAGAGAGTTAGGTGCACATTTAAGAGCAGAGACAAACAGACCTCGTCCATTTGAATGACTTGTGTATTATCTGGTTGATCCACTGATCCCTCCACTCTCGACATTCTTCTTATTGACGCCGCTCGCGACAGAGGATTAGGCTTGCCCGCTTTTCCTCGACCCTGAATTTGTTCGATTTCTCTCACAAATTTGGCCTGTCCTCTCATTTCGGGTTTCCAAGAGTTGGCGCTAAGGGAGCGAAACAGTCATACCTATAGCAGTTTCGAACATTATAACTTGTAGAAGTCATTGAAATAGCTATGGATATTTAATTTCCTAATGATGATGAAATAACTACCTTGAGACTCTTGAGTACGTGTAGCAGAATAGCCTTGACTCTCTTGGTTCTGCCTGCATTGAGAAGGACGATGAGCTGCTTCGGATGGTATTGAGGAAGAATTGGATTGGCCATTCGAGCAGCCTCGAAGAGTCCTTCTTGGGCGAAGGCCTCGGCCACTTCGGCAGCCGATGAAGAGGCAGCCAGGGAATCCTGCTGATATTATCAAATTTGTAAGAATAATTATTTAAAAATATATTGCTTCTTTATGGGTAACAGCAGATTCAGAAAGCAACTGTGGAGAAAGGCATTAAATCGCGAGGTAATTTTGCAAAAGAAAGTTTTTCCTGAAGATTTTGAGAGTTGATCGTACCTTGGACATGACTTTGTTGACGATCTCGAATATCATCTTGTGCTTGCTCTTCTCCTCTTTTCCCTTCTTATGCAACTGTTCGAGCATCGAATGCGACGGAGAAATGGTGAGAGTCGGAGCAGACGCATTCTGATGCTTCTTCCTACAATTAAAACTATTTTAATTTATCAAAGTACCAGGATTGGCCTTCTCAGAATAAGGCTATACCGATTGCGTCATGATTGTTTTAAGTATACTATCTTTAGTAGAAAATGTAAACGTACATGAGAATGCTCTTCTTGTGTTCCTCCTTCTCTTCCGTACTCGCAGCACTCAAATTCCACTGGCAGTAGCATCTCATCTCACTCTGCATGCCAACTATCAACAGTCCGTCTCTCGCCCACGTGAGACTCGTTGGAATGGGAGGAAGACCGTCGGCAGAATGCAATTCGAGCACGCGAGTGCACACCCATCGAACCTGCGAATTACACAATCCATTCTACACAGATTTTGATAAAAATTCATTTAACGTCCTATTTCGTATTCTGTACACAGGATAATAGATAGAACTAGGCAATACACGGCTAGTAACTTTATGTTATGCGGCCAATTCCATTAAATATTCGTAAATGCATATATTCCAGTTTCGAGGCTCAACACATCGTTTTGGACAGGAACCATGAAATAGAGTATACAACTCACGCCAAATGGCGCGCACACCCGGCGCACCAGCTGCCACACTTGGCCAAATCAATGGGGGTGAGGTCACTGGGGGCCGGGTAGTCACTTACCAGTTGGCTTCTCTGAGTGGGAATCTCTGCCGATACGAGGGACGAAGCTTTTCTCAGTGAGGGACGTCGCATATTCGTCTCTGCCTCCTTCATGGCGATGATATTCCGTTGCGCCGGATCTTGCGAGATCTGCAAATTAAACTTGAATTATTATTCCGTCACATTATTCACAAAATAGTCTGCATTGATTCTCGAATGGACGGGCGGTTTACTGAGCCTATTGCGGACCATGGTTTAGTAAGCCACTTAGAAGAAAAACGTTCATTTGAAGTACTGAATGGTGTTGGGAAACTGATTATCTGCTTTGTGTAAAATTTATTCTATTTTCAACTCTCGATCGTCCCTCACCTGCGTGTACAGATAGATGTTGGCGGCGACTCCAACTGTGAGAACGTGAGCTCCGTCCTCAGTCGACACCCAATCGATGCGAACGACGTCACGCATGTTCACTGCAATTTGTCCAATATTATCAAAAGAATCACAAACAATCGAGTTGCATCCTAAAGCAATTTGATTCTTAGACTTTGCACAGCAGTTTAGTGTAGTTTTATAGTCGTATATCAAGAGGGTGTTCGGTTTCACAGGCCACTGCAGTAGTCCGCCGCATTCTAGTGGTTCGATCACCACCCTGACCACTCCTCGAAAAAAGAGTGCTTAGATTGAAGACATCACAACCCGCATTCTAACTAGTTGCAAATAGTTCATGCCAGAAAGTTCTCGTTCGCCACGATATTCGCTCACATCACTTCCATTACGTGCTTTCGACCCAAGAAGGCGTTCACATTTCGATCCACGGGCCTGCCGCTCAACTGCTCACAGATCCCATTTACCAGATATATAATACCATGGACAACATTGTTTCACAGTATCATTGATTTTCTTTATGGACAAATTCGCTAAACGATTCTTCTAGGTTAAAATCTGGCAAATGTGATCTCTAGGGGGCACTTCCAGTTGAGCATCAGACCCTGCTACTTCAATGCAATGATAGATAGAGTGCCGTACAACTCTCGTATAGTTGTTGTGCTCTGATTGCGTGGGAGGAGACTGCTTTCTTCATGTGATCAGTGATCGTCCGATCGGGGAAGGGAGAGGGAGTCAGACCTGAAGAAGAAGAGACCTCACAACCAATCATGCCTTGCTAGGGACGTCAACCAAAGAGAGAATCGAGTAATGATCAGACTCTCCCCATTCTGCATACTCTCTCATCGATCAGACAGCGCGAGAAAGCATGCAAAATTGAGAGAGATCATTACTCAGCGAGTCACTCTTCGACTGAAATCTCGATAGATAGGGGGAAGGAGTCATGCTCATGCGGTTTTACACAGGTCCAGTTTCAGTCTCTAATTTTCTTGGTACGGCTCCGCGTCCTTTGCCACTGCACACGTCGGTTAGAGTGAAGAGAGGATTAGTAGATGAGAGCAACCGAGAAACATTCAACCAACCACCGAGAGACCCCATAGAAAGAACAAATCGAGCAGAATTGATACTGAATTATCATTCAAAATTGTGAAATAAATTCAGAAATAACGTTTTCAGGGAATTAACAAAATCTGAGATCACGTTTTCAGTGGGTCAACGGATTCTGAAATTACGATTTCAGAATTGGTAGATTTTGATTCTGCTCGATATGCTCACAAGTACACACACAACACGCATAGAGGGACGAACCACGAGAAAGCGGAGTTGTACCAAGGTGCGATTTACTGCCGATTCGCGTAAGGAGAGTGCCATTACGCTGAGAGGGACGGGAGTTGATGTCGGTGAGGATTCCATCGAGAGACGGCAGAGGCTCGTGCACTCCAAAATCCTCGAGACGAGGCAATCTGAGAATGGAGGGAAGGGTTACGGTAGACTTTATTGATTTTGGGTACTCGTAGTCTAGATAATTTTTCAATTTCGTTGCCGAGGTTAAAATATGAGACTTGCTTGTAAAGTGGTCAGTGCGCAAATCAATATTGTCAATACTATGGATCGACAAAATATTCCCTATTTGATGGAATTCATGAGTTGAGCTCGCCAAACTCACTTGAGCTGTGGGAAGGCGACATTGTCGATAGTGAGTGTATCTTCTCTCAGCCATTCGACTCCTCCCGACGACTCGCACTCGAAAACGATCACTTGCACCTCGAAAGACTCAATTACTTTCGCCACTCTCCCATATTCTACTGCTTGGAACGTCTAGTGAACATCGACAACGACGGTCTACGGACATTGAAATAAGGGGGAATGTTAGACATGGAAACTTGAGGAATTCTCTCATCGACGTTCGACTTTCTACACACAGAGTGGGAAATTTCCAACTTTTCTTACTTTGGAGATGTTGACTCCTGATGAGAGAGCATGATTAATCGAGAGAGTAGTCGAGAGATAGTTATAGATTATTTCTCGATTTGCATGATCTCTCAGCAGGAGCCAATATCTCCAGAGTAAGGAATGCTGGGCACTTCCCGCTCTGAGCATGCTACGGTGCCTCTATCGAGGACGACTACTTCTGCACTTACGAATATTCTGTCTTTCGGTCGTCGGAAAGCCTGGATGTTGGAATGAGAGGAAAGGAACTGAGGATATACCCAACCACCACGTTTCGTGCGACAATGGGTTACCACCACCGTTATCCAAGTGTAGTTATCGATTGATTTTGATCCGTGTTGGAAGAAAGTTTGTGTGCGAAATAGAGACATTAACAATCAGATCTACCGCATCGATAAAACAAGTATCGTACCTTGTTGGACCTCCCTGCCGTCATATCTCTCTGGTAGGTCGAATCGTAGGCACACGCAATTCTGCCCGAGTGTGCGGCGGAAATGGCGTAGATCATCCCATCGACTTCCAGTTCGGACGAGAGCGAATCAGAGACCATCCGCCACTCTTTCCACTCGAATGAAGGAGTTCCTTCCTGCAAGAGAGAACTTATGTTTCGCCATCACTAGGCAATCTACCGAAGGTATTTTCTGAAGGACTAGATTATTTATATATTATTCGTGTAAGGGAGCGACAACATGTACACAAATTTTTTTTCCTTTATTCGAATATTTGTGTTCATGCTGTCGCAGTGGTGTACGATAAATAAATAAACAGTACCTTCTCATTCTTGGTGCACTTCCAGAATCGGATGACATCGTCGGAGCAGGAAGTGAGAATGACGAAGGGAGCCTTGCATGCGGGATAGAGAGAAGAGGAGGAGAGATGACCCGCAGCTGGCTCTGCCGAGACGATTCGAGTTCCCTGAATGGTGTTGAATCATTGAAAGACATTCAAACAATATTCTTTTTGATTTTTAAAAAAAATACAAATCTTATTTGGGATACAGTAAATGATTACCCATATACACCATAAAGTGCGAAATCGTTTACTGCGAGGAGCACAGTGTGTGTATGACTGAGTGCAGTCTAAGCAAACGATCTATCGACTACTCGTCATGAAAATGTTGCATGCCAATCGATATTTGAGAAAATTGATTCGATGTCGATATAAAATAGGTGACTATTAATTTCGGATACTGCCTTGCTTCCCCCTCTCTCACCTCTGGCAGCACGATCCTCTGATGGCACACTTTGACGTGGTCGATGAAGAGATTCGCGATCGACGGCAGATTGGGAGAGGCCGAACGGAGGAAACCCGACTCGTCCATGTCGGAAATCGCACCTGCAAAGACGAAATTGCATTTTTGTGACAAATGCGTATGAACAACAGAGTGAAAGTGCGAGATTTCACACATATTTTAAATTTTCCCAGCGATGATCACAATCTGTGGACGGAAATGTAGATTACGCATTACAGTACAACTCACTCAATGGCCGCTCGTGTTTGGTGGGCATGCTGCTCAGATCGACAGAGTACATAATGAACGAGTCGTACGTCGCTCCCTTCTCGATGAGCACGATAAAGTATCGATCGGAGAAGATTATGTCCTCAACATTTTCAATAAAAATCAATTCTTTATTCCGACAGGGGTTTAAAATATACGCATGGGCGAGTCGTCGATTCTCGGTATAGTAGTTGGCAGAGATTTTCACGTTTAAATTCGTAAATTTCAACCGGAATGAAAACCGTAAGTGAACTACCGTAGTCCTCTTACCTTGGATCGATCGACAACTGGTCCCATTCGTCCACCTGGGTCGTCCAAATTCTCCTCGCCCTCATTATCGATTAGAAGACGCTCGTTGAATACGTGCAGAAGGAGAAGCGAGGACTGCTCCTGAAGGAGAATTTCGTCATCACTAGGTAATCGTCGCTTCGTCATAACTAGCGTGCAACTCAGACACTCAAAAAACCTTGCTTTAACATCCAGAACCAGCAGATAAAATTCTTCAAATGATTATAAATATTTAATTCTTGGGTTTCTAAAGAAACCTTGATAGCAGCGTCGATCTTGCCAATCTCTAGTACACATCCTGGTTTGGCTGTCGACTGAGTGGAGACGATTCTGAATGTGTCTGAGAGAGTGGAGGGAAAGGCTCCACCGTCTGGTCGACCATCGGCTCTCAGAGAAGGCAGAGGCGTCTTGTACTCTTTCACTCGGGGAACGGGCGATTGAGGCTTCTCCGAGTGGAAAATCTCACTCAGAAGACCACGAGCGTCCACTACCGCCTGAAATCAAACAATTTTTAAACTACATATCTAGTTTTGCAAAATGAGCAGAGGAACGAGACTTGCAACCAAGCATGATTCATGAATATTTTTAGTTTCCACGTGGCCAGACTAACCGAATGCCGAACAACTATCGGGATGGTTTGTTGCCGTGGGTATTCGATTTGCCTGGCCACGTGGTAACCAAAATTATAGGTTCCATCGGGATGATTGGCCATTCTCACCTGGTAGATGATGAGATCCCTTCCATCGCTGGCGACGAAGCACGAACTGGGACTGTTGCAGACAGTGCCGAGTGTGAACGAGGGAAGAATGGCCGGAATCCATCCGAGATAGTCAAAGGCGCTTTCTCTCTTGTGAGGAACACGCGCCAATTCCATCACTCCGCCCGATTTGCACAGAGGACCGACGGGATTGATCTTCCACAGAATCACCTCAGACAACGCGTCGCGACCCTCCTGACCCTGCAATTTACGGTAATAGGACGGGTGTGGCTATCGAGAAGTGAGTTTATATATTAGTGGTACCTTCTGACTCTTGCCAAACTGCGACGATGTGAGAAGGAGAGGAAGAACGGGATGGGCGACGACCTGAAAAGCATGCTTATTGTATCTGTTATTTTTATTTTAGTGAGCTTCGCAATCTTCCAAATGATCAGAATATTAGAGGTTGAAATCATTGCACACTGCTGAAGTGATTACACACAAACATTGTTTCGCTCTAGACAACTCTAGATTCAACAGAATAATTATTTTAGGTTCTTAGTTCTCACTTGGTTGATCTGGAATCGATGGCCGCACATTCGACTCATGTGAGTGATGGAGAGAATGGTCGAGAAGAGTGAGTTCTCATCCATCGATAGCTGCCACAGATTGAGAGATCTGAATTGGAGTACTGTAAGTACGATACTGTACCAACCCCGTTAGGTCAGCTTATATCCACAAATGTCTTATTCTTTTGAGTGAAATATATCCAAGACGTACCCATTGTCGTGGTTCGTGAGCAAGTAGATCATGTTCATGTTCCTTCTCTCAGTTAGCTTCTCGGGCAGTCGATCTGTAATTATCTAATTAGTGGCTAATCTCCATAGATTTTTCTTTGAGTACTACATGTAATCGTGTTAGAAGCAGCTATGACAGTCACACCCAACCTATGTACGTATTCCTCTCGGATTACTTTCGACATAATTAGTCAATAGCATTTTCCATCCATTTTATTGCTTCAATTACAAAACAGTTTATTGAGATTGATGTTATATTTCTCCTGCATCTCTCGCTAGGCAATACATGATTCTCACAATTCACAAAAGCGAATATTCTTTGAATTCTTTGAATAGCCTTATTTTCCTCTGCTCTCCCGTTGTTGGTCCCTTCACATGCAAGTCTGCTCTCACATACTAGAACGACTACTACTTATCTCTCTCCACTTTCCCAGTCTCCCACCCCTCTCTCTCTATCTTTTTCTCTCTTTCTGCTCTCTTACACTCTCTCCACACTGAAACTCGCCCCTTCGCCTCGCCTTTGACGGCTTTCCGATAACTTCCTAAGAGAGACCTTTCCTCTCCTCTTTTAGGACTGCGAAAGTAGTCGAGAGATAGAAAGGAGGATAGAGATAGAGTAGAAGGGAGAGAGAAAGAGAGTAAAAGGAGAACGGGAAACTCATATTTCAGGCGCCCGTTTGGAAAGGAGTGCAATATTGCCCAAGCGACTAGAGACGCTTCGAAATGGGTTTAGAGCTCGAAGCGAACAGAATGCACAAGATTGATGTCACGCAGTAAATTATAAATAATTGAAGTGCAGCCTAATTAGAGTCCGACCCAGTATATTTAATGCGCCTCGGTAGTCGTCATACTGTAAGTGAAATCACGAACTGACCGTGTTCGAGTCCCTGATTGGCGTTCCTCCTGAGCACCTCGAGATACGCGGGATCGTGAGGATTGAAAGTGCAGAGATTTGAGTGAAGAGAGGCTGCATCAGTGAGAGGAAAAGCATTCGGAAGACGAGAAGTGAATGAGACCATCGGGGATTTATGCAGATCGTCCAACCATTCAACCGTCCTGCAAATTATTCCACTGAAGATTGTACACCACAAAGCTTCAATGTACATAATAATAAATTCAAGAAAATATGACTTCCTGTGCAGTAGTTCTTATGAACGACAAAAACTATAGGGACTACAATGAATCAAAAAACGAAAGTTGGCAATGTGGGAATTGCTGACCATGTGATGAGACTTCCATCGACTGGATGAATCGTGAAGAGAATGTCGATGCTCTTGTTCCACTGCCTTAGAAGCATCTCCAGCTTCACATCGAGGACGTCTTTGGATGAAACGGATTCCTGCACAAAATTCGGTTGCAAATCACAGTACGTATGAGTCGCTCACAAGTGCAATCTCTCACCATAAAAAATCAACTACGACAGTTCTGGTCCCATTACAATGCTTTCAGCGCCTTTCATCATCATCAGAGCTATTTCTCGAGACCTCCACATACCGAGTAAGTGTTGCTCTGCTTGGCCCATTCCTCTCCTTCCATCCCACTCTTCGTCTCGTCATCTCCATTCACTCGATTGTTCGTCTCTCCGAAAGCTTCAAAATTTATGGAGATCGGACTGAAACAGGTTATGATCACTTATAATATCAGGAAACGGATAATTGCTTTCTGAAAACATCGACGGACATCCGTCTCTTGATCCCCATTCACAGTTCTAATGCTTGAGCATGACTATGACGAAATAAACAAGGAATGAATGATTCATCAAACAAAATAGGAAAGATTGAGCTATGAATCATTTCTTAGTAAACGTTGTTTATTATAATTAGATGGGAAACGCACCGGCTCGCACTATCGATGGTGTCCGTGTTGGTAACCGAGATGCTCGTTGTGTCAGTCGATTGATTACTGATCATTTCGCTCTTCTCATCACTTCCATTCGATTGATCACTCGAGGGAGAAGAGGCGCTTCCCTCGCACAGAAGAGCCTCCGCCAGCAGTTTCTCCGCTCCCTGTAAAATACTTAGTTGCATAATATTCGTCCTGGAATCAAGACAAAGGACCTGCAGTAACATACTGAACAATTATTTTCCCAGCATCATACGCTAATTCAAAGGGGTACAGTCTCCCCTCTATATTGAATGCTCACTGCCAAAAAATACAATTCGCATGCTGCTTTTGTTTTGTCGTTGCAGAGTTATGGGGAAATTCGTATGCGCAGAAGCGAAAACAGCACGAGAAAGTGAATGTTGACCTGAGAGAACACGAGTTCCTTGTTGTTGAGCCAGTGGACGGAGAAGGTCTTCTGATGACGAGAACCGTTCTCCATCAGAGGAACAAGGAGGCAGTCTGAAACACATCTATTTTTAGCCCACCCAGTTTGATTATGAAGTAGTTATTCGTATTGAAGCCAAGCGAATCAGTAGTTGCAAAAGTTACTCCGATATTTCACAATAGTCACAATTTCTGAGGACACATCATATATATTGCTTGCAATGTTCACACCAATACACAGTTGGTCCCCCTATCCCTATTCCAATCCCTTCTCCCTCCCGTATCGTCTTTCTTAATCGCATCAGTGGCGCCTCTAAATCTGCCAGAATCACAGAGCAAAACACGCTTAGGATTTTGACTACTACGACCCTTACAATCCGTCAGAAGTTCGCGAACTTTTCACGCATCTTTGCTTGCTCGTTTTAGGCTATTTACTTTATAATTTGCGTTAGGTCATTAGAGACGCATAAGAAACTACTAATGCCGAAGAATTTAACTTAAAATATAAACTAGGGAATTAGCCGCACCTCTTAGAAGGTCGCGGAATTCTGCGAGTTGTTTTCACGCAGCTAGACAGTGACGAGAGAGCACGTAAACAGAGAGAGCGCAGAAATACAACAACAACATTGCTTACTTTTCCCTCTCCTCGTTCCGCGTGCTCTCTCGTCACTGTCTAGCTGCGTGAAAACAACTCGCAGAATTCCGCGACCTTCTAAGAGGTGCGGCTAATTCCCTAGTTTATATTTTTGGTTAATTTCTTCGGCATTAGTAGTTTCTTATGCGTCTCTAATTACCTAACATAAATTATAAGGAAAATAGCCTAAAACGAGCAAGAAAAGATGCGTGAAAAGTTCGCGAACTTCTGAAAGATTGTAAGGGTCGCTAGTGTAAATCGACACCCAGAATAGCGCAACAATATTACTAGTTCTTAAAATGTCAGATCACAACACAGTAGTGTATCCCATTATCTATTTGTTTTCTGAACATAATTTAATTGTGCTCATCAGATACATTGAAGTTAAGTAGATCGATAACTGACCAGTATCAGCATTGATGGTTGCTGCGAGATGGAACTTGACGTAGAGAGCGGGACTCGTCGTCGAATCGAAGTCGGAGTACGAGGGAGACTTTGTGATCTGTGCCCGAAGTCCCAATTCTCTCGCTTCGGATGAAGACGCAGATAATTTCTTCTTACGGTCGCGATCCGGACTGCAAACAAATAATAGATATTTTTCAAAGTGTATCAACATATACAAAGATGATCGAATAAAAGAAAAAAAGAAAAGTTATTATGAACATAGAAGGGAGGGGTGGAGATGTCTATTCTCATCAGACTAATTGTTGAAATTTACAATATACACAATCCGTTTTCTAGTGCTAACAACTCACATCAGATTCTTGAGCTTGTTCATGATCCGATTCTTCGTCCTCTTAATGGGAACCAGGTTGACTCCTTTCTTCTTCTTCGCCTCGTAGAACAGATTCGGATCGGAATCGCCTGCATTAATGATTCACTACTGTATTTGTTTGATAACATAAATATCAATTTCAGACTCCAATACGACTTATTATGACAAAAGCTATGAATGGCGCGACATACGCTCCGCACAAAGGGATAATATTCACTATCAAGGCGGATTTGGCATTCGAACAGCGAAAAGTGTGCGAAAAATGCGCAAACAACAAATACAGAAAGGTTAACTCACTGATATTGGTGAATGTGATTCCATCAGTGTTCTGTGTGGATGGATACCATCCAGCCAGATCGAGTACACTCAATTCGGGCGGCGTCGATTCCTTCCAAATTCGCGCCGTTTGATCCTCGCACCACGTGATGATGCAATTCTGCACGCACTTCCTGGAATATTCCATCATTTATTCAATATTTTCATCACCGTCGTGAGATTCTTGGTTAGAAATGAATTTTGTTCACTGTGAATTCTGTGAAGATTTTCACTTTCGTTCCGAAGAAAATATCGTTTCTACACTCGGAAAATTACATTTAGATCAGAATAGGAACCTAACATTAGCACCCTTATTTCTAGAGTCTCTCAAGTGCAGGTGAGTCAAGATGTTTCATAGTTAGCAGAGTATTCGGTGGAAAAGCATCAAAAAACATATATTTGTTTCATAAAATAGGACGTATTTGTGGTGTAGTAACTAACCTCGGCATGTATCTGCCAGTCTTCCTCCATTCGAATCCAGTAACTCTCGATGGATGAGTGAGAGTGATGAAACTCATCTGCATATCCTCAGTGAATCCACCCTCCATAAGCGGCACTGCAACAAAGTGGGTACTTTTCTTGAGAGCTCATTTCGTTCCTATCTAATGAAGAATAATGTAATTCCTAATCTCTACCGTTCTGTGGTGTTCGTCCACACATTCATAGTTTATTCTGTCAGAGGAATCACATACGTTTACGCGTACGCATACTTCTAAACACGTTTGCAACATATTTCGAAATAACAGTATATTCACGACAATTCTACTAACCGGGAGTGTCGATGTACCACACTTTGACGATCTTATCCTCCACTCCACTCGTCGCAAAATAGACTCCATCGGGCGAGAATTGAATGTACTGTACAGGCTGAGCGAGAGTGCTTCTCCACACCTCTTCCCACTCGATCACAGGTAGGTCACCAGAAGTCGATCGGTCCTGTAATCGATTAGAGTAAGGTAAAGTCCCGTCTTTAATAATATTTTAGTCCCGTTTTCACCATGTTTTACGGAACATTGTGCTTTTCAGTGTGCACGCAATCTAGGAATGCACTGCATACTAGTGTCTCAATCGATCGCTTCATTACATTGCACATATTTATCATGCCGTGCGGTAGTGTTCAGAGGATGGTTCGTTATTCTGCATAGGTTGCTTACCACCATTGGCATCAGATTACTTTGCTAAGGTCTAATCTATCAGTTGCAAAGACCCACAACATCCCTCATTCGACCGTTGGTTTCTCACCCTCCGTTCCTCCCTTATCAATCCGCTCACATGATGACTGTTTGTGTGCATGCCCCTTCTGAATCTCATTATGCAATCCCCTTCTCCCCTCTCCTTTCTCTCTCTCTCTCTCTCTACTTCTCCTCGCCTTTCCTTCCCTTACACGAGTATTCCCTTGCCTCCTTCAAAAGGGCGTCGGCTATCCTCCATCGATTCTCTTCTCCCTTCAGTCTCTACCCCCAAAACAAAGACTCCGCCCCGGAATGCGCATGTTGTCTCTGCTGGGGATGGTGAGGTTGGAAGGGAGGAGTAGAAGGCAGAAAAGGGAGGGTCGGGCGAGAGAGAGAGAGAGAGAGAGATTCCAGATTATGCGCTTATGAGAGGAGAGGGTAAGGGCGAAACATCAAGAGAGGAAGGCAGCATAACAATAGAGAGAGAGTCGACTAATGGAGCAAAGCCATGCGAATTCGGGAAACGAACCTATTCATAGGCTGTAAAATCAAACACCATACGCGCATTGAATTTACTTATCACTGCTGTGTTTTTTCGAAAAGGGGTACGGTAAGTGTGAATCGACAACTGACCTCCTCTGCGATACAGAACATGACGGGAGCAGAGGATCGAGATGGAGTCGCGCATCCACTCAGTAATCGATGCTGGTAGAGGAAGAGTTGGTCCTGGCACGCCACCTGAGATACAGTAACATACAGTAACCCTCATCGATGTTCTGTCCACTTCAATAGAACGCGTTTTCTGGTTGGCCGACCATGAATCACACCATCCCGTCTCGCTATCACATGAACGGAGGAGCGATAAGACGCGGGGGAGAGAGAGAGAGAGAGAGAGAGAGAGAGAGAGAGAGAGAAGAGGGTATACACTGACCATGAGTCGCAGGCCGTCCATCGCCCATAGAACCGAGTTGACGGTGCCCGCGGCCTGGATCATCTGGGTCTCGAACCATCGATAGTTCAGATTCTGCAAAAGATTCAGTGTGAGCAAAGGATCAAATGAGATATCTGACAATGTGCAAACAGTAGTAAGGATAATGAGCATGCCGAATAATTCCTTATGAATAATTTTGGCAACAAAAGTAATCGATAAATGGGTAAACTGACGTGCGAAGCCTTGGCGACAATGTTGTGAGTTGGCTCGAAAATTCTGATCACCGTTCCATAGGTAGCAGCGATCTGCAATTATAACATGTGTAAATATTAGAATTTGAAATTCGGGTAAACAATTGGATTAGATCTCTTCATTTCGCACACTATCTATGCCTGTAGATAAGAGAGAAAGTGAGAGAAATGGAGAGATCTAATCCAGTCGTTTTCACGTATTTCAAACTCTACTAAATATCACCACTCATCTCAGATCCTCCGTCACACTAATCAACTCTGATCGTTCACTCTCATCTTTTCACATGGGGAGCAGGAAAAAAACGATGTCGCAACTCGCGGAACCGGATTTGGTATCGAACAGATTGCTGACCTTTCCCGAGTCATTGCAGCAGGTGACTGAAGTGACGAGTCGATTCTCGTTGTCACTCGATGCTTGAGGAGATGGAATCACCTGAAAAAGCGGAGAAATAATGGATAGATCACAGTGTAAGAGACTAGAGACTAGCGCTTGACGGATATGAACGAGATAGCACGTATCATGACGTGACGGAGATTACAAACTAGCAAATGAAAGTGGGAAAGATGGATCCGGAACCTAGAGAAACTGGGTACTAGGTTCTGGGTACGGGACTTGCCTGTACTCTTTCGAAGTTGGAAGAGAGCAGGACGAGATCTGAGCCGACAGCACAAGCAGTGAATTGAATTCCATCGACGCTTCCCACTCCATACACGTGTTCTCCCCTATTGAGAGCACCGGCTATTATCTGGAATGAGGGGAGGCCATTAGGGGTAATCAGTTCGGGGGTGCGGGGAATACCTGATGAGCTGTCATCCCTCCCTCATTCACCGCGAAATTCTGCGGCTCGCTTAGCCAACTTGGAGCTGCAAATAACTCAATTTGCGATGGAAGCGACGACGCGAGATGATAATAGGCAAGGCGCCAAAACAGATGACAAATAGGGCGAGAACACGTGGTAAAACAGCGGTTTGCGCCCTTGTTTCGGGTTCTATTGATGTCTACGCGTCACGTAAAGAGTTTTGCAACGAAAGAAAGTGGCAATCGACTGAACGGGAGACAAAATCGGGAGTTAACGGGTGATTCATCGGTTTGGAACGGAAAACTGAGTGGAAAACCGTTGAAACTAGGGTTTTGGCGCGAAAAACGGGTGCAAAACGCGCGTACGGGGCCAGATACTAGCGGAGAATGGAAAGAAAACACGAAATGCAGTTATTTGAGCGAGAAAAAGCAAAAAAGAACGAAACGAGACGACATTAGCTATGCACAAATCGAGTTGAATGAGAGAGAGCGCGAGACGAGAGCGGGAAAAACGAGACAGGCTGCCGAGAGTGCGCGATCGACGCAGAGTGCTAAACACAGTAGGGTGTACTGACGCGTCACTCCCGGAACGGAAATTTCTCAGGCTATCGGCAAATGAGTTTATTTGTTTATTTATATATTTTAATTAGTTTAATACAATTAAATTATTAAAAGTGATACTTAAATTGTGTAACATTGACTTGAGGAACCAGATGATTTTAGCAAACGTGTAAATGGTGATATTATCGTGAAATGATAAAACAATTCTGATGACGTGGATAAGTGATTGCGTTCTGGAAAAAAGTTGAGAGGAGAGGGACAAAACGATAAAGTGAAGTAATCAAAAGGGAAGAGAACGGAAGTGATAGCAGTGTTGAATGGAGAGAGAGAGAGAGAGAGAATCGAGTGTACTGACGAGCATTGATTAGAGATCAGAAGGAGTGATTGGGCAGATGACTAACCGTGTGTAAATAGACAATGAGATCACACTGCGGGACGCATGAGATCAGTTTGGAGTTCAGTGGGAGAAAATGATGGAACAGATGAGAACAGTCTGAAGTGTCGTCACATTGTCCTCATCACCACACAGCTCGCTCCAACAATTCTCCAGAAAGGGGTCTGTAATGATAGATGAGATTGCCATGTGCTTTGAACCTGATTCTGACCCCTTTCTGGAGGTTTGGCGAGCAGTGAAATGCGTGCTCCGCATCCCTTGGAGTAGTCTAGCTGACAATGCATTTCGAAACTATGAGAGAGACTCTTCGTTATCACATTAGCCGAATGAAATTTCCACTTCGATAATGCAGAAGAGCGATAATCTGGCTAGTATTGCAGTGAACTTAGTTGAAGTTGTCCCGTAAGCCAACGCAATGTGCAGATTTTTAAGCAATGATAAGAAAAACTCACCAAGACAAACGCAAATAGATTCAAAAAATCGTTATATGAGCAATGAAATATGATAATTACAAGCTACACTGAAAATTTGTTAGGAAAACGGTTTTCCAAGGTTTTCTTTCCTTGAAAACGTTTGCCACCAATCTTACTTCACATACTCTCTCGTTTTGGAGAGAGCGTGCGGAGTGAGGAGGGTGGCAAACGTTTTCAAAGAAACGAAACTTTGGTAACTGCTTTCTTAGCAAATGTGCGCTCCGTGTAGTGATCATGACCTGCTTAAAGAAATGATAAAGTGTGAATCTTGGGATATTTTGAGACAAATCAACAATTTCGTGGGGTGAGGCTATGGATATTGCTCGCTCCCCGCCTCTCTCTTGAAACTATCTCTTGAAACCAGAAAAAAATTGGAAAATATATTGTTTGCACAACATCATAAGAAGCTGAGAATCTACAACGAGTGCTTCTACAAGCAAGCCGTCAATCAAGAGATTCAAATGCGATTCGTGTGGCCACAAATTTCGGGACCAATTCAGCCTTGTGTAACATCAAAAAGTTCACGCCGGTGAAAGCGCTTATTGTTACGTCCAATTTTTAGTAGATATGATCGAAATTTAGTGAAAATAGTGTGCAACCACGTTTTTTGATTCTATCAGTTGACCGATCATTCCAATGTAATCTGTGCGGAATGTCCTACTATATCGAGTCGCATCTCAAACAACACCGACGCGACATCCACAAAATCAAGCAGTACGAGTGCAAATCGGACTTCTTCAAGAAATCAGAGCTGATTCAGCACCGCAGGAAATGCGAGGAGGAAGAAAAATGGCTGCAGAAGCAGCAATGTATGCTGCAGCAGCTGCAGACGCTGCAAATGCAGCAGAGACGCAAGAAGATAAACAAGACTTATAGAGAAAAAGCCATTGATAATAACAAAATGTTTTCCAGTTAAAATTCTCATTCATATCTTGTAGTATCTCCATTCCAATATTTTCTGAACATTTCTTTCCGACTTCTCTGCACTTTTTCCCCTCTTTCCTTCAGTGGCTATTGTGATTCTGATTATTGAAGATAAATACTGATCAATTTATATCACAGACGTTGCATATGCTTCCAAATCTTAGGAATGGAATGTGCAGTTAAATATCCTCTTACGTGATGCCAAATCCGAATTATTGCATTCCCACGTGTAGTGAGGCATCCCACAAGCAGAATTGAATAGAACGCGATATCGGTGTATGGAGTATTCCTTGTGGAGTGCGTACTTTTCTTTTCGCGTCTTTATTTGCGTCTCTATTCATGAATATCATTAATACCATTCTCCCCTTATTATTACACAAAATGCTCGAGGAGTCTGGTGATCCTTTTCTCATTCTCTCTTACATATTTTTGTCCAGATTCACCCTTGTCCCAATTCTCCATGCCTATTATCATTCTTCCCCAGCTCGCGATATTCCTTTTTATAATCGTTGTTATGATATCAACGTACCGTCCACCATCTCTAAAACAGTCACAAATATTTTCTCTAGAATGGACGGGTACCTAGAAATATGCATAGAGTGCAGAGTATGCACAGAACGTTTCACTTTTACTACCTTTTACCCCAGTAAAATCTAGCCTTTTTGTAACTTATTTCGCTATTTATCTAGTGATCGTTTCTCATTTCTTCAGACAAATATAACTAGATTCATATTTCAGTTTCAATTCAGTCATGAATGCCGAGACGATCGATTCAATTCGCAACTTGAGGAGTAAGGTGAGTGCGCACTGTAGAAATAAAATTATCCATGCACTAATTTGTTGGGATAATCCACCCAAGTATATTTTCTTTTTTCTAATAAAGTATATTCAGGCCGTTGAGTTCGCTTCGAAAGACGGCATCGGAAATGTCCTTTTGCGCTGCCTCGATTTGATGGTCGCGGCTTTGAAAGATGATAGCAGAGAGGTAGTAACTTTTATCTATGTCTATCTTTCCTAACGAACGTTATGAATCCGGCACATGATGAATCTTGTCAAACTTTTCGTACCCTTTTTCTAGATTTCTAAACTAACTCATAAACTGTAAAGCGAGGCTGGAAACCACAAATATTTCTTTTCAGAACCTTGCCTGCTCAGTGAAGGCTATGGATGGTGAACTCGGGTTTTGTTTAGCAATGGAGAAAGATATGACGAGGTGAACCTAACTAATAAATTACGTTAATCGCGGTCGTCGTCACATTTCATGCACATGAGAAACTTGCAAACACCAAACGCAAATTCCAAACTCATAGAGTTGTTCTTTCGTCACTCTTTATAATAAATATGGGCTTTCCTTCCAAAACTGGCTGATCAGTTCTGCCCTGTTGATCCAAAATTGAAGGGAGTAGGACTTGGAATGGCGCAGATGGAACAAGTTTATCATCTAATTGTTCAGACAAGAACCTCTTCCTAATCTGGCCTGTGGTCTCTGTGAATCAATCGGAAAGATGATCAAGTACATGAGTGAGAGAGGACGATACCCTAGTTCCACCCTGAAATCAGCTATCAAAACCGAAGCTGAAAAATCGATTCGCAGCTGGTCAGATAAAGTAAGTGAGCATTCAGTTCCACTTCTCCTCGTATTCGTAATTTCAGCTTATCGATATTATTTTTATTAAAATGTTCTAAGGCGTACAACTGCGAGAACGATGACATGGTGGTGCACGTGATTTCTCGATGCTTGGAAGCGATGATTGTGGTTGTGAGAGAAAGCGACAGACAGGTATTTATTTTTAGCCTTCTCTCATACAAAAGCGACTACAAGGATGAATTTTATATAGCAACCATTTTTTTACTCACATACACATACAATTAACCGAAATATCTGGAGAAACTCAATCGTTGAAAATAATGACCAATCCTTGCAGACCATTCTACGCTCATTGAAGAGTTTGGAAATTGTAGAAGTTTGGTACAACAGAATGAGGTAAATTTATTACATCACTACATTTATTACATCACAAAAATTTGTTATCAGATCCAATAAATTGTCGTCGATCGTCTTCGGGCTCTGCCAATCAACGAGACAATTGATGATGCACTTGATGGAGCGAACGGTAAGCGAAATTGCGAATGGGGAGAACAAATTTAGAAAACATCAGAATCGGAACGAAGTACAATCGTTGGAAGAGAAAATGGTAGGCGTTTCATCACAGTCTAGGAATAGATAGTAATTATAAACGGAAAACAAACAAAAAACATTCAGGAGGAGGAGGAAATTCGACTCGTCAAAATTCCTTCTCAACCGATTTCATCACAGCCCGTCGCCCCTCCTGCTTCGGTCACTGCTACTCCCAAAGATACGATGACCAAAAGAGTAAGCAAAAATATAACATTTTCTCATTAAGAAATGAATTAATACAAGCGGATTAATCTTGGCCGATTCATAATTACTATGTTTTAGAAGAGAAAAACTGTTTCTCCTCGGAGTCGCTCCCCTAGCACCAAGAAGGAAAGTCCAGTTGCAGACACGATGAGAAGGAAGAGAGTAAGAAATCTCCAATCAATCAGTTATAAATTCTTAACTGAAATTAGACGCATATGATTAATATCCAAGTTTGAATGGTCACGAAGAAATAGATCGACGTGTCATAAAATCGAACCTTTATTATAATTATAGGGAAACGAGAAGAACGATGAGGAGATTCGACTCGCCAACACTCCTACACAATCTGATCCGATTCCATCGCATGCCGTCCCTACTCCTAAGTCAGTGGCAGCAACTCCCAATGATACAAAGGACAAAAAAGTGAGCAACACTACTGATGGAGGAAACAATAAGGTAAATTTATAATGACGATTCAAGGGCAAAAAGAAAAATCGTTGATCTGGACGACGTGCAATAAATTAAATATAAAAATGATACAATTTACTTCAAAGAAAAAAATATAATTAAGCGAAAATGGAAGATCATTCAGGAGGAGGCAATTCGACTCGTCAACTCTCCTACTCATCCGACTCCATCGCAACCCGTCGTCACTCCTCAGCCTGCTACTCTTAAAGATAAGAAACCCAAAGTGAGCAACACTACAAAAAATATTGCAAAACATTTTTACATGGTCTTCGTCAATGCACTTGACAATCAAAAAAGTATTGAAAAATTCGTTGATTTGGACGAAACGTAAAAATTATCGGCGGATCATAAACTACTAACAAATTGTAATTACAGGGAAAAGCGAAAAAGATTGAAAAGGAGGAAGTTCGTCTCGTCAACGCTCCTACTGAATCTGATCCGATTCCATCGCAACCCGTCGCCACTCCTCCATCGGTCGATACTACTGCCGAAGATACGAAACCCAAAAGAGTAAGATACGCTACAGCGAATACTTTTTTCCACTAGAAATCAATTCTGGATCGACCCTAAAGTAATTTCTTATAGAAGAGAATTGCCGTTCCTGCTGGATCTCGCTCTCCAAGCACCAAGAAGAGAAGTCCTGTCAAAGACACGGCGAAAAGAGAGAAGGTAAGAAATGTTTCAGTAACGTGCATTGGCTATACGTTTTTTTTCAAACACTCTAAACATACGTTATTCAGCGATCCAAACGTCACTCCAACGTCTATTATGGAGAGGACAGCGATGGAGAAACTGATGCGTTGATGACCAGTATCTTTTATGAATGACACTTATTTACGTAAATATTAATATTTTTTTTGCGAATTTTTGTCGTTTTTCCATGTCTTTTTCCCATGATAAATTGCATTCTTTTCCTGACGACAACAGCACGGAATGTTACGTATACTCCGATCGTTTCTAACATTTCACAGTCCTCCTAGATATTCGAAGTAATTAATGAGAGAGTTAATTGAATTATGAATTTATCGTGGAACTAGGATCACAATCAAACCAAAAGGGCATCTTCAAATAAAGAACATATGACGGTGCCCAGTGAAACATGTGAGAATCATGATTAATAGAGCGGGAATTTCTTTTTTAAAGATAGAGTTCACGAAATGAGATGGGAAAGCGAAGAAAAAATATATTAAAAATTCGTGTATTCGAAGTGTTTATCGGTTACGATCTAAATATTTTTAGGTATTCGAAGGATTTGAAATAGTAGACGGAGAAAATATATTCTAGCACGAGAGCGACACATAAACAGGTGAAGAAATCGACGTGATTTTCTGAATGTAGGTTCATTAGTGAAGTCGGTTCATTTTCTGAACATGATATTCTATATTTTGGGATCTATGTATGGCGTGGGCCAACAATTTCCGTTCGATTATTGCTCGTGTCCAATTTGCGCGCTCTGTATTTACTTGGCAAAAAATTTACTGCTTTTCAGAAAAAAACTCAAAGGACTTTAACAATCCTACCTTTATTTTCTATCACGTGAACTAAGACTTAAATATATCGTGAAACCAAATAAACGGAACGCACTCATTCGTTGTTCCTCTGTGACAATCCAGAAGAATGTTCCGATTGTGAGGACGAAGTTTACGACCTCAAATATTAATTATATCCTTCATATTAAGCCATTTATTAATTTTCGCTGTTTCATGTCATTTAGGTGACGAAATAGTAATTGGTGACGTTGATATTTGTGTTTTTTTTGAAATTGCAAATTAAGTGTTCACGAATTAAGATTTGTTTTTAAAACCCTGCTTTTTATTGAACTTTCTTTAATGCAAAAAATGCAAATTCAAAGAAAAGGCTTGAAAAAAGGC
Source organism: Pristionchus fissidentatus (assembly GCA_036245785.1). Lineage (NCBI taxonomy): Eukaryota > Metazoa > Nematoda > Chromadorea > Rhabditida > Neodiplogasteridae > Pristionchus > Pristionchus fissidentatus. The sequence continues at coordinate 10,234,676 of BTSY01000007.1, forward strand.
CGACCTGCACTGTTAACGCGGGGATGAAGAAGCCATATCGCTTCTTTGAGTTGCCAATTAGAATTAGAATTGCAGAGACAGCGAGTGAAATAGCGACAAGTAGTGTGAGATTCGATGGAAGGAATGCATCACCGACCTCCCACTCACTGATTTTGAGTTTGAAGAGAAGTTCATGTAGGGGAAAACAAGCGATGACGAAAGAAGCGACGATTTGGACGACACTGCAAAATGTCGCCCCGCGCTGGAAAATCGATGTCATATCAAGCGAAGATGGGAACCTTTCAAAACTCGCAAGACACGATCACAGACAATGTAGAGCCAACCCAGCTGAATTAACACCTACACCCAGCCGATAAAGTTGATTATGTAAATATATGAATATAAATGTGTATTGGAAGCCTCACCGTCACTTTGACAAAGATGAATTTGGGCTCGAACAATCCCATTGAAAAGGTTCCAAAGCGCGAAAAGGAAGAGAATCAACATTCTGCCATCTCTTCTGCTTTTCTCCACGTGAATCATCGGAGAGAATGATTAATCAGGGGCGAAATCCGATGTTATTGAGGGAGAAAGCGAGAGAGATCGGGGGTCAACCTGGTACATTTAGTTATTTGGTGACGACGAATGAGGAGATATTTGCACTTCTCAATGCCGAATTTTCGATTAATATGTTTCCCTCTGGCCCATATAATTTGCTGGTACTATTGGGTTGTACTTTAAGTGCACAGATTTCGCGGCGGCCGTGTCAAATAGCAAAAAAAGAGAAGAAGCAAAAAAAGAGAAGAAGCATCTGTTCAAAGAGGAAGAGGGATCGATGGACTCTCTCATTCACTCCAAGTCATTACACACACGGACTCGCGGCCGTGAATTTCCCTCTCTCAAACTCATTCATTTCGGATTGTCGTTCTTCTTTCACTATAGTCATCGATTACTGACTGCCTAACACTATTTTATAAGTTTTTCACGATTTTCTGAAATTTTCTTACTTTTCAGAAATTTACACTTTCTCATTCTCCACAATCTTCAATCATTATTCGACACGACACAACAAATGTACGTATCCTATTAAACCTATTAAACCGCGTTCTCTGTTAGTGCGCAGGACTGTGCGGCACAACCCATTCAAAATGGTTGCCCCGGGCTTTTGTCTGAACTCTCAAACTAAATCACATGTAAACCATTTGAAAGAGCATGAAAAGTTGCATAGATATCTATAAAATCACGAAGATTGGAATACAAGAAACGAAAATCGATAATCAGATCCGCAGAAATTGACAGTTTTGCAGTCCAAGGCCAACACCTCCATGGCGATGTTTCATCCTGGTTACACCACATGTTTCTGGTGCTCGGTTGGATACCACTTCTACCGTTCCCAAGCAGTGATCAACAAGGATAGTGTGGTTTGGATGCCCGCCAGGAATCAGATCGCCCGATTTGTGGTCCGCAAGAATCAGCTCTCATGGACGCAGGAGTACAAAGTTAGAATCGGATCAGGATAGATGGAGAAATCGGAGGAGCTGCATGTACAATTCAACACTATGGAGACTCCGCCACCTATCGTTGAGTGGTGGGTACAATGGGTACTCTACACATTGTTCTCACTCACGACATCATATCTCCTATCTCATGGAACTATTCTTGTTTTAAAAAATTCCTAGCCTTCCCAGCAGTTCTCCTATCTTTCATCGGAATCTTCTAAGAATTATAGAAATTCCACTCATTGTTTAAATAATTTGCAAGCCAATCCAATTCGACTTTGATAAATAACGGTTTTGCTAAGTTGATAGTTCTGAACAAAACAATATGAATAAATCAAGAGATGATTACGAACAATTTCCCCTGTGAATAAGTTTATGAAAATTGCGTAATAAAGGCGGAATTGCGGAAAGGTCAGAAAAAATATGTTCAGATACTCCCCAATACCTGAAACTACTAAAAGTAAAAAAAGAAAAAATGGAAATCTCCCCGTTCTGAGGCTTCGTCCACCTCATCATAATAACTGGTCAATTGTGTTTCGTTGTCTAGCCTGCATCTCTCAACTCCACCTTCCCTATCCAAATTTAGAACTCTACCACTTTGCCACTCTTTAGTGCCTGTTCACTCGCAGCTTCTCGAGTTACAGTCACCTCTCCCTTCCTTTCGTTGCAAAAAATGGACATTTAATCGGACTTAAACTACTTTTCCAACCCCTTTGTTAAATTAGCTGGAATAGGAAAGCCCGGTGGGTAAGCGAGCTTGGCAGAAATGATGTTCATTTCATGAGGCGTTGGAACGCCAAAAGAGAAATGATTTTAGTGGCATTGGTTTAGCATCGAAAGACGAAGAACAGACATTACTATAGAAAATTTCCCAACAACAATTATCTCAGTATGCAGCTGTCCTTTTAAGGGTTTCAGAGGGATCTTCTGAGAGAAAACGCTGAAAGACTCTATTTGAAATCGTCTGTTTTTTATTTTAGCATTATACTAGGAGAAATCAGGTCTTGGATAATATCACTTGGAATGTTGGGTCTCTTTATATAAGGAGATATTGTTGTTCAGCTTACGTGAACAGTAATATTGTTATCCGTAAATGGATAACAACTCATCTGTAGATCGCCATTGGAGTCGAAAAAATAAGTTATATTTGTATTTACTTGTTGACGAAACTTCCATTCATAAACATAGTCGATGGTTTATCGCACATAACTTTGCATTATCGATTTAGTGAAATAAAGTCGATTCATCGTCTTATTCGATCCTGACGTTCATTTCACATCTTCAACCAAATCCTCTTCTTATTCTCCATGTGCTTGGTCGCGATCTTGAACAAATCCGCTTCGAGTGGTGAAATATGGTTGAGATCATCTGACATTTAAAAAATAAATTATTTGTTCATTTCCAGGGGACGAAGGCGTGTAATTTTCATTATATTTTTGCAGGGAGACCACTCATCCACTTAAAAAGAATACTCATGCAAATGGCATAATTGCTATTCAATGTACTGAGAATGCCCCAGAGATCATGAAGAGTGGCGGTGTTCGAAGCAGAGATCTGTGCCACTCTGACGGAGACAGCGTGGAGATTAGCGAAGACCGACGAAACTTCATCCGCAACCTGTAAAATGTGAATTCAGATCAACTAGAATAAGAGAAGGGAAGATGCTGTCAAATGTATACATTGCTGCCAAACAATCAGACTAGGTGTACAATTCCGTCAGGTGATGATGCAAGAGGGAAAACTAACTGCGCTCTGGAAATCTTCGATCCGACCAAAGTTCAGTTTCTCGAGATTCTCGGTATCTGTATTATTCCATTTTCTTCCCCAATCTTGAATTGCTTTGAATTTCTCCCTGCTGAGAGGCGTGTAGTGACATTCGAGCTCCTGAATAAGAGGTTGCATCTTTATTATTGAAAATACATAAATCCTCGATATTTTGTGATAAAATACTCACCAAGAAATCTTTAACGGCTTCCTTCGGAATGCCCTGCTCCAAAATGCGCTTATGGAACTGAAATATTAAAATATTTCAATGTAAACATGTTCAGGAGAAAATTGAAGCAGACGAAAATGGAAACAGAATGGTTGGAGTCAGAGAATGTACCTCGGCCGGAAGATATTGCAGTAGTTGAAGGAGGATAGGGCCTGTTTTGTGAACATAGGTCGTATTGGAAACTTGGTAGGTCGGAGGATACTCGAAAGGAGAGGCGAGGCCAATGACGAGAAGAGAGGAGAAAACGATGAGCATCTTCAAGATTATGGAAAATAACTCGTTGATTCTCGTTTATATACGAGCATCTCTAGCAATAAATATCTTATTAAATGAGAGATGAAATATGCGCTCTCCATTCTCTCATCGATCACACTGACACGCTGGCGATAAAAGAGAGGGAAAATATGGAGATTTTGAAATGTGCGTTCGATTCATCATTACTGAGAGAGAAGAGCATGAATATGCGTTGAATCGACAAATTGGAATGTAATAATGGAAGATGAGCTGGCAAAATTGATTTACATGCGAATTTTGATTTACATGCGAATCGGACGCGATTAGATTTTGACCATAAATCTTTGTGGGAAAACGGTCCTGTCAATCAACTAATCTACTTTTAAAAGAGAAACTGTTTTTTTTAAATTGTTAGATATGCATGTTCAAATATCATTTTTCGCAACCGATTCACTTATCCCTTGAGAAAGACGATTTGATTTTTTTTTGGTTTTAAGATGCTAATATGCTGTGTCTTAGACGGTCGACTTTCCACTAGGATTGCTCCCCTTTCCTATAACCATCTCCCACTTCTAAAAGACGAATTCCCATTGAAAGAAAATCAATGATAATTTATGACGTGAAAATAAGTAAGAAACTCAGGAAATTGTAGAAACAAAGATTACTCCACTAATAGGAAATCGGAATGTACGTCTCGTTGTCTGCCGGTGTGTGTCGGTTTTGTTTTTTTTATATTATCATCTGAGCGGAAACGACCCGTATGAACAGAAGAATGATGCTAGACATGACACCACATCGTCATCAAACCTAAACGACTGATGTGATAGACGTATATGCCGACAATTCTAACCAGTAGCGGAAAAGTAATCTAATAATAACAGATGTACGATGTGAGTAATCGCTGATTAATTAATTATTTCTTCCCTTGGCGGAATTGCTCATAGTGTGACGTTGTGCCACAGCACTGTGTGCTATAAAACGACTCGTTCACTGTCATATTTTTAAATTTCAACTATGAAATTGCTGTTCCTGCTTCTCTCCTTGACTACTACTGTCAACGGCATTTGCGGTCGTCAAATCCACTCGCCGAATTTGGAGGAACATAAACGATTCGAGAGATATGTTAGTTTACTTTCTTTGCCAAACATGATATTTCCTTTTTTCAATATTAGATAATGATATTTCGTTTCTTCAATATTAGGCAATGAAGTTTCAATGGGAAGATGGCCGTGGCAAGTTATGGTAGTCAATAGATACCCTACCTTGAATCACACCACTTTGGAAATGAATCTGGATGGAAACGCGTGCGGAGGTTGGAAAACAACTAAACAAACAAAAATAGTCAAATCTTTCAGGAACTGTTATTAATGATAAATGGATTCTCACCGCTGCTCATTGCATAAAGTACTCTTTTTTATAAACTTTTCTTTTATGAATGCATAATTTTGTTTGAAATATACTATTCAGGCCACATTCATCTATTTTGGTCTATTCCGGGATCGTGCATGGCAATCGTAGAAACTCGTTGAACACGGAGAAGGTTTTTTTCAATGTACAACTAATTTAATCAATTTTCGCTCAGAAAGTTGTTTCCGTTGTGGAATACAAGTGCCCGCATCCTGAGTACATCGAATATTCCGTGAACGATATTGCACTGCTCAGAGTACGTGCTAATATATCAGGTTGGAACGAAAGTTTTGCCCGATTTTGAGATTCTTGAATTACCGTCCCAATTTCCTTGTACGCTGGCCAGTATAATAATGTCTAGTATTAGAACATGTAGCAAGTCTTCCTCTTTAATGAACCTATACTTCAAGGATAACGGTCAATATTGGGAAGAGCTATAAGGGAACGAATATGACTGGGTTGGTTTATACCCGACTTTTTCTTTGGCGGGTATTGTTATTGTGGAACGAGGCTGGACCCATATCAAGTGGTCAATCAAACGAGTAGTGTATACTGAATTCACAAAATGGGAGAGTATCGAACCACCATGCTGGGCTGGCCACTTATGATGCCACGAAAATATAAGTTAGTACTGCATAATCACGAAATTTCAATTTTTTAGCGCAGTATCTCTGGCGGTAGGGATTGACGGCTCGTACTGCTCTGATGTATAGTGATAAGTATCCTTGTTATAATAATATTACTCACTTTGAGCATGGAGCTTTCACTACCGAACTGATTAATACGCCATGTAACGATCAATATTAGATATAGAAAATGAGACATGAAAGGACGTCACTAATTTTTAGACGCTTGTATGAATTTGCTTTGTCGTTAATTTTAATTAGAATGTCTAGTAGTATGAAAGATTAATCGGGCGTTGTTCGATTTCACCTAGGCTCAATAAGACAGACCATCGAACAAAGCAGCCAAAATTGACATTTTTCTGGAAATCGGGGAATCTTTACAATTTGAGTATTTTTAATTTGTACGAATGGCTGAAAGAGTTTATTTCGGAATAATTATCATATCAGATATCCCAAGTACTGATTAGTTGAAAACACCATATTAGATGCACGTCTCTTGTTTTTCGGCTCCGGCAATTGAAATCATTAATGTGTTGTTTTTGCTAGGCAAACGAGGTTTGAAGAATCGTAACTTTCAAAATAAGAACAGCAACCTATCAGTCGTGCCATAACTATGAAGAGGGTTATTCGTAGTATCACTCGTTAGAAGAGCAGATCTTGAAAACAAATTCGCGATAAATAGAGAGGCCCATCAAATATTACCGAAATTTAGGTTCCTGATATCATTTGTATTTTGTTGTGAATCTAGGAGACCAACACAAAATCGAGTGAACTCAATGTTGAGTATTGTTATACTACAGTCCACGTATAACATACTATGAGGACAGGGGATGTCGATTTGAACTTTGAGAGAGCCGAAGCCTCAAACATCAAATCCAAAATCGGGCAAAACTTTCGTGCCAACCCAATAATATTTTTATTCTGTTTTTTTTTGCTTTTTTTCTCACAAATTCTCAAGGTAAATTGCCGTAGTAAATGTCTTTTAAGCTGGAAGAACCTCTCATCTTTGACGAGAGCGTTTCTCCTATCTGCTTACCCAATAGCGCACAAGTGATTCCAGAAGATGGTCAAGCGGTTGTTGTTGGATTCGGACTTGCCAATGGTTTGTGTAAATTTGAATCTTTCTCAAAAACCCGAACGAACTCGAGCATGCTTGGAAAATTCATTTAATTCAGAAAGAGGAGATAATGGTTCTTTGCCCCTTTTGCCCCCCAAGATTATATTCTTCGTGAAACCGCTGTTCCTCTTATCGGATTCGACAAATGCAAGTCAGTTCACAAAAGGCAAATATTAAATTGATGTTTCGTCTTTATCTCAGGAAGAGAGTATTTAATACTCTGAATGACACTGTCACACACAACCATGTTTGTGCAGGCTCCTTTGGCCATGGAAGTGCTCCGGTAGGTGCTGCATTTTGGTGGAAAAGTTATGTTTTTTCAGGGAGACAGCGGAGGTCCTCTGATGATGAAATCAGACGACGGCAAATGGTTTCAGGTACCTTAGCCAATTTTGTTTCTTAAATTAACTTATTTTAAAGATTGGGATCACATCGTTCGGTAACAATGGAGACTTATTGTTGTTGCAAGACGAGAGTCCAGGTATTTTTGTATTTGACTTTACTCTCCTTTTCGCATTTACATCTCTCGCATTGTCAGGAGTGTACACGAACGTAAAGAAGTATTGTAATTGGATCAAACAAACGACAAAGGGGGGAGTGGAATGTGAAGACGACACTGTCAATCTCAAGGATGCGGAAATTTACTAATATATTATCCATAAAAGATAATATTCGACATTGTAATCTATATTATTGGAGCAATTATCCCTTGTAGACGAAATAATCACATTTTGAAAGGATAAATTTATTCTTTGATTATCAATGAGCTCTGAGGAGAAAAAAGTAATTTTCTAACACAAAAGTAATATTATGCCAATCAGCATAAGCAAATGTAGGTAGAAAGCAGACGGAGAAAAGGAAGAGGAGAAACAGTGATTAGTCAGTTGTTTGCTGTACGATATGATTCAGTCATCTTTTGTTTCTTCCTTGCCGGAATTATTCATAGTAATGGCATTGCGCAAAATCTCTACGCGATAAAAGGCACGGCTCCATTTCATTCCATCTTCGCGATGAGAAATTCGTTGTTGCTACTCATATCTCTCGCCGCGCTCGCCACCATTGCAGTGAGTCGACGAAATACAATAATCTCCCATGCCCACCTACCGTAACCCGACCTTCATTACCGTTCACCAGATCCTCAATATAGTAACTTTCGAGACCTCTTTGTTGCAGAGCACAGATTGTGTCTGCAGTGTCCGTCTAAACTGCCCCGATGGAGTGAGTGTGCCATACTGCAATTGTGACTACAGTATCCTCAACTACCGTATGATATGTAATCAATTTCAGAGTTGGTATAACGGTACACGCATACCTCTTAAGATCGAAGGAGAAGAGATTGAAGACAACACTACTACTGAGGTACGGTTCACTCCTCATTCCCTAGATAGTTTCGTTGCATGTGTTAGGACTACGACCACACGAACACCGAGCCCTTTAGTGTAAGAGGTTACGGTATTAACTGATACGATTACGATAGAAGCCCTTATCGATCAATGCAAGCCCGTATTGCAGGAGTACGAGACGACGTCCGTGACTTACGAAGAAACCGCCACTCCGGTTCGTTTTTACCTAAGATTTCATAAGTTCAAGCGAGTATGTACTACCGTACTCCACCCATCTGCACTTACTGAGCCCATAGCGCTTTGTTGAAACCGTATCCATGAATATATATTTGTCTACACCTACAATTCCAGCTCCGAGGAGCACGAGACTGTGAGTGCATAGCTTTTGAATTACCATAAGAGTAAAGGATTGGAGTACGGCATTTTGCTATAGATTTAATTCTGATTCAGACCCACGAAGTTTCCGGCACGTGTGGCCGTTCCGCTCACTCTCCAAATATCGATGATCTTGTGAGTTCTCCCTATACTCTTTCATTGCACATTGAGGTAAGAGTCAATAATGACTTTTAAATTCACGACCATTTCTGTGAGTTAAACGAATAATTACAAAACTATTTTAAGGTTCCCGGAAGCAGCGAAATTTCAATTGGAACATGGCCGTGGCACGTATTGGTCGACACCATATATCCGGAATTGAATGAGACAACTTCGGAAATGGACATGTTTGGATATACTTGCGGAGGTTTTACACTGGTTTAACAGTATATGATTTATAATCTCACTTTTCAGGAACTATTATCAGCGACAGATGGATTCTCACAGCGGCTCGTTGCACAAAGTGAGCATTTTTTAAGCTAAAAGGCGGTTCCATTATTTCATCAATTAAGGTCACTCTCTACAATTTTGGTATATTCTGGAATACTTCATGCAAATCGTAGTTACACAGAGAAATCGGAGAAGGTATACTCATATTGGTGTATTGGAGACCTATAGCTGTTTTCTTTCAGAAAGTGATTTCTCGTGCAAAATATGTAATTACTCATCCGGATTACAACGAAACGGAATATACTAACGACATCGCGCTTATTCAAGTAATCTTATTTACTATTATGAAAAATTTATTCATACTTGTTTCACTGCTTTAAAATAATTAATAAATATTTTTAACAGCTTGAAGAGCCCTCTCATTCGACGCCACTGTTTCTCCCATTTGCTTGCCCAATCGACAGCAAACAATCGTTAAAAACGGAACAGCCGTTGCCCTTGGATTCGATGGTCCAAATGGTACGTGAATGTGATTTGTAAACTAAGGGATACACTCAGACCAATATCCAACTAATATGTTCTTGCAATGCTTTTTCTATTGAAAGATTCCGCCTCTAGATAGTGGAAAAATAAAGAAGGAATTCCTGCAAATTTTTTTCTAAGCCACTTTTTTCAATAGTTTGATTCAAAATATTGGAAAACTTTTACAATGTCACCATACTAATGAAATTTTTCAGATGATTCACGTCTTCGTCAATCGACAGTCTCCATCCTCCCATTAGGAAGTTGCCCGTGAGTTCAACAATTTCGAATTTGCCGAAATATATAATATCATGTACCTGATCGTGTACCTCTTGTACCTCTTGTACATATTGTACCTGGTCTCGTACTTCCATGTATTACTCAAGGGATGTAACATCACGTCTTATTTGCATTCATACACAACGAGATCTTACTATTTTTTGTTCCTGGTCGGGCACCTGTTGTACCCGGGTACATGAGGTAAAACAGGTGGAAGAAATTCTAAAGAAAAAAAAGAAAAAGAAGAAAATATATATTTCAGTGCATTGGAAGACGAAGAGGAGTCCGCATCGCATTATCTTTGTGCGGGATCAATAGTTTATGGAACTTCTGCGGTAGTTTTTTCTCTCCAATATTAAAAAATACACTTTTACAGGGCGACAATGGTAGTCCGCTAATGATCAAAGCAGATGACGGAAAATGGATTCAGGTAAACGTTTTTCTTGCGTTTTTTATTAAAAATTATATAGAAAGATTAGTGCTCAGACCGGGACTCGAACCACGGGCCTTCCGCTTACGGGCAGATCTCTTAACCACTGAACTATCCGAGCTCTTCTCTGTCTTCTCTCTATGTGATAGGCATTTGGCATTTTTTTCTCTTCTCTGTCTTCTCTCTATGTGATAGGCAAAATGTTCCCCAGAGCGCAATGATACAATGTATCTTGCGTAGCGAAGGATCATCCAGGCGAAATGCCTATCACATAGAGAGAAGACAGAGCAGAGCTCGGATAGTTCAGTGGTTAAGACATCTGCCCGGTAAGCGGAAGACCCGTGGTTCGAATCCCGGTCTGAGCACTAATCTTTTCTGTCTTTCAATGATCATGTTCTTTGATCCTACTCGGCAATGAATAGAGTTTACTCAGAAACAAGTTGATTCCAAAAATTATATATATAAATTAAAAGAAATTAAAGATTGGAATCACGTCGTTTGTCGAGGACCTAGAAGAATCCCCAGCTGATATTCCGAGTGAGCAGAGATGAAACTTTTGCGTCTCGGTTGCTAATTTAATTTTATCAACAGCCGTGCACACAAACGTGAAGGAATTCTGTAATTGGATCGAGGAAACGACAGATGGAGAAGCAAAGTGTGGATAATCATCGTAGATTTGATCGATCGATTATTTGTGGCTGTATTATCCGTCTGAAATGTCGATTTCGTCGATAAAGTATTCGTTACCACCTGAACCACCAAGGCCGATGTAACCTGCCTCACGCAATGCAACCAGGAGAGGGAGGGGTAGATCAAGCCTCCCTCTCACCTCGCGTCTCTCTGACCCCGCCGAAAACACTTTTCCTTTGCCTAGGAATTGGTTTTTCGGCCTTTTCTGTTCTTAAGTCCCCTCGAAATTGGGGGGTTCAGCATACCATTCGAAAGCTCTCGTCGAGCTCTTTCTACTGAACTCAAAACTCTGTGACGCAAATGATATGGTGACAACTAATGTGGTGTTAGTTTTCGGAAAAAGGAAATGGAAAAAGGCCAAGATTTGAATTCCCGCAATTTCATATCTCAGTTCTCCGTGGAGCAATCGACTCAAAACTTCGAATATGACATTCTTCGACCCTTTTACACTTATAAACGAAGTTTTGAGTCGATTGCTCCACGGAGATCTGAGATAAGAAATTGCGGGAATTCAAAACTTGGCCTTTTTCCATTTCCTTTTTCCGAAAACTAACACCACATTAGGACGTAGGACAGACAGACTCATTATAATCATTAATTTAGATGGAGCATCGTATAGAGCGCACGAAAACACACATTTCATCTGTTGAAACTTTGTCGATTGCTTCTTTCTGAACCGAGCAAATACTGAAAAAGCGTGCTGAAAAAACTTGGTGAAGTTTTGAACGATGTCAGTGAAAATTTGGTGAAGTTTTGAACGATGTCAGTGAAAACTTGACCAAGTTGTTGGTGAAGTTTTGACAGATTATACAGCCCCCAGGATCGAGGCGTGGGTTCGAATCCACCTTGTGGAAAAATGTTTTGCCGTTTTTTACCTTTTTAGAAAATAGGTTTTCATTCGATATGGCAATTTTCAGAGAGCGATGTTCAGGATGAATATGTTTCGCTTCGTATTTGACTTTAGAGAGGTCGGTGCCTTTGTGACGAGCTTTTGAGAAGGACGATGAATCCCGGTTGACACTAAACCAACAGTCTCCCTTCACAGAAGACTAGATATCGGGAATCACACACGTCACGGCGAGCAGAAGTTTACGAGAGACGGGTTTCACAGGTCTTTGTTCTCGACGACAGGTGCGGCCGTCGCAATTACGAAGAGTATAGACATCAAAACACGTCTGTGACCAGAAAAAATTTAAACAATTCATTAATGAAAAAAATATTTTCCATGAGATGGAATCTAGTTTTGGAGATTATTCTGAGCACACCAATTAATTATCCCAATAGAACAATTCTTCATGTGCGGTAGATGGTCTCGTCGCGTCAATGAGGTTTTTTTGCATGGGGACACGTATTAGCCTCCCAAGATAAATCAAAACCTATTTTCTAAAAAGGTAAAAAACGGCAAAACATTTTTCCACAAGGTGGATTCGAACCCACGCCTCGATCCTGCATTTTCAATGCATCTATCACGGTCAATCTCTTAGTTTATCCTGTGATACCTCCTCTTCTCAGCGGTTTTTTGATTGTAGCACACCTTAACCTCCCGAGATATTCGAAAGAATTATAGAATGTACAGAATAGAAAGGGCTACATACAACATATCAAAAATCTGGCTGCGTATATTTTCATATATTAAAGTTATTACTCAAAAATTTCTCAGAATTTCAAACATGAGCAATCTCAAAATAATTCTGGTGGATTTTAGCACATCCAACCAGATGCCCACAAAAAAAATTTCATCCAAATTGAAGCATTTTGAAGCTACTTTTAACCTGGCTGAAGTTCGACGTCTGAAACTTTGCAGCAGCCTGCTGCAGCCGGAAAAATTGCTAAAATTCTAATTTATACATTTTTAGATAGACATTCATAGATGATTTCAGATTCTGACGAAAACACCGACACGATTTTTTTGCTGATTGTACTGATTGTCCCGCGCCTTACGTGAGAGGCGTGATATGTATTGTATGATCTCACTTCCGGTCTCATAACGCTGGCAATCGAAATCTTTATGTCGCAATAAATCGAATTTGATTTCATAAGACATGATGCTAATTGTATTTGCCGCTCAATACCGCTTCCAACTATGTATGTAGTTGGAAACGGTATTGAGTAAAGTGCCTATCTCGCTAACGGAACTACTCCCGGAACATCAGGACAATGATTAGCGAGAAAGAGATGAGTAATAGTTCCTCCTATTATCAATTTCAAAGAAATAATTGGTGCCCTGTGTTGTTTGCCTGTGTAAATGACTCATAGTAACGACGTTAACATAGATTTCTCGCCAATAAAAGATCCTGGTTTCTCCTCCATACCAGTTGCCATTCTATCGATGAAAGTGCTCTTTCTTCTCCTCTCGCTTGCGGTAATTGCGAGTGGTACTTGCGGCCGTTCTTATCCAAAAAAGAATGCGGGTTACTATAAACGATTCGAAAGAATGGTTAGTTTTTTTCGCGTTACATGCTTCATTGTACATTTAAGATAATTGGCGGCAACAAAGTTCCTGTGGGAAAATGGCCGTGGCAAGTGAATTTGGTGATTACCTTTCCGGTGTTGAACGAAACAACTATGGAAATGGAGCTTGTAGAATCCGCGTGCGGAGGTTGGAATTTCAAAAGTTTATCATCCATTAATAATTTATTCAGGTACTGTGATCGGCGATAGATATATTCTCACTGCTGCTCATTGCATACCGTAATATAATAATTATTTTTCATACATACTGTTCCTACAAAACCACGTCACAATTCCTCTAAAAATTAATATTAAGGCCCCAATCCGTAATCCTGGTTTATTCTGGAATAATTCGTGGAAATCGTGATGATACAGATATAACTGAGAAAGTCAGTGAATATTTTATAATTGACTTGTTCATTAAATTGTCAATGCAGAAAGTGATTTCCCGAGTACTCTACGCTATCCGCCATCCGGATTATGACGACAATGGCTCCACTGCGAATGATATTGGGATTCTCGAGGTATCTTTTTTGGTTATCTAACTGGGAACACTTTTTAAAAAGTGCTCTTAATTAGAAGTACATTTTGTTCCAGCTCGAAGAGCCTCTTCTCTTCGACGAGTCCGTTTCTCCACTCTGCTTACCCAACAACGACCAATCGATTCCTGACGATGGACAAGCGGTTGCTACTGGAGTCGGTGGTTCGAACGGTAATTTTTGTGTTGTGTGTGTATTTATGCCAACCCAATTATTTATTTATTTTAAATACGTTAGAGGCAGGGAAAAGTGATTGTGATACTGATCAAGTACAAGCGAGCTGGTTATGGATATTTGTTCTTATTTCATCTTGCGAATCTCTGTACGGATTTATATTTGGTTTCAGATAGAAGGGCTTCTGGCAACCGGAAACTCTCAGGTAACTCACGCCTTCGTGAATCGGCCGTCCCTATTGTTCGAATGGACATATGCAAGTGAGTTTAAAAAGATCCCAAATATATATTTTTAAATTCCAGGCGGCGCTATGACAATGAAGAACTGGACAATTCAACGCGAATCTGTGCTGGGTCGGCGGGACATGGAACTGCCGGGGTCTACTTTATACTTTCTCCTTTCGCCCTTTTGCCTTTCGCATATACTTACTTTCGTCCCAGACTTAAGATTACTGAAGTCGACTTCTTGATTACTGAAGTTGATTACTGACTTATGATTACTGAAGTTAGCTGCAGGGAGACAGTGGAGGTCCTCTGATGATGAAGGGATGGCAGATGGTTCCAGGTAAAACTCGTTTCCAACACTATTTTTATTATTATTGTTATTGAAAAATAATCGGTTATCCTTGCATGTTTGGAATATCTAAAATTAATATTTCCGAATATTTCAAGGTTGGAATCACGTCATCTGGTGGCGTAAATGAACTTCTGATATTGCAAGATGATGCCCCAGGTGAGCGCTAAGTATTTCGAAGTTTCTCCAATATACCGTCAGGCATTTTCACAAACGTGAAGAATTACTGCGATTGGATTCAAGAGCAGACCAACGGCGAAGTATCCTGTGAGGATTCCACTGTCAATCTAAAGGATCTGGACATTTCTTAAATTATCTCGCAATTTTTTTGAGAATAAGATATTTCATTAGTTTTGAGCTAATCTGAACATCTGGTATCTTTTAATTCATGCTACTCATTCAAAACACCACGTTAGAGCCTCCTCTTAATGTTAGTCTTCTTGGGAAGAATGCGAGACGCCAGCAGGTGGTGGAGTTTGCTCCAGGCTGCCCAACCCAGACCAATCCGATATTCCACTTCTTCGGAGGAATCGAGGGGAAGATAAATTCATCCTCCGAGATATGTAGTAACCTCGACGAATTTGAATGCTTTTTTTTCGTATTTGAACGCATAGAAGCTCCTGGCATATTGTTCAACTGAAATTGGCATTAGGAGGAGAATCTGTTGTTCACTCTCCCCTTTTCGCTTATCATCGCTGTTTTCCTCACATTAGTTGCTAGGGAATACTTCCGGGAGTAATATGCATAGGCATTTCACACTAAGTTTGAAATTGTTTTTGCAGCACATTTGTTTCACTAGGAAGAACATAGTCAGTGAAACCGAATACATTGTTTTGTGAGATTGGATTGTTTGATAGATGCAACCGCAGGCTACAAACTACAACCAATGGTTTCATTCCCGCTTCATGCAGCGATCCGGGGCTGTCGCTTTTGTAAATGTTGTTTTTATGTTCTTAACAGTTAAAACTAAGAACACTAAGAACTCCAAGTAAAAATTATTTTTAAAAAAATCATCATTTTTCCAAATGACATGGTATTCCAAAAATGCTTGATTCTCTCCCGATTATTCTCTTATGAAAACATATTAATTGTTTTTGTTGTGGCATTAATCACTTGTAATTGTTGATTTTTTTCGTTCGTATCCATTATAAGAGACGGGATCGGTAAGACTCGACCAAAATCGACCCTATCCGGACACGGTGCGCTAGCACTGAGAACTGGAAGTCCATACTCACGCATGTGGAGTGTCTGACTCTCGCATTGCACAAAACGACCCTTATTTCTATTTGCTGGCTCTGGTCCTGGAGAAAAATGGTTTTGAGTGATCAGGTCTCAAAATTTTTTTCTCGAATTAAAAAGATACACTCAATTTTTCATTTGCATTATGTTTGGGGTGCTCAAACATTGAAAATGTCCTACTCTGATCCAATTCAGCATGTTTCTGAAACCACTTTTTTGACTCGAAATTTTAATTTTTTTTTGAGGAAAGTGACTAAGTTTTTCTAGAAAAAGTTTCAAACCATTTGAGCCGATCTAGGACTGCACAATTCAATTGTTAGTATGAATGCACATGTTGTATGACTACAACATGTGCATAAACGCTATTGGCTTCAGTTCGAAAAATGGCCATGACCCTCTAAGCGAACTCCGCTGATCACGTTGTGGCCCCTACTCATAAGACAACTTATTATATTATTATCTCGTCAAGATGAATCGACTTATTTTCAATAACGATCGGAGCGGACTTTCTAAGTGAAGCAAGGAGCAGCATCCTTCCATAAATCATCAATCGAGGATGAAGACCCTATCAAAAAAAATAATATTCAGTGAAACCTTTACTAAAAAAAGAAACCTTTACGAATACATGGTCTCACAAAACCATGTATTCGGTTTCATTGAATATGATGGACAAAAAACCATTTTAAACCTTGTGTGAAATGCATATGCATATTATTCCCGGAAGTATTCCCGGAACAAGCTAGCAACTAATGTGAGGAAAATAACGATGATTCGCTAAGAGGTGAGAGTGAGTAATGGATTTTCCTCCTATTATCAGTTTCAGCTGAACAATAGCCTGCATGTTTGTCTGAGCGGAATAATTCATAGAAATGACGCTAATTGAGATTTCTCGCCAATAAAAGCTCCTGGATCCTCCTCCATACCAGTATTCATGTTATCGATGAAAGTACTCTTTCTTTTCCTCTCGCTTGCTGCAATTTCAAGTGCTACTTGCGGACGTTATTATCCGAAAAAGAACTATAACAGATATAAAAGGGTTAGTTTTCGTGCTTTTTAAAAATATTTTCATTGAACATTTTAGATAATTGGCGGCAACGAAGTTCCTGTGGGAAAATGGCCGTGGCAAGTGAGACTAGTCGTTCACTCCGCGGTATTAAACAAAACTACTATGGAGGTGACGCTAGAGGAGGGCAGGTGTGGAGGTTAGAATTTCGACAGTTGTATTCATCCTTGAATAAATAATTGAGGTACTGTGATCAGCGATAGATTTATTCTCACTGCTGCTCATTGCATTCCGTAATACCTTTTTTTAAATATTGATTTTAATTTTTAAGATATTTATTTAAGTTTTAGAATATATGTTGTTCCGTCAAAGTCTCGTCACAATTCCTCCAATTTTCAATTTTAGGCCCCAATCCGTAATCCATGTTTATTCTGGAATAATTCATGGAGATCGTGAGGAGCCACATAACACCGAGAAGGCATGTGAATTTTTTTCACATGCCTTTATTTCATGTTCTCTCGTTACAGAAAGTGATCTCTCGCGTAGAAAAAGCTATTCCTCATCCGAATTACAACGAGTCTGGCTATACTGACGACATCGGGATTCTCATAGTATTTAATTATGCTTAAGATCAAGGGGAACTTTCGTGGAACAGGACAGACAAGAGTAATGGTCTAACCCTATCAATGGTGCATGCTCTCTCGCACTCTGTGATTGATGAGAGATTATGTATAATGGAGAGAGTCTGATCATTACTCATAGACAAATAGACAGATGCATTCAATAGCTTGGCGATGGATGGGTTGCCGAGCGGTGTAAGGCGTTGCTTGCCTTACGAAGGGTCACGTGTTCAATACCAGCCAGGGTCCACCAAGCCTTCTATCCCCGAGGTTGCGGTAAAATTGTTAGTAACTTTGATTGCTCAAGGCAACGTGCAAAAGCATGGATAGCAGGGGACACTTATTCCTTTGCTGCAACCGGCCTTACCGATGGACCCGCAGAGTGGTTGTCGACGTAAAGTCCTCTTAAATCCAGTAGTATCTTTACCTTTCCTCCAATAATTGAGGGGATTTATGATTTGTTATTCATCGTTTGAAAAAAGATCGTTTAGTAATCCCACAGATTCTTATCAAATGTACTCACAGCTAGAAGAACCGCTCCTCTTCGACAACACCGTTTTTCCCATCTGCTTGCCCAACAAAGATCAATCGATTCCTGACGATGGACAAGCGGTGGTTGCCGGATTCGGAGGATCCAATGGTGTGTATCATATATGACAGACTGGGTATATATATATATATATATATATATATATATATATATGTGTGTGTGTGTGTGTGTGTGTGTGTGTGTACATCAATCCAGTGACTCAAATGTGAAAGGGATATACGTATTCTCGACTAGGTGATTGGTTGGCTAACGTGCAGACTGTCTGAAAAATTTAAATTTAACGCCATCTATCAAACCCAAATGTTCCTTCTATTATTTTTTTACGGAAATTGCGTTCGATTTCAGACAGAGAAGAACCCGACAACTGGGACCTCTCTGAATCTGATTCACGTCTTCGTGAATCAGCTGTTCCCATAATTCGAGCCGAGATATGCAAGTGAGGACACACCCGATATATTGAGAATAGAATTTATATGAATTACGAATTATTGTAATCATACAACTTACATGTAACATCAGAAAATCATAAACACGTCTAATAGAATAACTCGCTCCGCGGATAAACACGAGTTCCGCTGGCGAGAGAGTATGATTAAGAAATAGGGACGCCGTATCATAGAGAAAAGTACACACTCCAGAATTCCATTTCATGAACGTTTATTACTATTTTTTCAATGTATCACTTTTCTGCAGACAGCGCTTCGAGAATACCACATTGGATAATGAGATGTTTATATGTGCCGGGTCATTGGGACATGGAACTGCTGAGGTCGGTATAATTATTATTCCGAGAAGGAATCAGTAAGATTCGACCACCCCCGGACACGCTCTAGCAATGAAAGGCGAAGGGCCATACTTGGGTATCTTATGGAGGGCCATATCTTATGGTACAGCCTCTGGGCTAGGATAAATATAAATTTTTGTGAACAAATAAAGAAAAATAAAAATATCTCAACTTGTGAACAGGCTGCACAGATGTTGTAAAACCAATATTAAATTTTTTCTTTGCTAGTTCCGAATACGATTTACTGATTCAAAACTCATGATTTTGAAGCAAATCGGCACTTTTTGAAGTTTTTGTTCAACAAGACCATATAGATGCACCAATTTTAATTTTTTTTTTTTTTTTTTTTATACACTAAAATTTATTTTAAAAAATATATTTCTCCTAGCCCAGAGGCTGTTCCAGACCCGTTTGTGCAATGCGGGCTGAATGCTCCATATTCTCGAGTATGGGCTCCCACTTGTCATTGCTAAAACAACGTGTCCGAGCAGGGTCGGATATGGCCCAGTCTTACCGATGCCTCTTAAATTATTTCGAAACTCAGGGAGATAGTGGAGGCCCTCTGATGATGGAGGAGAAACGTGGCCGATGGTTCCAGGTATAACCTTCAGATAAACTATACTTTCGACAAATTTCAAAGTTAGATTTACCAAATATTACAAGATCGGAGTCACAGCGTTCGGTGCCGTTGAAGAAGGAGTGTTATTTCAAGATGTTGTTCCGGGTAAATGCCAGATTTTCAAATTGAGTAAAAAAATTCATATTTTATTTTTTAGGAGTTTATACAAATGTGAAGGCGTATTGTGATTGGATCAAAAAGACGACTGACGAGGAAGCCGTCTGTGAAAAAACGACGGTCAATCTAAAGGATATCACCATTTCTTAATGCATTTCCACAAACTTCGTTTTGTGATAAACGATTGCCATCATTTATACAGTATATATTAAATGATATAAATTATACGGACTGCTATGTGTTTGTCTATACGCCATCTTCGAGGATCAGATTATCCACTTTTCAACGTACAACGCCCGGCTTCAAACTACATACAAGAAATTTTAATTGGTAGTGACAAAATATTTTTATTAAATAGGAGAATCGCCCTAGTTTCACAGATAAGTAACATAGATGTTCAGAAAAAACTAGAGACTGCATATAAAAACAAATCGGTAAGACTAGGCTCGACACAATCGTGATTTTTCGAATGTACTCAACATGGCTCGCATCAACTTTATATTATTGCTCAAACCATCTTTCATAATAGTAGTATTTGCTGAAAATATTTGTGAACTCACAAACATGCATTACGTTTTTGTGATTCCTGTGCATGTTAGTTGAGGCAAAGTAAGGATAGAATGTGAGAGGACGAGAAAAGAAAAACATTTCCCCCACATAGTAGTGAGAAAGTTGACAAAATGAAAACTATAAATTTACATGATTGTATTTTTCCGCAACCACTGGAGAATATGCCAGGACCTCTTGCACGCTTTTTTCTCAATAATTACATTTTCTTTCTGAAGCTGATATGAAATGTTCGTTTAAAAAAATGAATTATCGGGGTATGTGAACAGCAAGGAATCGCGTGGAATTCGACATCGGGCATCTGCATGCTTACCTCACGGTACTTGTGCTTCCAAGATCGAAGAATTGACTTGATATATTGAAAGGGCATGAATGCATCTAAACTTTTAACAATATATTTTAAAAAATAATGAATAAACTCTTTACTTGAAAAATAGCTTAGAATCGTAACAAGGGAACAGCCTAAAAATTCAGGCAAACGTATTGAAAGGTGGGGGAATGATTTATCATTTTCTTTCAAAATGATTGAATAATAGGTTCCAGCAAAAATGATTCCTATTTTAAAGAAATATCAATAACAAGCGTAGATCCTTTGTTTTTACATTGTTGCAATGAATAAAAGACATTACGTCTCAACCAAACTCAACTGTTAAAGGGAGTTTGCAGCCGAAAAATCATAATTATTTTATATTATTATAATTCTGTTTTGATTCAAAACAGCTGAAAAATCTATGAACAACTGCGGAAACGACATATTTTTACTTATTTTTTTGAAATTTAATATGAATTTTCAAAAATCGTGTTTCAAAGGTCACATCTTACGTTCTTTAGCGGCTGCAAAATGCGTAACTTCTCTGGTCTCTCTCCTCAGCCTCCATCTCTCTCTGTCTCTCTGTCTCTCTCTCTCTCTCTCTCTCTCTCTCTCTCTCTCTCTTTCGACATTGTCACTCTTCTCCCTCCACCACTCCTCTCCTCGTTTCCCGACCCCTGCCCTTCCTTTCGTCCATTCAGATCTGCTTTTTTCAGTATTGCGCTGAGTACTAAGCAGATAAAGGATATTTTCTGTGTGCTCTCACATTCCCCACTCTTTGCTCGAAGTTAACTGTCTTCCCCATAACTACCCCATCAGATTTCGGAAGGAATAAGCCTCCCATCTCAAATAATTTCCTATCAGCTGCTTTTTTTAAAATATTATCTCCCATTCGTCGACTCTTTGCATTTCTTCACATGTCTCGCGCATTGATTCCTTGCTGTTTCAGTATACAGTAAAAAAAACTCTCTTTTAAAGGGATCCGGCAGACATTGGCATGTTGAGCTCATATGAAAGAAAATGATGATATACAACTAAGAAAAAAATAAAAAAAATTACAAAAAATTCTGAGAAATTATTCAAGAGATCAAAGATTTCCGTGGTGTGGTTCTGAGTGTGAGTTTGGGAGTACGCCTTTTCGTATACTACGCCAGGACGTGGTGTGCTACTTCCAAAGTTCTGCTCATGCAGTAATTTCTGGTTTATTTCTATTTTTCATTATTTTGGTGGTATTTTAAAGTTATTTAGTTATTTATTTTGTAGGGCAGTATAGGTAGTAACTGTCTGACCCCATTTGAATAGATTTGACACCGTGTTATTGCTTTACAAACTAAAACTGGCTGCGTTTCCTTGAATATCCACGAAAAACTGTTCTCTAGTCATTTATTCTCCTCCGCGTAGCTATATTCATGTTGTTAGATGCTTACAACCCCACGACGGAGGAAGTGCGAGCGTTGTCAGCAACCCGCAACTGATCTGATAGCATTTCCCTCCAATGGGAGATGGCAACAGCAGCAGTTGTGGGTGCGCTCTTTGGGACTTAACGAGGCGGGTACTATCGCTGCTCTTGCCGATTATCGGTTGAGAATGGAGCAGAAGAAGGACATGCGGTGGTGCATGAAACATTTCGGGCAATTCGGCATGCCGATACATGTGAGACTTCCAGTTCCTAATGATTAATATACTAAGAACAATCAATACTAGTTCAAGACTCTAATATTAGGATACGATCGAGCCGGAGCGTGCAGGAGTAGAGGACGAGGTTACGGTAGACGATCAAGGAGTGGATACTGTAGAGCACGAAAGCAGTATTACGGTAGACGATGAGTTGTGGGAGACAAAGGACAAGGTGCTGTTCGTTATCGATTAGACGTTTACATGCACTTGCCCACTCAACATATTATTCGTAGAAACGTCGCCGACATCTTTCTCCCGATGCAAGATATACGGTAGATATCGATGGGTTCGAGGGAGAGGGTGAATCAATGGACACAGAAAGCATAGAGGTTAGAACATCCTTGCAACGTGGATACATAGATGACAACAATGAATTATGTAATGCAGAACGAGTTCAATGAGGGAGGAAAGGGAATCGACACGTACGATCTCACGTACACAAATGCCAGTACGACAGAAAAAGAGATCGATTTCCATGAGGTACCGTAGCAGGTTATCGATCTAGTTGTTTATTCAGTTCATAGTTGATCGATCGAACATACTATGTAACAGGATGTTCATGTAACCTAAATACTCAGTGATGGTTCACAACACAGAAGAATCACAAATACCGATCTAATAGTAGATTAATGAATATCACTTGTACTTAAAAAAGAAACAATAGAATAGACACGGGGGGAAAGTACAACAATAATATTGTTTCGTAGAATCCATCGGAGGCGCCTCTCTCACTCTCTCAGCTTGAGCTCGACCCTGCTGCTTCTCCTGCAATCGAAGAAATTCATCCACAGAGAATTGCCACTGCTTCCACAATATTTAGCGAGCCCACCGTCGAGCGACAGGTCGTTTTAAAACTAATTAGTTAATATAAAAGGGGAGTAGACAAAACTAAGGCACATTGGCTGTACATATAAACATTATTCACTAGTCTAGGCAGCAAATAATAGGGAGAGATATACTGTGCGAAAAAAGAGAGTTCGTCTAACTTTCGCGTACTTGGTAGTCTTTGACCCCTTTCTGTGGGTCCGGAATGATTTTGTTCATATTCAAGGAGTCCTCTTTCCGACCATCCCAACACTCTGTCGATTCTGAGACCGAAGATGAGTTGGAGGAGGAGGAGGAGGAACCCGTGTTTGCTCAATTCTTTATCACCGCCAAGTCGCAGCTAGCAACCCTGTTCAAGAGATGTCAAGACTGTGGAGGCTTAATCGACCCCATAAGTCTTCTCTGGAAACAGACAGCTAGCGCGCTCTCCGTGACCTATCACTGCACTAAGTGCAAGAACCACTTTCGTTTTGACTCACAGCAGAAGAAGGGACGCGGGAGGAGTAAAGTATATGAGTTAAATCAATCTCTGCCTGTTGCGGCATTCATCACTGGATGTCCCATCCCGGTACTGTAGCGTAGTTAGAAAGAATTACTATAACTATTGATTCCTGCAGAGACTAGCGGAGATGTGCGACCTACTAAGTGTTGCTGTCCCTAGGGAACGGTCAATGCGAGAAATGATTCGTTTATATGGATGTCCATCGATCGATCGAGTCTATAGCGAATGGGAGAGTGATGTTCGGTCATTGTGCATGGATGCAGCGCCGGTAAAATAATGTATCCAGCGTTTGCTCAGTATCGGTTTTTAGGATGAGGGTATTACTGTAGCAGTAGATGGTCAATATGACTCGCCTGGATGGAAAGCCTCCAATCATAAGTCTACGGTATTCGACAGCAGTCTTCGTCTCGCCATATCAGCGGTCTCGATGCACGCATCCGATCCTGGAATAGGTAGAATTAGAAAGAGGAACGCATTGAGGGCTACCCATTATAGATAATTACTCAATTCGAATGGAGTCGCACGCTACAGAGAAGGCTCTGGAGGAACTGGTGGATTTTGGTTTCACAATAAGGTATTAGATGAATTATTATGCATCACTTATTGTGCTGATTTTATGTTTGGACAAGACCCAATTATTCGAGAAATATACAGGACACGCATTTCCGACAGCAATGCTACGGTTGATAAGAGAGTGAGAGAGAATGCGAAGCTGGCAGGAATTGAGACGCGGCGCGATTTCTGGCACGTACAGAAATCAATGAGAAAAGAGTGGTGGAGTGTGAGCATTCCTAGTTTGACTATTTGCAACGACATTCATTCAGGGAATGAAGCGTGTCGATTGCCCTACTCTTTTCGCGTGGTACACCTCATTCTTCAACCACCTCTATTTCATCAATGAGAAGTATCCCAAGACTGAGGACCGTCCACTCGCTCTCGAGTATGTCAGATCCTTCGTTCATCACTGCACTGGCAAGCACAAGTGGAAAAAGGTAATCAACTAAAATGGTGTAATCGGAATACTCACACTTCAAAATTAAAACCACGTTTAATAATTTAGGGAGATAAGCAAGAGTTCAAGCTTATCGATCGATGCACCCATGATGTGGCAGTGGAGAAGAAGAAGAAGAAGAAGAAGAGAGGGAGGAAGACCAAGAAAGACAAGAAGGCAGAAGAGGAGAAAGAGAAACAAATAGCAAAGCGCCCACTCCTGAAGGTGATCAGTGAAATATGAAGTGTTCATGAAACTAGAAATCACCACTTTTTTGTTTGTATACCGAAATTATTTCAACCACTAGCCGTTTGCAGGAAGGATCAGTTGAACACCAGTTGATTGTGTCTCTCGTCTTCTCCCCCAAATTCGAGAAAGCATTCCTACAATCGTCGGCTGATGCTGGGACAGCCATATGCGAGTGTTATCACTCGCTGGCTCTAATGTACGCACCTAAGCGTCTGGCATGGTTAGTATAATTTTGCATATATAGTACAACATATTGCTACTAATTCCATTTTGCCCTACATATTTTACTAGTACTTACTAGCTCCGCCTCCTATTACAACAAGAAGATGAAGCTGGGAGTGCTTCATCACAACTCACTTATTCTATCGGAGATGATGGGAGAGCGGAAGGAGATCGGCGACGTCGTCATGCCTAGGAAGGGAAGGATTGCGTTGGCTGTCAAGCGAAAGATGTCCAAGGGAACACACTCATGGAGAATGGAGGTACGCTGACCAATTAATCCCCAGAAGCCTTATTTTGTTCAGATCATCGACATGTGTTGGGTAGTGAGGGAGGAGTACGAGGATAAAAGGTTCCTCAGGAGAATTGGAGCACCGGAAGATGATATCTTCGATGAACTTATTCTAGACTATGACCGAATTGTGCAAGAAGAAATGTGGGATGGGGATTATAGTGACGAAAGTGATAGTGATGAGAGTATGGAGTTGTAATAGGATAAATGGTACTTGTTGTTTTACGTTGTTGAAATGATGTCTTTCCTGTATCAGTTTTTTGTTCGGAACAATTGAATAAAATTTGCCTACTCACCTTCTTTCACTCCCTCTTTCCTCTTCAATCGCAGCCCTCCACGTGTTGGTGAAGGAGGAGGAACTCAGCGACTGCAATCGACCGATAATCATTGTCGTTATCTAGTCACAAACTTACTAATCGATCTATACACATTACAGTAATCCAAAAGCCAGCCCGAACCTCATAGATAGTTAGTACAGATTCAATTTTCACAAAATTCCGATTACTGTAACCCAATTACAGTCACAAAATTCAGATCGGCAATTAAGATTAGCCAAGAAGATAAAACTAAAAATAAGCAAATTGAAAAAGGAAATAGGCAATTGATCAATTATTAATATTAATGATTATTAATCTAATTAATGAAAATAGTAATAAACTCACTGGGCACACGACGAGTTGCGCTGAGCGGACGCTGCACGCGAGCCGCGCTTCCACCTGCAAATGAGCCCAACAATACAACTTTTTTTTACTTAAAAAGTTTAAAAAGGGTTGTAAGCCTTTACTTCTTAAATTTATGCACAAATTCTAACGACAGAAGCTAGCAAACATAGATCTCGAGATAATAAAGAAATCAGGGAAAACAAGTCGGACGCGTACCAGGGGCGGGCGCACGGCGAGGAGGCGTCGCTGCAGCGCGAGTGGGAGAGGCTGCAGCAGCAGCTGCTGCAGCACCCTCGCCAGCTGCAGCATCTGCAGCAGTGCGGGGCGTCGATCTGCTGGAGGCCGTGCGCTGCAGCGGCGCGTTGAACGCCGTCTACGTGCGGGGAAGAGTGGCGAGAGCACCGTCTGAACGAGCACGAAATTGGTTTATTACAAAAAAAAGCGACAAACAAGCTATGCCTACACTTTTTGCACAGTTTACGAGAAATAGTTTATAAAAAAAATGGTTTATGATACTCATAAAAAATGTAATCACATTCACACGATTGAATTCGATTTTTAAAAATTTTTTTCTCATTTTCCGCCAGAAACATAAATTCAAATGGCTATTTATTTCCCAAAAAAATTGTCATCCGGCCTAGACACTTCACAAATGGGAATTATCACCACTCACCAGCAGCTCTGAGAGGCGCGCCGACGCGGACGGGCGCAGCGCGCGACGACGACGCTCGGCGCGCGACCGCGTTCAGCGGCATGTCCTGGGCGGGGCGGATCGCGGACGTGGAAGGAGCGGCTGTAAGGGAAACACATTTAGGCATTGTCTTTTTTTAAAGTCATTATGCTACCAGGGCAAGTTTTTACGACTCTACGTTTTGAATCTGCGGGAAAACAAGAGAAATGAAAGAGCACGGCAGTACGTGCGTGCTGGATATTGCAGAAGGATTAAGGTGTGCATTATATCGGGAGAAGCCGTGTAAATAAATTATGAACATCAAATCGCCGACCGCTCACCTCCGCCTCGTGCAGCAGGCGCGACAACGACCGGACGACGAGTAGTGTCTCTGCTCTGACGATGAGAGGCTGCAGCACCTGCAGCAGCACCCGACGGGCGACGCTGCAGCTGCGACTACTGCGTGCGTCCACCAGTTGCAGCTGCAGCTCCTCCTCCTCCCACAGCCAGTCCAGCCACTCCTGCAAGACACCAACAATTAACATACACTGAAATGGTTTTCGCAATTTTCAGTTTTAGACATCTGCGTAAATAGTCTTCTTGCACACAATCGAGTTTCAATATTTAAGATGCATGGTGTGCCCGTTTCTCACCATCAGTGAGGGCAGCCACGGCTTCATCGTTCGGAGCTGCTGCAGCTGCAGCTTCTCCGCCTCCTGCTGCAGCGGCTGCGGCCATCGCACGCGTCTGCACTCCTGTAGTGCCGGGTGCCGTCGCGGGTCTGCAGGGACATTCGGAAATCAATAGGATATAACGAGCCACCAGGCATGCTACTGAACAGTATAGACTGCACATCCAATAAATCGATATACCGCATACCTGGTGAGAGAACCGGAGCGCGCGACTCTGGGAACGGCGGGCAGCGCGCTTCGAGCGGGCACAGAACCCTGGCAACTGCGCTGCAGAAGAAAAAAAATCATTAAAACGCTCGCTAAGTCAATTACCAACTACCGTAATCTGCCCCATCACTACCGTACCACGAGTTCGTTGGCCGAAGACTGACCCGAGATCGATCGAGAACGCCGACGCTGGGCTGCAGCAGCTGCGCTGGCCGCACCTGCAACATTACCGCCTACATATGGATCAGGGCTGGGACACAAAAAAAGAAGGATATTCTCCGCGGCCGGCTGGTCAGGGTTTCAGCGGCGGCAGTTATATGTCCAACCAGGAGACCCCCCTGCGCCGCCTTGTTTTACCGACCCTGGGACGACGAAGACCATGCATGGGCTAGAGTGTAGCCAGCAACCGAACCCTCCCGCTTTTTGCCGAAAACCCACCCGATTCCGGTTCAAGCCGCTACGGTTTTTGATCCGACCCTACCGCTTTTTGCTCAAAGTCACCGGGTTTTGTCACTGACCCTCCCGCTTTTGACCTACCAGCAACAACCCTTGCCCATCTATGTTTTTTGAATTAAAATTTGAAAAAAATGCATTGTTTTATATCCTTGCTCACAGGGATTCCTTTGGAATCCAGTCATTTCTGACAGGGATTCCCAAGGAATCCTTGCCTTTAGAGCATTTCTCATTTTTGGAATCATTCCACTCTTGCTCTTGCGCACCTGAGCGGTCAACAAAGATTCCTTTTGCCATCCCTAGTTGCTACAATGTAACTTTTTGATTACTTCAAATTTGCCTTATTAGCAAGCACAAAGTAAGTTACAGAGATATTGCTAAAGATATAGGAAAAAACGTAATTTAGTGGTACTTCTGGTAACTTACGTTTTGGCAAATTAATTGCAGTAATATTGCCCGATACTTGCGGTAATATTACTCTACATTCTCTGAGCAAGTCAGTTCGATAAACTATCTTACCCGGATCAGCGAGGGAGGTGATGTAGCCGCCGCTGAGCGACTGTCGACGAGGCGCGGTGACACGATAGAGGATGCTTGTATCGTCCTTGATGTGGCCGGTGGTCGGTGGCCGTGGGCGACCACTTCCAATTGTCTCTCCCTCACTGTTCTTCGTGTGTGCGCCACGAAGAACAGTGAGGGAGAGACAAGCGAGCGCCGATTACACGAGGCTAACCCGACCTGCAAACACAACCATTAATTATGCAATGATGACGAAATGAAATGAGAATCACTTCGCAAGAGCAGACTGGTACACGATCACATCGCGCAATGATCAAAATTAAAGTTGGAAACATGCCCGGAAACATTGTAACATATGTTAAATAGTTACGACGCGGCCAATAAGCGCCTGACGTTCAGTTGGAAAAGTGCCGAAACTAGACGCCTCACGCGCGTCGCAGCCCCGTGGGCCCGGAAACACAAGCGATGACTCGCCTCCTTCCCCGCCGTGCTACTTAGATTGTTTACAAACTAAATAAATATGAAAGAGCTAGAAATTACACTAAAATCGCTCATAGAAACCGCGTTGATGAGCACAATCCGAGCTTGTAAAATTCCCTTCGAAATCACAGCAAACCGGTTGTTATAGCCATACATCACATTGTACATAGTTAACAACTAACTAGAGCCAAATCAGTCACCATTGTAGCTTAAACAATCCTCGCTAACACATTTAGCGGCATATTAAGTATTCGGCTTGGAAACATGGTACATGTACTCAGTCTCAACGCGACGAAGCTCAACATCACGATCTAAGTGAGCAGGGGAGTTGCGTTGAGCGATATAAACAATAGATCAACGGAAATAAACACGCAAAATCGAAAGAAACAATGAAAACACGAAGA
This sequence comes from Pristionchus fissidentatus, assembly GCA_036245785.1. Taxonomy (NCBI): domain Eukaryota; kingdom Metazoa; phylum Nematoda; class Chromadorea; order Rhabditida; family Neodiplogasteridae; genus Pristionchus; species Pristionchus fissidentatus. Next base: position 10,263,948 of record BTSY01000007.1, read on the forward strand.
AATACGTGGAGGACGCCGCCAGCTCTGAAACTCTGCCGAACCCCTTGCGGCATACTGTTGCCCTGGAACGATCGTTGACTGAATTTTTTTCAATGTATTGTCTGTTAAAATGAATTGTTGTTTATTTTTATTAAATAATTAATTAAGTTTAACTTAATATTAAACTATTTAATATTTTTAATGATAAAAATAAATTATAAATAATTAAAACAGAAAATAAGTTGAAAAGTGCAGTTAACGATCATTCCTGGGCCACAGTATACCGCTAGAGGATAGCGGCAGTTCGGTAGCTTTTCAGAACTGGGCGCCGCCAGGACGAAAATGGGCGTGGCAACGCCGAAGATGCATAGTTTTGACAAAGCTCCGCCCATCCAAGAAAAGTCAAAAGTGTGCGGCAGTGTTAATTTCGCGTTAATTTTTAATTAATTTCAAAAATTTTTTTATTTATTTTTATTTTTTTATTTATTCATAAGACCTTGCCAAGCACATGTGGGAGGCTCATTGCCGATGTGCACACGCTCCCTTTAAATGCACTGCATTTCTTCAATGAATCATGTTCCAGGCTTCTACGCAGCCTCACTTCTCTCATAATCTCGTCAATGTTCTCACGTCACTCGGTGAGTTTCCATCTCTAATTCACAGACAAAATAAATAGTATAGAAATCGCTTCTCAGTGGCAAAGATGGTTTGATTACCCGGCAGCAGATCGCCGAACGTATTCATAAGAGACACATTAAGCTTATCTGGCAGAAACGACCAGCGACAATGTTGGCCGCACTCGAGCTCATCGAGGACGAAGTTCGCAACGAGCTAGAATTGGCAACTGTCATTGACGCTTTCTGAGACAGTAGCTGTGAACACTGATCTACTGATTGGCATAGGGAATACTCTGGCACTGCTTGACAATTCGAAGACTATGAAGCTACCGAGCGGCTACAGACTCAACGAGAGTTCCATCGGTCCTCTTGTAGTTTGTTCTCATTGTCACTGCTTCTGTTGTGACTACCCAGAATAACGAGCCATCTCATGTCAACGAGACAACTGAGAAGGAACATTCCGATGACAATGTCCAGAAACTCACAGAGGATGCAGGTGGCATTCATTCTCTGTCTCCCCATCCCATGCATTCAGATATCTAGGCAGATTCAATCCCATTCATTAAAACATCATTCAGTCAGCCTTCCATTGGCTCAGTTTCCAAAATAGCTCGCGATAGTGGCAATAAATCGATGTCCAATTGGGAAATGGCCCGGAAATCATTATCCAATACATTCAATTCCCATATTGACAAGATACTCAAGCAACAGTCTCGTAGCTTCCCTGCTCTTAATCGTTACCTTAAAGAGTGCGCAGCTATTAAGCGCAACTCTAGTGTTAATATCCTCCCCCGTACCACTCATTCTAATGGCAAACTTGCCACCTCCTGCCAATAGGCCTCCCGGAGGATTGCAATATCATTACATTCCATCGTAATAATTTTCCAAAAATTCAACTCATTCTTTTCCAGTTGGCTGTTCTCTGCCACTCCGATGCCACTCCCGTTTCCACTCGAGGCGATGGCTGATTACCCAGAGGAGGTCGACTGGCAGGTAGCTCTCTCTCATCCATCCATTCTTTCAAAATGTCTATCCAATGATCCAATGTTATCCGATACCTCATTCCAATTTCCCATCTTCAGAACTCCAACGTGTCAATCGACGGCCAATCAACTTCGTCATGGCTATTCATCTCGATGTCAAGCAAATGGCAATCCACAACGTCGACTCCCTTTGACAGCGGAGGTAGCTTACTGGCATCAGCCCATTCTTTGCCATTACTTACACAGTCATAGTTTGATTGTCTTGTTTTGGCATTTACTATCGTTGTAACTTTTTCGTTTGGAATTAGTTCGTTATTTCCTTGGTTGGTTTGTTTCGTTCCTTATAAAGGACGTACCCTCTTTCCCATTCTTCAGCCACCTCTTCCCCTCCCCCCCAGTGTACCGATTCTCCAGCTAATCGATACCCAAATACATCCAATAATAATAATAATAATCATTAATATTAATATTAATAATAAAAATGCATAAATATATTTATTTTACTAACCAGTTTGCAATGGCACTTGTTTACTGTAAGCATTCCGAGCGTCCGCCGACTCTCACCACGATTTCCCTGATTTCGCGGGCTACCGTACTTTGGCGCGTGCGGTTACGCTCATTATTTCACTGGCAACTGAATCGTCCTCGACTCAATCAGAAAACGCGACATCCGGAGATGAAGCATAGACAAATACGCAGAAATCAATAAGCAATAATATAAATCGTTTATCACAAAGTGAGATTTTGGAGATGCATTAAGCAATTGGAATATCCTTTAGATTGACCGTAGTACCTACACAGGTGGCACCTCCTTGGGTCGTCTCTTCGATCCAATCACAATATGCTTTCACATTTGTATAAACTCCTGACAAAGAAAATTTAAAAAAAACTTTTTTACTCTGTTTGAATATGCGACTTTTACCTGGACTGTCATCTTGGAGTAACACTTCTTCATCATTTTCACCGAACGATGTGATACCGATCTGAAAATATTCAAAAGCATTGTTGACCTTAAGGTTATCATTACCTGGAACCATCTGCCACTCTCCGCCTTCATCATCAGAGGACCACCGCTATCTCCCTGCAATTCAAATTAATATTATTAATAATAAGTGTATTGTACCGACCGGAGCATGTCCGGACGAGCCGGCACAAATTTGTGTCACATTGTCAACTAGCAGGGTGTGTTGAGGTTAAACTACGTTATGGTAGGGTGCGCACTACGTTTTCAAAGCATGGTTCAGGGGGGCGTTCAGTTGCAGGGCACAGTTCAGTCCAGGGAGAGCTTTGCAGCCGAATCCAGGCTCGGTCCAGGGGAAGCTCGGTAGCCGGCTCCAAATTCGGTTCAGGGGAAGCTTTACAGCCGGCTCCAAGTTCGGTCCAGGGGGAGCTCGATAGCCGGCTCCAGGTTACATTGAAGCTCGACTTATGTTGGGGAGTGTTAATCGCTACAAAGAGTACTGGCTTATTCCGTTGCAAAAGGCTCGTGAGGCTGAGAGCGATCGAAAAAGCCTCAGCCTCACGAGCCTTTCTCAACGGAAACGCAAGATACAGTGCGTTCAGAACGTTTTCGAACACTTTCCCGATATCACAAAACGCTGTTCCTGTAATCCCCTACGCTCTCTGAATCACTTTGGAACTTTTCGAAAATTTCGATTTTCCACGTTAAAACGTGTTAGAACACGTTCTGACACGTTTCTGACATCGTAAAACACTTTTCCTGTGATCCCCTACGCTCTGTGAATCATTTTGGAACTTTTCGAGAAATTTCGATTTTCCACGTTAAAACGTGTTAGAACACGTTCTGACACGTTTCTGACATCGCAAAACACTTTTCCTGTGATCCCCGACACTCGCCGGAGCGTTTGGAGAAAGTTCGAAAATTTCGATTTTTCATGTTAAAACTCGGCAAAACAGGTGAAAACGTGTTTCACGGTACTCAAAAACGTGTTAGAACGGTTTCTGGCACTTGCGAAAAATGCGGCAAAAGGTTTGCCCGCGGCGGGGGTCGAACATGGGGGTCTCGGATTCAAAGTTTGGCTCGTAACCCACTTGGCTATGGATTTCGTTAATTAAATTTTGTAAAATTTAAAAGTTATTCTGGTCGGGAATCATATGCAAAAGGATTTGGGAAGATAGCGCGATTTTGAAGCGAAATATAAGGAAAATGCGAAAAACGTGACCGCCGGACACACAGACAGACAGACACACACACACACACACACACACACACACACACACACACAGACAGACAGACAGACAGACAGACGTTCTGAAATAATAGTCTTTAGTAATTGAGTCATCGACGTTACGCTGTCTGCAGAAACACGACACATTTCAATTTCAATAAGAACATAAGTTTATGAAATGTACTCTGCGTACTATCTTTCTATACCTCGGCGTCTCTCTTGCTTAGTCATGCTCTCTCACCAGCGGAAAGTGTGTTTAGCCGCGGAACCTTTTTATTCCTTTGGAAGAATGTTTGTGAGTTTGATATATTACATGCATTGCAATACGTGATTCATAATATTCTATTCCCCATATTTCTGCTTTGGACCCACTGGCATATCTCTGATCGAATTAAGGGGACAGATGATTCACGAAGACGTTCGTCATTGGAGAGGTCCCAGTTTCCGGCGTCTTCTCTGTCTGAAACCGAACAACATTCCCGGAAAAAAACTAATGGAACACGTTTCAATCAGTTTCACCTAGTCTAAAATACTAGTCCCCCCTCAAATTATATCCAATTTGTAGTCTGGCAATATCAGAATCTCACCATTGGATTTACCGAATCCGACGACAACCGCTTGCCCATCGTCAGGAATCGATTGATCCTTGTTAGGCAAGCAAATTGGAGAAACGTTGAGGTCGAAGACAAGAGGCTCTTCGAGCTGTGAAAAGTATTTGATTAGCTTAAATTGGGGTTTTAATAGACTGTATTTTTAAAATTATAAATACAATGTAAAACATCCCCCAATTATTGAATGCATCTGTCTATTTTATGAGTGTACAAATGCATTCAGTAATTGGAGGGGATAATGATCCAGTTTGAATCCCGGCCACAAAAGTTCCCCTTGACATTAAGCATAAGCAGAATAGTACCATAAGAAGCGCGATGTCGTTAGTATAGCCAGTCTCGTTGTAATCCTGATGAGGTACTGCAAATCGTACGCGAGAGATCACTTTCTGTAACGTAGCTTTAAGAATGTGACTATCTTATTTTCACAAACCTTCTCGGTGATTTCTGCTTCGTCACGATTTCCATGAATTATTCCAGAATAAACAAGGATCGTCGATTCGGGCCTAAAGTTTGAAATTTGGAGGATGTGTGCTGAGATTTGGTCGGAACAATACATATTTCAAAAATAAATAGGTTATTACAGAATGCAATGAGCAGCAGTGAGAATAAAGAAATCACTGATCACAGTTCCTGAAATATTTATTGACTGTTTATTAAAGAATGATAAACTGTCGAAAGTCCAACCTCCACACTGTTTTCCCTGTTGCTGCACCTTCATAGTTGTTTCGTTCAAAACCGGGGAGATAATGAGCAACTTCACTTGCCATGGCCATTTTCCCATAGGAACTTCGTTGCCGCCAATTATCTAAAATGTTCAATGGAAAAATATGTTGAAACGATAAAATCTCACCATTCTTTCGAATCGTTTGTGGGAGTTCTCTTTTTGAAAAGGACGTCCGCAACTACCATTCGCAGTTGCCGCAAGCGAGAGGAAAAGAAATAGAATTTTCATCGAAAACATGACTACTGGTATGGAGCAACCAGGAGCTTTTATTGGTGAGAAGATTATCGTCATTTCTATGAGTCATTGCCCACGGGCAAACATAGAAGCTCCTGGCATATGGTTCAACTGAAATTGGCGTTAGGCGGAGAATCTGTTGTTCACTCTCCGCTTTTCGCGAATCATCGCTATTTTCCTCACATTAGTTGCTAGGGAATACTTCCGGGAGTAATATGCATAGGCATTTCACACTAAGTTTGAAATGGTTTTTGCAGCACATTTGCTTCCCTAGGAAGAACATAGTCAGTGAAACCGAATACATTATTTTGTAAGATTGGATTGCTTGATAGATGCAACCGCAGGCTACAAACTACAACCAATAGTTTCATTCCCGCTTCATGCAGCAATCCGGGGCTGTCGCTTTTGTAAATGTTGTTTTTATGTTCTTAACAGTTAAAACTAAGAACCCTAAGAGCTCCAAGTAAAATTTTTTTTAAATCATGATTTTTCCAAATGACATGACATCCCAAAAATGCTCGATTCTCTCCCGGTTATTCTCTTATGATAACATGTTAATTGTTTTCCTAGTGACATTAATCACTTGTAATTGTTGATTTTTTTCGTTCGTATCCATTATAAGAGACGGGATCGGTAAGACTCGACCAAAATCGACCTTGTGGGTGCGCTAGCACTGAGAACTGGAAGTTCATACTCAGGCAGTGTCTGACTCTCGCATTGCACAAAACGACCCTTATTTCTATTTGCTGGCTTTGGTCCTGGTGAAAAATGGTTTTGAGTGATCAGGTCTCAAAAACATTTTTCTAGAATAAAAAAGACACACTCAATTTTTCATTTGCATTATGTTTGGGGTGCTCAAACATTGAAGATGTCCTGCTCTGATCCAATTCAGCATGTTTCTGAAACCACTTTTTTTACTCGAAATTTTAATTTTTTTAAGGAAATGTGACAAAGTTTTTTTTCTAGACTAAGTTTCAAACCATTTGAGCCGATCTAGGACAATTCAATGGTGAGTATGGATGCACATGTTGTATGACTACAACATGTGTATAAGAGCTATTGGCTTCAGTTCGAAAAATGGCCATGACCCTCTAAGCGAACTCCGCTGATCACGTTGTGGCCTCATAAGACATCTTATTATCTGTATATTTGTATTTATCAGTATATTATTATCTCGACAAGATGGAGCGACTTATTTTCAATAACATCGAAGCGGACTTTCTAAGTGAAGCAAGGAGCAGCATCCTTCTATAAATCATCAATCGAGGATGAAGACAAAAAAAATAATATTCAGTGAAACCTTTACTAAAAAAAGAAACCTTTACGAATACATGGTCTCACAAAACCATGTATTCGGTTTCATTGAATATGATGGACAAAAAACCATTTTAAACCTTGTGTGAAATGCATATGCATATTATTCCCGGAAGTATTCCCGGAACAAGCTAGCAACTAATGTGAGGAAAATAACGATGATTCGCTAAGAGGTGAGAGTGAGTAATGCATTTTCCTCCTATTATCAGTTTCAGCTGAACAATAGCCTGCATGTTTGTCTGAGAGGAATGATTAATAGAAATGACGCTAATTGAGATTTCTCGCCAATAAAAGCTCCTGGATCCTCCTCCATACCAGTATTCATGTTATCGATGAAAGTGCTCTTTCTTTTCCTCTCGCTTGCGGCAATGTCGAGTGCTACTTGCGGACGTTCTTACCCAGAAAAGAATGCGGGTTACCATAAAATATATAAAAGGGTCAGTTTTCGCGCTTTTCCAAACTATTTTCATTGAACATTTTAGGTAATTGGCGGCAACGAAGTTCCTGTAGGAAAATGGCCATGGCAAGTGATGCTAGTCGTTAACACCGCGGTTTTGAACAAAACAACTATGGAGGTGGAGCAAGATGCTAACCTTTGTGGAGGTTAGAATTTCAATAGTTCCATCCTCCATCATCCTTGAATAAATAATTCAGGAACTGTGATCAGCGATAGATTTATTCTCACTGCTGCTCATTGCACTCCGTAATATATATATATATATATATTTTTAAAATAAATTTAATTATAAAATGTTAATTCAATTTTCAATATATATGTTGTTCCGTCGTCTTCTCATGTCTTCAAAATTCACTCTTTAGGCCCCAATCCGTAATCCAGGTTTATTCTGGAATAATTCATGGAAATTGTAACGAAGCAGAAATCACCGAGAAGGTTTGTGAAAATTATAAGAGACGAATCGCGAGATGAGGAAATAGAAATTCATGGTCTTCAGAATCCTCTTCAATTCCTTTTTCAAAAAAAAGTAATTGAAGAGGAAACTTCTCATTCGTGTTTCAGCTAACTACGTTTTTTTGTTTGTTCGAGTTATAGCCATTTTGTCAATGACCGACCTGATCCGGGTTTCACAGTTAGAGTTATGACATAATGGGAAAAATTTTACATTATCTATTCCTCTTCAATTCATTTTTTTTTTGAAAAAGTTTATATCTCAATGTTGAAGCGAGATATGATCAATTTCGTGAGGTGTGGTTTTCGGTGTTTTCTCTATTTCGTCATGTTTGAGGCTTTACTGCTCGTAAACAATTTTTTTAATCGAAAAACGATAAACGCAGTTCGAACCGCCTTGCTTTTTAGTACATAAATTTTTTTCGTCCATTTTAAAGACCATGAATTTCTATTTCCTCGTAGGGGGCTCTGGTGGTCGATTCTCTCGCGATTCGTCTCATATATTCGCGTTCTTAAAGAAAAATTACAGAAATTGATCTCTGCAGTAGTAATGACTATTCCTCATCCGGAATACAACGACACTACCGATGATAACGACATCGCGATTCTCAGGGTACTATTCAATGCATGCTGTAGGTCCAGTGGGATTTCGGTACCCGGGTAGAGCGCAGACAAATAGACCGATGGATTCGATAATTTTGAGGGTAGTTCTTCTTTGTAGATATGGTTGAAAAATATCGTTTACGAACCTCACTTATCCTAATCAAATTATCTCACAGCTCGAAGAGCCTCTTGTCTTCGACCACAACGTTTCTCCAATTTGCTTGCCCAACAAAGATCAATCGATTCCTGACGATGGGCAAGCGGTTGTCGTCGGATTCGGTGGATCCAATGGTGAGTTTCTGAGATTGCCAGACTACAAATTGGATATAAGTTGAGGGGGGACTAGTATTTTAGACTAGGTGAAACGTGTAAACTGCTTGTTAAATATTCTATTAGTTGTGTTTCGGGATATGTATTATGTTTCAGACAGAGAAGACGCCGGAAACTGGAACCTCGACGATGACGAACGTCTTCGTGAATCATCTGTCACTTTAATTCGACCAGAAATATGCGAGTGAGTTAACAGCAGAAATATGGTGAATACAATATTATCATGTAATCATGCAATCATGCAATGCATGTAATACGAATTCACAAACATTCTACCAAAAGAATAAAACGTTCCGCGGCAAAACACACGTTCCGCTGGCGAGAGAGCATTACTAAGCAAGAGAGACGCTGAAGTGCAGAAAGGGAGTACGCACTCCCGTAGTGTCTCCAGTATTAAAATGGTAATGTGTCGTTTTTCTGCAGAGATCGCCGAGTGAATGATACAATGAACAGTGTGACACGTATTTGTGCCGGCTCGTCGGGACATGGAACTGCTCCGGTCGGTACAATACACTTATTATTAATAATATTATTTCGAAATACAGGGAGATAGCGGAGGCCCTCTGATGATGAAGGAGGAACGCGGTAGATGGTTCCAGGTAATGGTACCTTACGATGGCCTATACTTAACACAGGTATTCTCAGAGATGGCACCTGCTGCTTTACAAAAAATTCAAAATCGTCCAATTCCTTCGTAACTATGGTAGTATGATCACCTCACGACAACAACTATTTCCCAATATTTGTTGGAGCCGTAAACTCGACGATGCCTAAAAGCCGGCTCTCCGAAGATGTAAATTTCAAAAAATTGTATCTTTTTTCAACGTTAACGAAAAAACTCTTTCTAAAAAAGAAAAGAACCGTAATGAGATGTAAAATAAATTACCTGTTGGGACTATATGCTCTAAGTCAGCGCAACTTAATGAAAATTTCAAAAATTCGATTTTTCGTCTCAAAAACGAAGTATGCTGAGAAAACTTTCTATATGTTCAAGTTATTTTACAACGGAATCTGATTCTAAATCGAATTTTACCCCTAGAGCCTTAAAATTGGGCAAATAGAAGAGGGCTAATTTTCAGGAGGCCCGATCAAAGTCGAAAATCCCTTATGAAATGGTCACAAGTCGAAAAAATCGAGAAAAATTTTTTCTTCCAAAGCGATTTAAACAAGTTTTAAATATCTCTAGATGTACAGTTGTTATGAAATCAAAGGTCATATGTGGAGTACACGTCGTTTGGAGCTGAATATGGCGAACACATTTTAGCCGTTGATACGGCTACAATGAGTGTCCAGTAATGGACATTCAGGATGTTAACGTCGTTCGAAAACCACTCCAAATTAAACTTGAGGTTCAATAATGATTATATCCTGTGTTTTGTGGCTTTCTGGAAGAATCTTTCCTTTTCTTAAACGCATTAATCCCTTGCTGTTTCAGCACAAATTCAAAAAGGTCTGTCTTAAATGTACTGAATTTCTTCAATGAATCATGTTCCAGGTTTCTACGCAGCCTCTCATCTCTGATAATCTCGTCAATCTTCTCACATCTCTCGGTGAGTTTTAAGTCTATTTCAAAGACACATTAAATAGTTCAGAATTCGCGGCCTATCCAAATGCAAAAACGAGGATCCTCAAGAAGAAAAGTTCGCTAGCGAATGGAAATTGAAAAGGATGAGGTGAGCTGCACCGACATCACCGAGGAAGAGAAAAGGGACGATTTGGGAGAGAAACCTCCTACACTAGCACCCATTCCAATTCCCTCAATTACGACTGATGAAAATGGCCTGCCCAGTTGGCACCATGCCAAGAAAGTCTCTCGTTGTCTGACACTGTCGTTTGGCGCGCTCTCTCGCCATCTCTCTCTTTCTATAACTCGTTCTCGCCGACTCTGTTTCGAATGCTGTGTTCTTACACTCCGAAAATTCAAATGAAAATTGTTCACATTAGTATAGTGGAATAATAATGAATAGATAAAGAAGTATATTTAGATGTGTAATATTGTATTTTGAATACTGACAAAATACTACCGACAAGAGGAGAGGTTAGCTCGAAATCTATATTTTAGCACTATTTTCTCATATCATCTCACGAACTCGGAACAAACCCACTTTCTTCCTCAACTCTCTCTCTCTATCTCTCTCTCTCCCTCTCTCTCTCCCCTTTCGTTCTTTTCCAACTATTACGTTACGGGCGTTACGCAATCTGACAAATATTTTATCTGACAAACTGTGGTAGTTTTTGAATTCAGAGTATTTTACAGTTTTTAAAATTACTTTTCTGCTACTTCTCATGGGAATATTGGAACAAGGAAGCAATCAAAGGCTCCTTCTTTTGTCTTCTCTCGAATAAAAGAGAGTGCACCTGCCAAGCCAGCAATTTGCAGTGCCCCTTCCCCTTTTCCCTCTCTTCCTCAGCCTCTCTCTCTCTCTCATTCTCTCTCTCCTCCCTCCATCCATCTTCCCGTTCCTCTCCGCACACAGCTCTTTTCCCTCTTCCCGTGTTTCTCCCCAATCAATTCTCCCTTACTTTACCCTTTGTCTGAGCTTTTGGTTTTCCAACGGTCAGACTTTTTAATGGAAGAACATTTCAGATTCCTACTCGATCTCATCTCAAGATTTCTCCCACGAAAATGCCCTTCTTTTATAGGCGAGCTTTTGCAAAAAGATACTTTGAAATAATGAAAAAATCAGAATACTGCTTGGCTCGATTTCAGAATCTTATCCGAATGTGTGAAGACTTCTTTTTCCGATGCGACCGGGAGCAGAAAAGAATCAACTTTGACAATCTTTCCTCTTCACTCAACGAACTTAGAACGAATTAGTTGCACTCCCCTGCCTCCCCTAATTAGTGTTTGTAACTGTACGGTTTCGGCCTTCACCCGGATTTCATGTTCAATTATAGAATAAACTTCTCAGCAACAATAAATTGATGCAATTGTATTACTATTGCAAAATTATTCATATAAATTTGTACGTATGCATATTCAAATAAAAATTCGATGTACTCTTGGCTCAGCATATGACTGAATGATGACTTACTGTAACCACCACAATGAACATAAATACGTAGACGATAATTCTTCGTATAGTGCGAATTGTTCTTCTCTATGTTTTATTAGCCCCTTCTATCGATTCCCTCTCTCACTCTCTCCTCATAAAATGTCAGGGAATGGAGGGAGAACGTGGCCCAATCCATATCTATTTTTGCACTCCCCTCTCGTTCTATTGCTCGTTCTCTTCGTACACACTCTCTCTCTCCTTCCTCTTTCCTCTTTTTTCCCTTCTTTTTCACAAATCGTCACTGATTCTGCCTCTTTCCACTCAGTATTTCTTCTAATTCCACACTATGATTTTCCCTCAATTTACAAGATGATTTTCCCTCAATTTCCCTCGTCTATGCCATCGACCACACTGTACATTACAGGTCTCTACACGACTTCATTTCACACCAAAACACCAAGAAAGAAGTCTAATTGACATGAGGGATACTGCTAATCAAGTGAGAACTAAGATAACAATTTGCTCCTACTGAAAAGATGAACTTTCAGGCATTACAGTGTTGTATAGAATACTATTATGCTAGTTACCGTAATCCCTTTAGCATCCTGGAACCTATTATTCAATCATTCTGAAAGAAAATGATTAATCATTCTCCCACCCTTCAATACATTTACCTGAATTTTTAGGCTGTTCCCTTTTTTACTATTCTAAGCAATTTTTCAAGTAAAGATTTTCTTCATAATTTTTTTTTCAAATATATTTTTACAATTTTGATGCGTTCCCCTTTCTATATCTCTAGTTAATTCTTCGATCTTGGAAGCAAGGATGCAGATTGGTAATGAAAACATGCCCGATGGTCGAATTCCACGCGATTCCTTGCTTTTCACATACCCTCATAATTCTTTTTTTAAACGAACATTTCATATTGAGTGTACGAAGAGAAAGAGCAATAGAACGAGAGGGGGTGCAAAAAAGATATGGTTTGGGGCCACATTCTCCCCCATTCCCTGACATTTTATGAGGAGAGAGTGAGAGAGGGGATCGATAGAAGGGGCTAATAAAACATAGAGAAGAACAATTCGCACTATACGAAGAATTATCGTCTACGTATTTATGTTCATTGTGGTGGTTACAGTAAGTCATCATTCAGTCATATGCAGAGCCAACAGTACATCGAATTTTTATTTGAATATGCATACGTACAAATTTATATGAATAATTTTGCAATAGTAATACAATTGCATCAATTTATTGTTGCTGAGAAGTTTATTCTATAATTGAACATGAAGTCCGAAACCGTAAAAAGTTGCATTGGGGGAGGACAATGAGCCATTTCGTTCTAAGTTCGTTGAGTGAAGAGAAAAGACGACCAAAGTCGTATATTTTCTGCTCTCGGTCGTACCAGATAATGAAGTCTTCACATACACATTCTTATAAGATTCTGAAGTCGAGCCAAGCAGTATTCTGAAATGTTTATCATCATTTCTAGTATTTCTTTGCGTTCCCGTCATGCAGTTGGTAGGGAATGATACCAAGATTTGAGGGGACAGATATTTTCGAAGCTACTCTACGGAATAGACATAGTAAAGTAATGCTCGCTTTTTTCAGGTTCGCTTCGCTTCCAAAGGAGACGTTGCTGTATACGTCATTGCCGTTGCTTTCTCAGTGCTTTTGGGTCTCATCACCCCACTTCAACTCTACATATCCGGACAAATTACGTCGATTTACATAGACGAGAAATCGGTATTTTAAAAAAAAGTATAGAAATATAAGATGAATATTTTTCCAGCCCGTCGGCAATATTGATTTCCTGCGGAGAGTGTGGGCGTTCGGTTGTTTTCACGCTATCTGTTTCATAGTTTGTCTCGTTGTGGGATACTCCCAGGTGAAGTTTTAGACTTTTAGCGCGATAATTTCAATATTGCAGAATGTCATGCTAACTTTGACCAGCGAGCGCTCCGCCCAGAAGTACAAGAGGTTCGTACAATTTTCTCAAATGTTCAATATTTTAACCATTTCAGCACTTTTATTGGCGCAATTCTGGCGCGGAACTCGATTGATTGCAGTTTGAGCAGTGGCGAATTGAGCCATCGCCTGAGCAAGTAAGTTTGCATCCAACTAGCGCAAAATCCAATATTTTCGGAAATCTTTTTTTCCAGATGAGAGATCTTTTGTATCACAGATGACACTCCGAAGATTCAAATGAAAATTGTTCACATGATTATTGTGGAATAATAATGAATAGATAAAGAATTATGTATATGTATATGTGTAATATTGTATTTTGAATACTGGCAAAATACTACCGACAAGAGGAGAGGTTAGCTCGAAATTTATATTTTAGCACTCTTTTCTCTTATAATCTCACGAACTCGGAAGAAACCCACTTCCGCCTTCTTCCTCAACTATCTCTCTCTCCTTTTGTTCTTTTCCAAAAAAAATCATTTAAAAAATCTGACAAATGTTTCATCTGACAAACTCCCACTCACTCTGTCCTATTTTCCTGGTAATTTTACCTAATGTCTCACAGTTGAGTAATGGGTGCTTCAAATACGCTGCTTCAATCATCTTGGGGGTGGAAACCCGTTTCCCAATTATCGAATCCTTGGAAAACCGTTCTTTTAGTAATTTTCCGTTCAGTGTGCGATCAGAGATATCAGAAAAGATGGTAGACATAGAGAAAGATATTTATTCTTCCAATCTTCATCTCTTCCTCAGAGGGTGCTGTGCGAGGTGTCGTCGATTGCAATACATCCACAGGAAAGAGAGCCGTCCCTAATCTAAAGATGAGATTCATGTTGTGGAATGTCTGTAAGGAATTTGTTCCATTGGCGAACACAAATAAATATTGATTCAGTCCGTGCAAATGAGGAATTGATGGTGGCGAGCACGGATTCCTCTGGTAAATATTATCTGGAAGGAGCTAAGGATGAGGTATATTTGACTTGTCATTTTTTTCCCGCGCATTTTTCTTACGCTAATCCTTTTACAATAACCATACGATTGGTGTCTTTATTCTAACAAAAATGTTTCAAAAATAGGTGCTACTACCGATTACCCCCTGTTTCAGTGGGGAAAGACAATCTTCTTCACGGATCTCTGGTTTCCCTGCAGTGGACCTATTTTCGACCAGTGCATAAATGCTCGCTACCATGCATTGTCAGTGGATAGATTTGTTCTTAATAACCTTCTCATCATTGCTAATTTAAGGTGTGACTCCCGAAAGGACCGAAAAAATTGCTTCCACGTCACCAATATGATCCTTCTACCGAGAGACAAATACTACGTGGAGGACAACGATAAAGTAAAATGTATTTTATTAATTTCTTACTTGAGTAGTTTACCTCGTCTCCACGAACAAAAACATATGGAATATCTGAAACAGTTAAATCTAGGTGGTAATCGATGCTGGTCGTTTTATGCTAGACACAGACAAGATCAGCCAAGACTATGTTCAATGTGATGACTGAGTTGTACCTACACTTTATTCGTACCGTATTCACAATAAATAAACTTGTTCTTCTTAGCTGGTACATATTGTACTATTATAATCTTCTAGACTATTCTGATTGCAATAAAAAATGCGTGCAATAAAGATGAATGAGCAGTCGATGTTTGAATCACCAGTCAAATCGTCTGAGAAATGCGCTCTTAAACGTGATGCAACGATTCTATCTTCTTTCAACTGAAATGATTCGATTCTCTCTCTTCTTTATCGTTAATTTTCTGTTCGTTTCTTCATGGTTGGTAAAGGTGATTTTCAAAATTTTACTTAATTTATTACTCAGTGGTAACACATGTTTATTTGTTTAGACATGAGAGAAAAGAGTGAGAGACAGAGAGAAAAATGCTCGACATTCATCACTTACTCGTATCTGGGCGCAGTGCGAGGTGCCATCGAATGCGATATATGGAGTGACACATTTCACACTGTAGGGCGCAACTACGTCACAAGTCTAAAGATGAGGTTCATGTTGAAGAATATCTGTAAGGAATTCAATTTCAAAACGATGAAATAAGTATGAGTTTAGTCCGAGAAAATGAGGAATTGCTGGTGACTAGTACCGATTGGCTAGGTCGATATTGGCTGGGCGGAGGGAAGGATGAGGTTATTTTACTTTTCCTACAATTCCCTTTCGCTTACGTAAAGCCAATTCCGTTACAACGTAATTGATCTCTTTTTCTAAAAAAAATAATTCGTAAACAATAAATGCAGTTGTCTATTTTCTTCTTTTAGTGGGGAAAGACAATCTTCTTCACGGATCTGTGGTTTCCCTGCAGTGGGCCTATTTTCAACCAGTGCATCAATGCTACCTACCATGCACAGTCAGTGGACAGATTTGTCGTTGCAAACACGCACATTGTTGCACATTTGAGGTGTGACGCCCATATCGAAAGAATTGCTTCTACATCATCAATATGTTGCCACTGCCGAGAAACAAATACGACACGGGCAATAGGCAGATGGTGAACTTTCTGTTTCAACGTCTTTTTTACTAGTATTTGTTCTTCAAATCATAAATAAATTAATTATTTAAAATAAATACCTCTCAGACGACCATCAATGTGGGTCGTTTCGTGATCGACGACATCAAGATCAGTAAAGCGTACATACATTGTGATGACTGAGCTGTATTTCCACTCGTGCCGCATTCAACTACACAATATATAAACACTCCCTTTTCTTAGCAGATAAAGAGTATTCTATCATAATCTTGTGGCCACTTCTGAAACGTGTGCAATAAAGATCGCTCTTCCCTTCGCTGTCTCTTTCTATGCTACTAGAACCGTACAACGGTGGAACGCACTTCCCGGAGAAATTATGAATAGTTCGCCAAATGTCTTCCAGAGCGGTTTCTCGAAAATAATTCGCATCTGCCGAATTTCATATATTTTCGGCATCTGCCGACCGACCTCTGCCAACTACTATAACGACGATCAACGACACATAAACGAAGCGAATAACCCTCTGGCAGAATAAATAATTGTAATTGTAATTGTAATTGTAAGATGCATGAACAGTTGACGATTGAGTCACCAGTCAAATCGTCTGAGAAATGCGCTCTTAAACGTGATGAAACGATTCTCTCTTCTTTCACCTCGAAGTGATTCGATTCTCTCTCTTCTTTGTCGTCAATTTTTTGTTCGTTTCCTCATGGATGGTGAAGGTGATTTCCACAACATATCTTAACTTATGAGAGGAATCGGGAGAAACTCGAGCACGATTGTCAGTAGGAAAATTCATAATTTTTAAATATTCTAATTTTTGCGTGTTAGGTACTTCAACCTCTCCTCTATCGAATAGCGTTTTCAGATTTGTTTAAAGAGCTTCGTATTTTCGTGAAACACAAACAAACCTGGTGAGTTGGGATATTTTTTCAAAAGCTCCAAATTTGAAAAATTATAACCTGCTTCAAAATAAAGTCACAAATCTGTGGATTTGTTTATCAGATAGAGACACAAGTCGCCTACAAAACAAAAACAATCTCGTCATTCCTGGCTTACGCGGCGGTGCGGTGCTGTCGCTTTTACAAATATGCTTGCCATGTTCGTAAAAGTCGAAACTATGCGCCGCTTCTGTGCGCGATATTTTGCGCATAATTAGTACTAAATATAACCGTTAACAAGATGTTACTATATATTAGAAAATGCTAACGTCTGTATGTCTGTATGTTTGTCTGTTTGTTTGTTTGTTTGTTTGTTTGTCCTTTTTTCCTTCCGTCCGGTCATACTTTTTTCCTTTTTTTTATATTTCGCTTCAGATTCGCGCATGGGCCGGGTGTCAAAACTGGGCTAGAGACAGCGTGAAAGTGGGAGAGTGCTAGAGAAGACAGAGCGTGCGCATTTGCGCAGATTCTAAGTTTTAATGTCGTTATAACTTATTTCTCAGATGAGATAGCCGCTCACTTTCAAAAAAAGGAAATGTTCCGTGCATATTGATGTAACTGCTCAAGAAGTCTGGAGAATATGAGACTTGATTGAATAGGTACACAATTTAAAAACATGATTATTTGCATATTGTTTAAAAATGTGGTATGCAACACGAAATATGAACGGGTCTTATTTTAACCCATCAGAAGGTATGCATAGAAGAAGGTTGCGATACATTAGGCAACAGGAATATATGAAATTCACGAAATCCAAATTTCGAGTCTGAAAATTTTCCAAATTTTTTATCGAAAAAGTAATGAATAAAATCAATCAAAAACACGTTCAATATTATTTTTGGATTACTTGCGATATTATACACCTCAAATGAGACGGAGATAGTCAATGTTTCAACACTCTCATTTCACCGAAATTTGCATAAAAATCAGCATCATCACAACGCACCCTCTCTAAAACATCTTGTTAACGGTTTTATTTAGTACTAATTATGCGCAAAATATCGCGCACAGAAGCGGCGCATAGTTTCGAATTTTACGAACATGGCAAGCATATTTGCAAAAGCGACCGCACCGCACCGCCGCGTAAGCCAGGAATGACGAGATTGTTTTTGTTTTGTAGGCGACTTGTGTCTCTATCTGATGAACAAATCCACAGATCTGTGACTTTATCTTGAAGCAGGTTATGATTTTTCAAATTTGGAGCTTTTGAAAAAAATATCACAACTCACCAGGTTTGTTAGCGTTTCACGAAAATACGAATCTCTTTAAAAAAATTCTGAAAACGCTATTCGATAGAGGAGAGGTTGAAGTACCTACGACGCAAAAATTAGAATATTTAAAAATCATGAATTTTCTACTGACAATCGTGCTCGAGTTTCTCCCGATTCCTGTCTTATTACGTAGTGGCAGCATTTGTTTATATGTGATCAGATAGAAGAGAAAAGGGTGAGAGACAGAGATAAAGATGTTCGATATTCTTCCATTCCTCGTATCTTCCACACAGGCCACAGTGAACGGTGCCATTAATTGCCATGTATGGAGTAACATATCACCATACAGAAAAGCGTGACATGCCGTCGCTAATCTAAAGATGAGATTCATGCTGAGGAATATCTGTGAGGAATTCAATCTCAAAACAAATAAGTGTGAGTTTAGTCCGAGCAAATGAGGAATTGATGGTGTCTACCACCGATTTGTTCGGTCGATATTATCTGGGCGGAGGGAAAGACGAGGTTTTTTATCGATCTTTGTATAATATTTTATGAAAAATCAAAAAGAGAGTTATTTAAGTGACCACCGAGAGACAAATACGACGCGGAAGAAAAGGACAAGGTGAATTCATTGTTTCGCTATTTTCTTACTAGGCTCTTTTTTCCACAAAAAATCTTTAGATGAACATCTGAAATAGCTAAATTTCAGGTGGTAATCGATGCTGGTCGTTTAAAGATAGATAGTGATGGACTCACAAAGATCAGCCAAGAGCCGGCCTATGTTCATTGTGATGACTGAGTTGTACCTCCACTTTATTCGTACCGCATTCAGCTACACAATAAATGAACGAGAGTGAAATACACAATAAAAAGTTGGGTGCAAAACCAAGGCGCGTTGATCAGATTTGGGTGGATTATATATCGATTGTAGGCAGGGAGGAGACACAGCAACGTGTACACACAATTAGAGCAAATCAGTGGGGGTTGGTTTGTGGTTGGGAGAGGGATGGGTACTATGAGCGCCGTTGGTTGTGAGCAAAGAGGTGGTAAGCATTACATAATTATTTCGTAGTCGTTATACATAGAAATCGCTTTTGCGTTCCATTTTTCGTGGCACATCCAAATCCACTTTTTCTTTGACTACATTATTATGATTCATAAAGAACCAGTACCGTTTCATTTTCTTTTCTATAGATCGGGATAACATCACTTTGTCTTGGAAACACACAACAAGATATCACCCACAGATAAAATGAAAGCTCAAAAAAATGAGCATCTAATTGTCAGATGTCTACACGAACGTGAAGGAGTACTGTGACTGGATTAAGGAAAAAAACAAGTGGGGAAGCTTTGTGTGAGGAAGAGACTGCCCATCTCAAAGATTTCGATATTTCCTAAATTCGCTATTGAACATAAAGCACTTCTTCAATTTTTTAAAGCAATTTGTAACAATGAAGTTAGGTAATGTAACACCCGCCCCAAGTCCACATTTTTTTGCATTCTTTTCTCTCCCTCTTGCAAGTATACTCAAACTCCGCGCTCTTTCTTCCTCTCTTCCGCGTAAGTTCTCTGGTCTCTCTCCTCAGCCTCCATTTCTCTCTCTCTCTCTCTCTCTCTCTCTCTCTATCTCGGCTTTCTTCCTCTTCTCCCTCCACCACTCCTCTCCTCGTTTTCCTGACCCCTGCCCTTTCTTTCGTCCATTCAGATCTGCTTTTTTTTCAGTATTGCGCTGAGTACTAAGCAGATAAAGGATATTTTCTGTGTGCTCTCACAATCTCCACTCTTTGCTCAAAGTTAACTGTCTTCCCCATAACTACCCTATCACATTTAGGGAGGAATAAGCCTCCCATCGCAAATAATTTCCTGTCAGCCGCTTTTTTTACATTTTATGTCCCATTCGTCGACTCTTTGCATTTCGTCGCATGTCTCGCGCATTGATTCCTCGTTGTTTCAGTATAAAGTTTTAAAAAAAGTCTCTTAAATGCACTATTTCTTCAATGAATCATGTTTCAGGCTTCTACGCAGCCTCACTTCTCTGATAATCTCGTCAATGTTCTCACATCACTCGGTGAGTTTTTTTTTCTCAGTTCAATAGTAGTTTATCAAGAGGGGGTTCGGGTTTACGGAAAATCGATTGGGACCTCTGACGACGTTGAAATGGCTCATTATCTTCGGTTGAATTTCGTCTGAATAGCGAGTCAACTCGAATGGTTTTCGGGGTGAGGATCGGTCTCTTGTTGGAGATTGAGTGGAAATGAGAGACGATCCCGATAGTCGAATAGGAAATGGCAAGGGGTCCATCCGTGAGAATCTCGTGCGAAACAGGGATCTTGGATTAGAGCTTGAACCAGAGTCCTCCAAACTCGAGTTATGAATCTTAGAGAGAATCAACGAGAGTACTGATACTGAGGATCAAATCAACTTGTAGGTCATACCCATCACACGGCGACCACTCCGGATTGGATGGGGATTCCAGTCTTCTTTAGTCGATAGTAGAGACGAGGGGTACTAGGGAGCCTGGGGCTGAACTAGGGGAAAATCCACCTCTTCATCGGCCGAAATGGAGAGGCGACCGCTCGTGACGATTGACAAAAACGAGAAATGACTCTCGGTGAGTGTCCATCTCTAATTCACATACAAAATAAATAGTTTAGAAATCTCTTCTCAGTGGCATAGATGGTTTGATTACCCAGCAGCAGATCGCCGATCGTATTCATAAGAGACACATTAAGCTTATCTGGCAGAAACGACCAGTGACTATGTTGGCCGCACTCGATCTCATCGAGGACGAACTTCGCAACGAGCTAGAACTGGCAACTTGCTATTGACGCTTTCTCCAGTCCATCTACGTCTCCTTCCCAGGCACCCGCTGCCATAACCAGTGGTTCCTTACCCAAGTTCAATGCGGAACCTCCCATTTCAGACACATCTCATCATTCAGTGGTCCCATTTGCGCTTTCTGTGGCACCCATGCATACAGCGGCGAATGCAAACAATCATTCTCCATTAAGGAAAAGAAGGAGATCCTTACTCGGAAATTCATCGACCCTTATAATCCGTCAGAAGTTCGCGAACTTTTCACGCACCTTTTCTTGCTCGTTTTAGGCTATTTTCTTTACAATTTGCGTTAGGTCATTAGAGCAGCATAAGAAAGTAGTAATGCAAAAGAAGCTTTCCGCGAGCTAGACGAGAGAGCACGTGAATCGAGAGAGCGCAGAAAGACAACAACAATTGTTAGTCGGAAAACAACTCTCAGAATTCCGCGACCTTCTAAGAGGTGCGGCTAATTCCCTAGTTTATATTTTAGGTTAATTTCTTTTGCATTACTACTTTCTTATGCTGCTCTAATGACCTAACGCAAATTATAAAGAAAATAGCCTAAAACGAGCAAGAAAAGGTGCGTGAAAAGTTCGCGAACTTCTGACGGATTATAAGGGTCGCATGTGTCATGCTTTTCCAATCAGCACAAGACGAGTGATCGCAACAAATCTTGTCCATTCTATTCTGGCAAGCATCACAAGTCACTGTGCGATAAGCCCACTACCCAGTCCAATGCCCGACTCACTGTGGCAGAAGAACTGGACCACACCCGAGGCCCGACTCACTGGTGCAGAGGAAACAGTTACCCACTCCGAAGCCCGAGCCACTGTGGCTGAAGATCTGACAAACTCATCTCACATGGCAAGTACTGTCCACTTCAACACAATAGTACAACCAACCCAGTCTGATACCCGACTGTAGCAGCAGTCGTTCTGTCCAATCTATGAGCACTCAATGCCACTGAAGCACATGCGCTACTTGACCATGGCTCACAATTGTCGCTTATCTCTCGTGACTTAGTAAATAGACTCACTCCAATTCATAAGAGCGAACTCCTCCTCTCCAGCTTCGATGGCTCTCCTGGCTTATCTATCTACGATGTTGTCCAATTTGACAACATGACGAACCACGGTCTGCATTCGATTGAAGCGCTTCAATTCTCCCTTTCATTCACATTCATTCATTGTCCAAGTCTGATCTCCAGGTTGTCAAGGATATCACTCGTTCTATTCTTTCAAACTTCACCGAGACAGTAGCTGTCGACACTGATCTACTGATTGGCATAGGAACTACTCTAGCACTGCTTGACAATTCGAAGACTACTAAGCTACCGAGCGGCTACAGACTCATCGAGAGTTCCATCGGTCCTCTTGTAGTTTGTTCCCAGTGCCAACCTAAATCTTCCCAGTTACCCACTTCTGATCTGCATATTGCCACTGCTTCTGTTGTGACTACCCAGAATAACGAGCCATCTCATGTCAACGAGACAACTGAGAAGGAAAATTCCGATGACAATGTCCAGACTCACAGAGAATCCAGGTGGCATTCATTCTCTGTCTCCCCATCCCATGCATTCAGATATCTAGGCAGATTCAATCCCATTCATTAAAACATCATTCAGTCAGCCTTCCATTGGCTCAGTTTCCAAAATAGCTCGCGATAGTGGCAATCAATCGATGTCCAATTGGGAAATGGCCAAGAAATCATTTTCCAATACATGTGGCTCATTCGATTCCCATATTGACAAGATACTCAAGCAACAGTCTCGTAGCTTCCCTGCTCTTAATCGTTACCTTAAAGAGTGCGCAGCCATTAAGCGCAACTCTTGCGTTGATATCCTCCCTCGTACTACTCATTCTAATGGCAAACTTGCCACCTCCTGCCAATAGGCCTCCCGGAGGATTGCAATATCATTACATTCCATCGTAATAATTTTACAAAATTTTAATTCATTCTTTTCCAGTTGGCTGTTCTCTGCCACTCCGATGCCACTCCCGTTTCCACTCGAGGCGATGGCTGATTACCCAGAGGAGGTCGACTGACAGGTAGCTATCTCTCATCCATCCATTCTTTCAAAATGTCTATCCAATGATCCAATGTTATCCAATACTTCAGAACTTCAACGTGCCAATCGACGGCCAATCAAATTCGTCATGGCTATCCATCTCGATGTCAAGGAAATGGCAATCCACAACGTCGACTCCCTTTGACAGCGGATGTAGCTTACTGGCATCAGCCAATTCTTTGCCATTGCTAACACAGTCATAGTTTGATTGTCGTGTTTTTACATTTACTATCATTGTAACTTTTTTTCGTTTGGAATTAGTTCGTTATTTCCTTGGTTGGTTTGTTTCGTTCCTTATAAAGGACGTACCCTCTTTCCCATTCTTCAGCCACCTCTTCCGCTCCCCCCAGTGTACCGATTCTCCAGCTAATCGATACCCAAATACTATAATTATCCAATAATAATAATAATCATTAATATTAATATTAATAATAAAAATGCATAAATATATATATTTTATTAACCAGTTTGCAATGGCACTTGTTTACTGCAAGCATTCCGAGCGTCCGCCGACTCTCACCACGATTTCCCTGATTTCGCGGGCTACCGTACTTTGGCGCGTGCGGTTACGCTTATTATCCATTTTCCTGGCAACTGAATCGTCCTCGACTCACTCAGAAAACGCGACTTCCGGAGATGAAGCATAGACAAATACGCAGAAATCAATAAGCAATAATATAAATCGTTTATCATAAAGTGAGGTGTTTGGAGATGCATTAAGCAATTGGAATATCCTTTAGATTGACCGTAGTACCTACACAGGTGGCACCTCCTTGGGTCGTCTCTTCGATCCAATCACAATATGCTTTCACATTTGTATAAACTCCTGACAAAGAAAATTAAAAAAAAAACTTTTTTACTCTGTTTGAAGATGCGACTTTTACCAGGACTGTCATCTTGGAGTAACACTTCTTCACCATTTTCACCGAACGATGTGATACCGATCTGAAAATATTCAAAAGCATAGTTGATCTTAAGGTTATCATTACCTGGAACCATCTACCACGTTCCTCCTTCATCATCAGAGGGCCTCCGCTATCTCCCTGTAATTCAAATTAATATTATTAATAATAAGTGTATTGTACCGACCGGAGCAGTTCCATGTCCCGACGAGCCGGCACAAATTTGTGTCACATTGTCGATTGAGTCATCGACGTTACGCTGTCTGCAGAAACACGACACATTTCAATTTCAATAAGAACATAAGTTTATGAAATGTACTCTGCGTACTATCTTTCTATACCTCGGCGTCTCTCTTGCTTAGTCATGCTCTCTCACCAGCGGAAAGTGTGTTTAGCCGCGGAACGTTTTATTCTTTTAGAAGAATGTTTGTGATTTCGTATTACATGCATTGCAATACGTGATTCATAATATTATATTCCCCATATTTCAGCATTGAACTCACTGGCATATCTCTGATCGAATTAATGTGACAGCTGATTCACGAAGACGTTCGTCATTGGAGAGGTTCCAGTTTCCAGCGTCTTCTCTGTCTGAAACAGAATACAACTCGCAAAAAAAACTAATAGAATATTTTACAAGCAGTTTTTCACCTAGTCTAAAATGCTATTATAGCCATTCTGTGGTCTTGAAATTTCAACAACTCACTATTGGATCTACCGAATCCGACAACCACCGCTTGCCCATCGTCAGGAATCGATTGATCCTTGTTAGGCAAGCAAATTGGAGAAACGGTCTCGTCGAAGAGAAGAGGCTCTTCGAGCTGTGAAAAGTATTTGATTAGCTTAAATTGGGGTTTTAATAGACTGTATTTTTAAAATTATAAATACAATGTATAACATCCCCCAATTATTGAATGCAGGTTTTCCTTGTTGTCCTATGATAACAAATATGCTGCATTCCCTCAATTAGGATAACGCAGTGATGTGGCAAAAGATTCATGCACGAAACGGAGCTCGAACCAGTGCGAGAGAGCGTGTGGAAGTGAGAGAGTGCTAGAGAAGGCTGAGCGTGTGTTTTCGTGCAGACAACAAGTCTTCTTGGCGCCGTAACTTCTTTCTACTTATAGATAGCCGTTCACTTTCAAAAAGACAAATGATCTATACGATCTAGAGAATTAGCTTAAGAAGTTTCGACGAGATATAACATGCATGAATAGAGATACTATTTATCAACTTAATTATTTAGATATATTTCCGAATAGTGATGATCAATGTGAAATATGCACAGATCTGTCATTTAATCATTTAACAGTACTTACTGATAAAGTGAAAGTAGTTTCGATACATTAGGGCTTCAGAATATGAGAAATTTACGATATCCAAAATTCAAGTCTTAAAATTTTCAATTTGTTTTATCGAAGAAAGCCATCGATAAAATTAATTTAAATAAATTTGTATATTATTTTTTTTATTATTTTCAATATTTTCAACCAGAAATAGGACAGTGTAATTGTATTTTCAATATTATGTGATCAGGCGAATGCACTCAAAAATCCCCTTCTTTACAATGCAGCCTCTCTCACACCCAATTTTACTGGTTATAAAAAGTGCTAAGAACTCCCTCTAGAACGCGCATAGAGGCGACTTCTACTTTTAACTTTAGCCAAAACGGCAATATTATTTACAAAAGGGACCGCCCTGCATCATCGCATGAGCCGGGAATGACGAAATCATAATTGTTTTGTAGGCGAGGTTTTTCTCTATCTAACAAGCAAAACCGGGAATCGGTATCTTCATTTTGAAGCAAGTTATGATTTTTCAAACTTGGTGATTTCTTTTAAATTTCCTCAACTAACCAGGTTTGTTCATGTTTCACGCAAAAACGGGTCCTTTTAAAAAAATTCTGGAAACGCTATCGGATAGAGGAGAGTTAGAAGTACCTCCCATAGAAAAACTAGAATATTAAAAAATCATGATTTTTTCCTACTGACAACAGTGCTCGAGTTTCTCCCGATTCGTCTCATATATTGTTCCGACCAAATCTCAGCACACATCCTCCAAATTTCAAACTTTAGGCCCGAATCGACGACCCTGGTTTATTCTGGAATAATTCATGGAAATCGTGACGAAGCAGATATTACCGAGAAGGTTTGTGAAAATAAGATAGTCACATTCTTAAAGTAACGTTACCGAAAGTGATCTCTCGCGTACGATTTGCAGTACCTCATCAGGATTACAACTAGACTGGCTATACTAACGACATCGCGCTTCTTATGGTACTATTCTGCTTATGCTTAATGTCAAGGGGAACTTTGGTGGCCGGGATTCAAACTGGATCATTACCCCCTCCAATTACTGAATGCATTTGTACACTCATAAAATAGACAGATGCATTCAATAATTGGGGGATGTTATACATTGTATTTATAATTTTAAAAATACAGTCTATTAAAACCCCAATTTAAGCTAATCAAATACTTTTCACAGCTCGAAGAGCCTCTTCTCTTCGACGAGACCGTTTCTCCAATTTGCTTGCCTAACAAGGATCAATCGATTCCTGACGATGGGCAAGCGGTTGTCGTCGGATTCGGTAAATCCAATAATGAGTTGTTGACATTTCAAGACCACAGAATGGCTATAATAGCATTTTAGACTAGGTGAAAAACTGCTTGTAAAATATTCTATTAGTTTTTTTTTGCGAGTTGTATTCTGTTTCAGACAGAGAAGACGCTGGAAACTGGAACCTCTCCAATGACGAACGTCTTCGTGAATCAGCTGTCACATTAATTCGATCAGAGATATGCCAGTGAGTTCAATGCTGAAATATGGGGAATATAATATTATGAATCACGTATTGCAATGCATGTAATACGAAATCACAAACATTCTTCTAAAAGAATAAAACGTTCCGCGGCTAAACACACTTTCCGCTGGTGAGAGAGGAGGCCCTCTGATGATGAAGGAGGAACGTGGTAGATGGTTCCAGGTAATGATAACCTTAAGATCAACTATGCTTTTGAATATTTTCAGATCGGTATCACATCGTTCGGTGAAAATGGTGAAGAAGTGTTACTCCAAGATGACAGTCCTGGTAAAAGTCGCATCTTCAAACAGAGTAAAAAAGTTTTTTTTTTAATTTTCTTTGTCAGGAGTTTATACAAATGTGAAAGCATATTGTGATTGGATCGAAGAGACGACCCAAGGAGGTGCCACCTGTGTAGGTACTACGGTCAATCTAAAGGATATTCCAATTGCTTAATGCATCTCCAAACACCTCACTTTATGATAAACGATTTATGTTATTGCTTATTGATTTCTGCGTATTTGTCTATGCTTCATCTCCGGAAGTCGCGTTTTCTGAGTGAGTCGAGGACGATTCAGTTGCCAGGAAAATGGATAATAAGCGTAACCGCACGCGCCAAAGTACGGTAGCCCGCGAAATCAGGGAAATCGTGGTGAGAGTCGGCGGACGCTCGGAATGCTTGCAGTAAACAAGTGCCATTGCAAACTGGTTAATAAAATATATATATTTATGCATTTTTATTATTAATATTAATATTAATGATTATTATTATTGGATAATTATAGTATTTGGGTATCGATTAGCTGGAGAATCGGTACACTGGGGGGAGCGGAAGAGGTGGCTGAAGAATGGGAAAGAGGGTACGTCCTTTATAAGGAACGAAACAAACCAACCAAGGAAATAACGAACTAATTCCAAACGAAAAAAGTTACAATGATAGTAAATGTAAAAACACGACAATCAAACTATGACTGTGTTAGCAATGGCAAAGAATGGGCTGATGCCAGTAAGCTACATCCGCTGTCAAAGGGAGTCGACGTTGTGGATTGCCATTTCCTTGACATCGAGATGGATAGCCATGACGAATTTGATTGGCCGTCGATTGGCACGTTGAAGTTCTGAAGTATTGGATAACATTGGATCATTGGATAGACATTTTGAAAGAATGGATGGATGAGAGATAGCTACCTGTCAGTCGACCTCCTCTGGGTAATCAGCCATCGCCTCGAAGTATTCTTTTGGACGATTGTTTTTTTTGTAATATTACAGGTGGCGTAGCACGCATTGGAACTAGCAACTCACAATACTCTGCTCCTCATATTTCTGCTGTTAACTCACTCGCATATTTCTGGTCGAATTAAAGTTACAGCTGATTCACGAAGACGTTCGTCATCCTTGAGGTCCCAGTTTCCAGCGTCTTCTCTGTCTGAAACAGTATACAAATCCCGAAACACAACTAATATAATATTTAACAAGCAGTTTACACGTTTCACCTAGACTACAATACTAGCACTCTTCAAATTACAGTCAATTTGTGCTCTTGTAATCTCAGAAACTCACCATTGGATCCACCGAATCCGACGACAACCGCTTGCCCATCGTCAGGAATCGATTGATCTTTGTTGGGCAAGCAAATTGGAGAAACGTTGTGGTCGAAGACAAGAGGCTCTTCGAGCTGTGAGATAATTTGATTAGGATAATTGAGGTTCGTAAACGATATTTTTCAACCATATCTACAAAAAAGAACTACCCTCAAAATTATCGAATCCATCGGTCTATTTGTCTGCGCTCTACCCGGGTACCGAAATCCCACTGGACCTACAGCATGCATTAAATAGTACCCTGAGAATCGCGATGTCGTTATCATCGGTAATGTCGTTGTATTCCGGATGAGGAATAGTCATTTCGACGGCAGAGATCAATTTCTGTAATTTTACTTTAAGAACGCGAATATATGAGACGAATCGCGAGAGAATCGACCACCAGAGCCCTCTACGAGGAAATAGAAATTCATGGTCTTTAAAATGGACGAAAAAAATAATTTAAGTACTAAAAAGCAAGGCGGTTCGAACTGCGTTTACCGTTTTTCGATAAAAAAAATTGTTCACGAGCAGTAAAGCCTCAAACATGACGAAATAGAGAAAACACCGAAAACCACACCTCACGAAATTGATCATATCTCGCTTCAACATTGAGATAGAAACTTTAAAAAAAGAATTGAAGAGGAATAGATAATGTAAAAATTTTCCCATTATGTCATAACTCTAACTGTGAAACCCGAATCAGGTCGGTCATTGGCAAAATGGCCATAACTCGAACAAAACAAAAAAAACGTAGTTAGCTGAAACACGAATGAGAAGTTTCCTCTTCAATTACTTTTTTTGAAAAAGGAATTGAAGAGGATTCTGAAGACCATGAATTTTTATTTCCTCATCTCGCGATTCGTCTCTTATAATTTTCACAAACCTTCTCGGTGATATCTGCTTCGTAACGATTTCCATGAATTATTCCCGAATAAACCTGGATTACGGATTGGGGCCTAAAGAGTGAATTTTGAAGGCATGACGAGACGACGGAACAACATATATATTGAAAATTAAATTAATATTTTATAAATTGAAATTATTTTTAAAAAAAAAAAATATATATATATATTACGGAGTGCAATGAGCAGCAGTGAGAATAAATCTATCGCTGATCACAGTTCCTGAATTATTTATTCAAGGATGAATACAACTATTGGAATTCTAACCTCCACACATGTTCGCATCTTGCTCCACCTCCATAGTTGTTTTGTTCAAAACCGCGGTGTTAATGACTAGCATCACTTGCCATGGCCATTTTCCTACATGAACTTCGTTGCCGCCAATTACCTAAAATGTTCAATGAAAATAGTTTAGAAAAGCGCGAAAACTGACCCTTTTATATATTTTATGGTAACCCGCATTCTTTTCTGGGTAAGGACGTCCGCAAGTAGCATTTGAAATTGCAGCAAGCGAGAGGAAAAGAAAGAGCACTTTCATCGATAACATGAATACTGGTATGGAGGAGGATCCAGGAGCTTTTATTGGCGAGAAATCTCAATTAGCGTCATTTCTATGAATCATAAACATGCAGGCTATTATTACAAACACTTCAGCTGAATCTGATAATAGGAGGAAAATCCATTACTCACTCTCACCTCTTAGCGAATCATCGTTATTTTCCTCACATTAGTTGCTAGCTTGTTCCGGGAATACTTCCGGGAATAATATGCATATGCATTTCACACAATGTTTGAAATGGTTTTTTGTTGCACAGTTGTTTCCCATCATATTCAGTGAAACCGAATACATGGTTTTGTGAGACCATGTATTCGGTTTCACTGAATATTATTTTTTTTTGATAGGGTCTTCATCCTCGATTGATGATTTATGGAAGGATGCTGCTCCTTGCTTCACTTAGAAAGTCCGCTTCGATCGTTATTGAAAATAAGTCGCTCAATCTTGTCGAGATAATAATGTACTGATAAATAACGAGTAGGGGCCACAACGTGATCAGCGGAGTTCGCTTAGAGGGTCATGGCCATTTTTCGAACTGAAGCCATTTTTCGAACTGAAGCTCTTATACACATGTTGTAGTATGTTGTAGTCATAATGCAAATGAAAAAGTGTATCTTTTTTATTCGAGAAAAATGTTTGTGAGACCTGATCACTCAAAACCATTTTTCACCAGGACCAAGGCCAGCAAATAGAAATAAGGGTCGTTTTGTGCAATGCGAGAGTCAGACACTGCCTGAGTATGGACTTCCAGTTCTCAGTGCTAGCGCACCGTGTCCGGGCAGGGTCGATTTTAGTCGAGTCTTACCGATCCCGTATCTTATAAAAAATCAACAATTACAAGTGATTAATGCTACTACGAAAACAATTAACATGTTATCATAAGAGAATAATCGGGAGAGAATCGAGCATTTTTGGGATGCCATGTCATTTGGAAAAATCATGATTAAAAAAAACAATTTACTTGGAGTTCTTAGGGTTCTTAGTTTTAAGTAAGAGGAACATAAAAACAACATTTACAAAAGCGACAGCCCGGATCGCTGCATGAAGCGGGAATGAAACTATTGGTTGTAGTTTGTAGCCTGCGGTTGCATCTATCAAACAATCCAATCTCACAAAATAATGTATTCGGTTTCACTGACTATGTTCTTCCTAGGGAAACAAATGTGCTGCAAAAACCATTTCAAACTTAGTGTGAAATGCCTATGCATATTACTCCCGGAAGTATTCCCTAGCAACTAATGTGAGGAAAATAGCGATGATTCGCGAAAAGGGGAGAGTGAACAACAGATTCTCCTCCTAATGCCAATTTCAGTTGAACAATATGCCAGGAGTTTCTATGTTTGCCCGTGGGCAATGACTCATAGAAATGACGATAACCTTCTCGCCAATAAAAGCTCCTGGTTGCTCCATACCAGTAGTCATGTTATCGATGAAAATTCTATTTATTTTCCTCTCGCTTGCGGCATCTGCGAATGGTAGTTGTGGACGTCCTTTTCAAAAAGAGAACTCCCACAAACGATTCGAAAGAATGGTGAGATTTTATCGTTTCAACATATTGTTTCATTGAACATTTTAGATAATTGGCGGCAACGAAGTTCCTATGGGAAAATGGCCATGGCAAGTGAAGTTGCTCATTATCTCTCCGGTTTTGAACGAAACAACTATGAAAGTGCAGCAACAGGGAAAACAATGTGGAGGTTGGAATTTCGACAGTTTATCATTCTTTAATAAACAATGAATAAATATTTCAGGAACTGTGATCAGTGATTTCTTTATCTCACTGCTGCTCATTGCATTAAGTAATAACCTATTTATTTTTGAAATATATGAGACGAATCGGGAGAAACTCGAGCACTGTTGTCAGTAGGAAGAAATCATGATTTTTAAATATTCTAGTTTTTCTATGGGAGGTACTTCTAACTCTCCTCTATCCGATAGCGTTTCCAGAATTTTTTTAAAAGGACCCGTTTTTGCGTGAAACATGAACAAACCTGGTTAGTTGAGGAAATTTAAAAGAAATCACCAAGTTTGAAAAATCATAACTTGCTTCAAAATGAAGATACCGATTCCCGGTTTTGTTTGTTAGATAGAGAAAAACCTCGCCTACAAAACAATTATGATTTCGTCATTCCCGGCTCATGCGATGATGCAGGGCGGTCGCTTTTGTAAATAATATTGCCGTTTTGGCTAAAGTTAAAAGTAGAAGTCGCCTCTATGCGCGTTCTAGAGGGAGTTCTTAGCACTTTTTATAACCAGTAAAATTGGGTGTGAGAGAGGCTGCATTGTAAAGAAGGGGATTTTTGAGTGCATTCGCCTGATCACATAATATTGAAAATACAATTACACTGTCCTATTTCTGGTTGAAAATATTGAAAATAATAAAAAAAATAATATACAAATTTATTTCAATTAATTTTATCGATGGCTTTCTTCGATAAAACAAATTGAAAATTTTAAGACTTGAATTTTGGATATCGTAAATTTCTCATATTCTGAAGCCCTAATGTATCGAAACTAATTTCACTTTATCAGTAAGTACTGTTAAATGATTAAATGACAGATCTGTGCATATTTCACATTGATCATCACTATTCGGAAATATATCTAAATAATTAAGTTGATAAATAGTATCTCTATTCATGCATGTTATATCTCGTCCAAACTTCTTAAGCTAATTCACTAGATCGTATAGATCATTTGTCTTTTTGAAAGTGAACGGCTATCTATAAGTAGAAAGAAGTTACGGCGCCAAGAAGACTTGTTGTCTGCACGAAAACGCACGCTCAGCCTTCTCTAGCACTCTCTCACTTCCACACGCTCTCTCGCACTGGTTCGAGCTCCGTTCCGTGCATGAATCTTTTGCCAGGTTTTCCTTGTTGTCCTATGATAACAAATATGCTGCATTCCCTCAATTAGGATAACGCAGTGATGTGGCAAAAGATTCATGCACGAAACGGAGCTCGAACCAGTGCGAGAGAGCGTGTGGAAGTGAGAGAGTGCTAGAGAAGGCTGAGCGTGCGTTTTCGACAACAGTGCTCGAGTTTCTCCCGATTCGTCTCATATATTTCAAAAATAAATAGGTTATTACTTAATGCAATGAGCAGCAGTGAGATAAAGAAATCACTGATCACAGTTCCTGAAATATTTATTCATTGTTTATTAAAGAATGATAAACTGTCGAAATTCCAACCTCCACATTGTTTTCCCTGTTGCTGCACTTTCATAGTTGTTTCGTTCAAAACCGGAGAGATAATGAGCAACTTCACTTGCCATGGTTTGTGGGAGTTCTCTTTTTGAAAAGGGCGTCCACAACTACCATTCGCAGATGCCGCAAGCGAGAGGAAAATAAATAGAATTTTCATCGATAACATGACTACTGGTATGGAGCAACCAGGAGCTTTTATTGGCGAGAAGGTTATCGTCATTTCTATGAGTCATTGCCCACGGGCAAACATAGAAACTCCTGGCATATTGTTCAACTGAAATTGGCATTAGGAGGAGAATCTGTTGTTCACTCTCCCCTTTTCGCGAATCATCGCTATTTTCCTCACATTAGTTGCTAGGGAATACTTCCGGGAGTAATATGCATAGGCATTTCACACTAAGTTTGAAATGGTTTTTGCAGCACATTTGTTTCCCTAGGAAGAACATAGTCAGTGAAACCGAATACATTATTTTGTGAGATTGGATTGTTTGATAGATGCAACCGCAGGCTACAAACTACAACCAATAGTTTCATTCCCGCTTCATGCAGCGATCCGGGCTGTCGCTTTTGTAAATGTTGTTTTTATGTTCCTCTTAGTTAAAACTAAGAACCCTAAGAACTCCAAGTAAATTGTTTTTTTAATCATGATTTTTCCAAATGACATGGCATCCCAAAAATGCTCGATTCTCTCCCGATTATTCTCTTATGATAACATGTTAATTGTTTTCGTAGTAGCATTAATCACTTGTAATTGTTGATTTTTTATAAGATACGGGATCGGTAAGACTCGACTAAAATCGACCCTGCCCGGACACGGTGCGCTAGCACTGAGAACTGGAAGTCCATACTCAGGCAGTGTCTGACTCTCGCATTGCACAAAACGACCCTTATTTCTATTTGCTGGCCTTGGTCCTGGTGAAAAATGGTTTTGAGTGATCAGGTCTCACAAACATTTTTCTCGAATAAAAAAGATACACTTTTTCATTTGCATTATGTTTGGGGTGCTCAAACATTGAAAATGTCCTGCTCTGATCCAATTCAGCATGTTTCTGAAACCACTTTTTTGACTCGAAATTTTATTTTTTTTTAGGAAAGTGACAAAGTTTTTTCTAGAATAAGTTTCAAACCATTTGAGCCGATCTAGGACAATTCAATGGTGAGTATGGATGCACATGTTGTATGACTACAACATGTGTATAAGAGCTTCAGTTCGAAAAATGGCTTCAGTTCGAAAAATGGCCATGACCCTCTAAGCGAACTCCGCTGATCACGTTGTGGCCCCTACTCGTTAGACAACTTATTATCTGTATATTTGTATTTATCAGTACATTATTATCTCGACACGATGGAGCGACTTATTTTCAATAACGATCGAAGCGGACTTTCTAAGTGAAGCAAGGAGCAGCATCCTTCCATAAATCATCAATCGAGGATGAAGACCCTATCAAAAAAAAATAATATTCAGTGAAACCGAATACATGGTCTCACAAAACCATGTATTCGGTTTCACTGAATATGATGGGAAACAACTGTGCAACAAAAAACCATATCAAACATTGTGTGAAATGCATATGCATATTATTCCCGGAAGTATTCCCGGAACAAGCTACCAACTAATGTGAGGAAAATAACGATGATTCGCTAAGAGGTGAAAGTGAGTAATGGATTTTCCTCCTATTATCAGATTCAGCTGAAGTGTTTGTAATAATAGCCTGCATGTTTATGATTCATAGAAATGACGCTAATTGAGATTTCTCGCCAATAAAAGCTCCTGGATCCTCCTCCATACCAGTATTCATGTTATCGATGAAAGTGCTCTTTCTTTTCCTCTCGCTTGCTGCAATTTCAAATGCTACTTGCGGACGTCCTTACCCAGAAAAGAATGCGGGTTACCATAAAATATATAAAAGGGTCAGTTTTCGCGCTTTTCTAAACTATTTTCATTGAACATTTTAGGTAATTGGCGGCAACGAAGTTCATGTAGGAAAATGGCCATGGCAAGTGATGCTAGTCATTAACACTGCGGTTTTGAACAAAACAACTATGGAGGTGGAGCAAGATGCGAACATGTGTGGAGGTTAGAATTCCAATAGTTGTATTCATCCTTGAATAAATAATTCAGGAACTGTGATCAGCGATAGATTTATTCTCACTGCTGCTCATTGCACTCCGTAATATATATATATATATATTTTTTTTTAAATAATTTCAATTTATAAAATATTAATTTAATTTTCAATATATATGTTGTTCCGTCGTCTCGTCATGCCTTCAAAATTCACTCTTTAGGCCCCAATCCGTAATCCAGGTTTATTCGGGAATAATTCATGGAAATCGTTACGAAGCAGATATCACCGAGAAGGTTTGTGAAAATTATAAGAGACGAATCGCGAGATGAGGAAATAAAAATTCATGGTCTTCAGAATCCTCTTCAATTCCTTTTTCAAAAAAAGTAATTGAAGAGGAAACTTCTCATTCGTGTTTCAGCTAACTACGTTTTTTTTGTTTTGTTCGAGTTATGGCCATCTTGCCAATGACCGACCTGATTCGGGTTTCACAGTTAGAGTTATGACATAATGGGAAAATTTTTACATTATCTATTCCTCTTCAATTCTTTTTTAAAAGTTTCTATCTCAATGTTGAAGCGAGATATGATCAATTTCGTGAGGTGTGGTTTTCGGTGTTTTCTCTATTTCGTCATGTTTGAGGCTTTACTGCTCGTGAACAATTTTTTTTATCGAAAAACGGTAAACGCAGTTCGAACCGCCTTGCTTTTTAGTACTTAAATTATTTTTTTCGTCCATTTTAAAGACCATGAATTTCTATTTCCTCGTAGAGGGCTCTGGTGGTCGATTCTCTCGCGATTCGTCTCATATATTCGCGTTCTTAAAGTAAAATTACAGAAATTGATCTCTGCCGTCGAAATGACTATTCCTCATCCGGAATACAACGACACTACCGATGATAACGACATCGCGATTCTCAGGGTACTATTTAATGCATGCTGTAGGTCCAGTGGGATTTCGGTACCCGGGTAGAGCGCAGACAAATAGACCGATGGATTCGATAATTTTGAGGGTAGTTCTTTTTTGTAGATATGGTTGAAAATTATCGTTTACGAACCTCACTTATCCTAATCAAATTATCTCACAGCTCGAAGAGCCTCTTGTCTTCGGCCACAACGTTTCTCCAATTTGCTTGCCCAACAAAGATCAATCGATTCCTGACGATGGGCAAGCGGTTGTCGTCGGATTCGGTGAAACGTGTAAACTGCTTGTTAAATATTATATTAGTTGTGTTTCGGGATTTGTATACTGTTTCAGACAGAGAAGACGCTGGAAACTGGGACCTCAAGGATGACGAACGTCTTCGTGAATCAGCTGTAACTTTAATTCGACCAGAAATATGCGAGTGAGTTAACAGCAGAAATATGGGGAGCAGAGTATTGTGAGTTGCAAGTTCCAATGCGTGCTACGCCACCTGTAATATTACAAAAAAAACAATCGTCCAAAAGAATACTACGTTCCACGGCAAACACACGTTCCGCTGGCGAGAGAGCATTACTAAGCAAGAGCGACGCCGAAGTGCAGAAAGGGAGTACGCACTCCAGTAGTCCATTTCATAAACGTATATTGTAATGTGTCGTTTTTCTGCAGAGATCGCCGAGTGAATGATACAATGAACAGTGTGACACGTATTTGTGCCGGCTCGTCGGGACATGGAACTGCTCCGGTCGGTACAATACACTTATTATTAATAATATTATTTCGAAATACAGGGAGATAGCGGAGGCCCTCTGCTGATGAAGGAGGAACGCGGTAGATGGTTCCAGGTAATGGTAACCTTACGATGGCCTATACTTAAGAAAATGTTCAGATAGGGATCACTTCGTATGGTGATAATGATGAAGAAGTTTTACTCCAAGACGACTATCCTGGTAATCATTAAATTTCCATTTTGGATTCGAAAACTTACATGCAGGAGTGTATACAAATGTGAAGGCATATTGTGATTGGATCAAGGAGGCGACCGACGAGGAAGTCTCTTGTGCTGATGCTACGGTCAATCTAAAGGATATTCCAATTGCTTAATGCACCTCCAAACATCTCGCTATGTGATAAACAATTTATATATCTTCTTTGTGATTGCTGTGTATTTGTCAATGCGCCATCTCCGAGTGTCATGGTATCACACTAGTCCACCAGAAAACGCAGATGTTAATAGTTAATAATAATAATACGCAATAATTATTTAGGAGAATTACCGACTGATAGTTTACAGAGATAATTGTGTCAGACAAAACGTGAAACGGTA
Organism: Pristionchus fissidentatus; assembly: GCA_036245785.1. Classification (NCBI taxonomy): domain Eukaryota; kingdom Metazoa; phylum Nematoda; class Chromadorea; order Rhabditida; family Neodiplogasteridae; genus Pristionchus; species Pristionchus fissidentatus. The sequence goes on from BTSY01000007.1 coordinate 10,301,183, forward strand.
TGAAAATTCGCAAAACTAGGTTCGACAACAACACCGATTTTTCGAAAACTTAGTGAATGCACTCAGGGGCTCGCTTAAATTTTTTATTGTAGCGCAATCAATCTTCCATTACTATGTGTGACAGATTTCGATATTTCCTAATTGCGATATTGAAAATATATCATTTCTTCAATTGTTTAAAAAAAAGTTTGTGGCAATGAAGTTAGGCGATGTGACACGTAATTCAAGTCCGTATTTTTTGCATTCTTTTCTCTCCCTCTTGCTAGTATACTCAAACTCCGCGCTCTTTCTTCCCATTTCCCGCTTAACTTCTCTGGTCGCTCTCATCAGCCTCCATCTCTCTCTCTCCCTTTCACCCTCTCTCGGCATTCTTCCTCTCCTTCCTCCATACCTCTCCTCTTTTCCGACCCTAAACCTTCCTTTCGGTCTTTCAGATGTTATTTGCGCGGAGTAGTAACAGACTCCAAAAGAATATCATTCCACACTCTGCGCACAAAAGAAAACTGCCTCCCCCTTGTCCACCCTATCAGATTTAGGGAGGAATCGGCTTCCATGCCTTTCCTTAATTTCCTCTCAGCCGCTTTTTCACGTTGTATCTCTCATTCGCCGACTCTTTCCTTTTCTTACGCGCATTAATCCCTTGCTGTTTCAGCACAAATTCAAAAAGGTCTGTCTTAAATGTACTGCATTTCTTCAATGAATCATGTTCCAGGTTTCTACGCAGCCTCTCATCTCTGATAATCTCGTCAATCTTCTCACATCTCTCCATAGCATTGCATGAGTCGACCCATGCGAAGTGACTACCAACTTTTTTTGGTAGTCACTTCGCAACCATGACCCTGGGTTCATGGTCAAAATCGATATTTTCGATTATCGATTGATCAACCCAACCTATAGTGGGATGGTACCGTATGATCTACAGTAACTCAAAATCTATAATCCGGGTTACTGTACCTTTCGCTGCGGGACCACCGTTTTACGAAGTTGCGCCAAATGGGCCGGGATTGGTTGTAAGAGTTGGTGTTTGGCACGACATTGCTCGAAAGGTATACTGTAGCTCGTGTACCGTACACATGGCATAGCTACGGTAACTTTCGCTGCGGGACCACCATTTTACAAAGTTGCGCCAAACGAGTCGCGATTGCTTGTACGAGTTGGTATTCGGTGCGAAATTGTTCGAAAGGCATACCGTAGCTCGGGTACCGTACCCATGCCGTAGCTACGGTATCTTTCGCTGCGGAACCACCATTTTACAAAGTTGCGCCAAACGAGTCGCGATTGCTTGTATGAGTTGGTATTCGGTACGAAATTGCTCGAAAGGTATACTGTAGCTCGGGCACCGTACCCATGCCGTAGCTACGGTAGCTTTCGCTGCGGGACCACCATTTTACAAAGTTTCGCCAAACGAGTCGCGATTGCTTGTATGAGTTGGTATTCGGTACGAAATTGCTGGAAAGGTATACTGTAGCTCGGGCACCGTACCCATACCGTAGCTACGGTAGCTTTCGCTGCGGGACCACCATTTTACAAAGTTTCGCCAAACGAGTCGCGATTGCTTGTATGAGTTGGTATTCGGTACGAAATTGCTGGAAAGGTATACGGCACATCGCCTACTGTACCGCGGGTTACTGTACCTTTCGTTTCGAGACCACATTTTTTCAAAGTTGTTCGAATCGAGTCGCGATTGCTTGTATGAGTTGGTATTCGGTACGACATTGCTCGAAAGGAATACAATAGTCTTGCTACCGTACCCCTGGCTTAGCTACGGTAACTTTCGCTGCAGGACCACCATTTTTCAAAGTTGTTCGAATCGATTGGCGATTGCTTGCATTAGTTGGTATTTCATACGACATTGCTCGAAAGGTATGCGGGACATCGCCTACTGTACCGCGGGATACTGTACCTTTCGTTTCGAGACCACCGTTTTACAAAATTTTTCGAATCGAGTCGCGATTGCTTGTATGAGTTGGTATTCGGTACGAAATTGCTTGAAATGCATACTGTGGTCCTGCTACCGTACCCATGGCTGCGATACGGTAACTTTCGCTGAGGGACCACCATTTTACAAAGTTGTTCGAATCGAGTCGCGATTGCTTGTATGAGTTTGTATTCGGTACGACATTGCTCCTTGGTGGTCGTACAGCGAAAGCTACCTAACCCGCGGTACAGTAGCCGAGCTACCGTGTACCTTTCAAGCAATGTTGTACCGAATTCCAACTCATACAAGCAATCGCGACTCGATTCCAACAACATTGAAAAATGGTGGTCCCGCAGCGAAAGCTACCGTAACCCGTAGAACAGTAGGCGATGTGGCGTATACCTTTCGGCAATTTCGTACCGAATGCCAACTCATACAAGCAATCGCGACTCGATTCGAACAACTTTGTAAAATGATGGTCCTGCAACGAAAGCTACCGTAGCGCAGCCATGGGGACGGTGGCCGGACTACAGTATACCTTTTGAGCGATTTTGTATCGACTACCAACTCATACAAGCAATCGCGGCTCGATTCGAACAACTTTGTAAAATGATGGTCCCTCAGCGAAAGTTACCGCAGCTATGTCATGGGTACGGTACCCGAGCTACGGTATGCCTTTCAAACAATGTCGTTCCGAATACCAACTCATACAAGCAATCGCAGCTCGATTCGAACAACTTTGTAAAATGATGGTCCCGCAGCGAAAGTTACCGTAGCTATGTCATGGGTACGGTACCCGAGCTACAGTATAACTTTCGAGCAATTTCGTACCAAATACCAACTCTTACAACTAATCCCGGCTCATTTGGCACAACTTCGTAAAATGGTGGTCCCGCAGCGAAAGGTACAGTAACCCGGATTATCGATTTTGAGTTAATGTAGATCATACGGTACCATCCCACTATAGGTTGGGTTGATCAATCGATAATCGAAAATATCGATTTTGACCATGAACCCCGGGTCATGGTTGCGAAGTGACTACCAAAAAAAGTTGGTAGTCACTTCGCAATTAGTCGACCGCGCAATGCTATGGTTGTTACCCACAGCGAGACTCCATTCTCTATGTATATACGAGTGTTACGAGTTCGGAGGATAGGTCTCTTACACAGCATCCAGTTGGCACCATGCCAAGAAAGTCTCTCGTTGTCTGACACTGTCGTTTGGCGCGCTCTCTCGCCATCTCTCTCTTTCTCCAACTCGTTCTCGCCGACTCTGTTTCGAATGCTGTGCTCTTACACTCCGAAGATTCAAATAAAAATTGTTCACATTAGTATTGTGGAATATTAATGAATAGATAAAGAAGTGAGTATATTTAGATGTGTAATATTGTATTTTGAATACTGGCAAAATACTACCGACAAAAGGAGAGGTTAGCTCCGAAATCTATATTTTAGCACTCTTCTCTCTTATCATCTCACGAACTCGGAACAAACCCACTTTCTTCCTCAACTCTCTCTTTCTTTCTCTCACATTTTTTTATCTGACAAACTATGGATGTTTTTGAATTCAGAGTATTTTTCAGTTTTTTTTTAAAATTAATTTTCTGCTACTTCTCATGGAATATTGGAACAAGGAAGCAATCAAAGGCTCCTTCTGTTCTCTTCTCTCGAATAAAAGAGAGTGCACCTGCCAAGCCAGCAATTTGCAGTGCTCCTTACCCGTTTCCCTCTCTTCCTCAGCCTCCTCCTCCTCTCTCTCTCTCTCATTCTCTCTCTCCTCCCTCCATCCATCTTCCCGTTCCTCTCCGCGCACAGCTCTTTTCCCTCTTCCCGTGTTTCTCCCCAATCAATTCTCCCTTACTTTACCCTTTGTCTGAGCTTTTGATTTATCGAGAAATCAGACTTTTTAATGCAATCGCACTTCAGATTCCTACTCGATCTCATCTCAAGATTTTTCAAGATATCGAAGAAAATTCCCTTCTTTTATAGGTGAGATTTTGCAAAAAGATACTTGAAATAATGAAAAACATTTCAGAATACTGCTTGGCTCGACTTCAGAATCTTATCCGAATGTGAAGACTTCTTTTTCCGATGCGACCGGGAGCAGAAAAGATACGACTTCGGTAGTCTGTCCTCTTCACTCAACGAACTTAGAACGAATTAGTTGCACTCCCCTGCCTCCCCTAATTAGTGTTTGTAACTGTACGGTTTCGGCCTTCACCCGGATTTCATGTTCACCCGGATTTCACGGATTTCATGTGTTGTCTAACTTCGACAGGACAATTTAAACGTCATTCACTAGTTTCTCTCTCTTCTTGTTAGCTATTACAGTTCATCAAATCATAATCGATCTTATGGCCAATTCTGCTCGCAATAAAAATGCGTGCAATAAAGATCGACGATTGAATAATCGGTCGAATCATCTGAGAAAAGTGCGGCGCTCTCAAACGCTCTCAACAATGATTCTCTCTTCTTTCACCTCGAAATGATTCGATTCTCTCTCTTATTTCTCGTCAATTCTCTCTTCGTTTCTTCATCTATGCTAAAAGTAATTTCCATCAATTATCTCAATTGATGACTTTGCTGACCGGGACGAAAGAGCGTGCAGAGTGAGGAGGGTGGAAACCCGTTTTCCAATTATCGAATCCTTGGAAAACCGTTCTTCTAGTAATTTTCCGCTCAGTGTGCGATCAGAGATATCAGAAAAGATGGTAGACATAAAGAAAGATATTTATTCTTCCAATCTTCATCTCTTCCTCACAGGGTGCTGTGCGAGGTGTCGTCGATTGCAATACATCCACAGGAAGGAGAGCCGTCCCTAATCTAAAGATGAGATTCATGTTGTGGAATGTCTGTAAGGAATTTGCTCCATTGGCGAACACAAATAAATATTGATTCAGTCCGTGCAAATGAGGAATTGATGGTGGCGAGCACGGATTCCTCTGGTAAATATTATCTGGAAGGAGCTAAGGATGAGGTATATTTGACTTGTCATTTTTTCCCGCGCATTTTTCTTACGCTAATCCTTTTACAATAACCATACGATTGGTGTCTTTATTCTAACAACAATGTTTCAAAAATAGGTGCTACTACTGATTATCCCCTGTTTCAGTGGGGAAAGACAATCTTCTTCACGGATCTCTGGTTTCCCTGCAGTGGACCAATTTTCGACCAGTGCATCAATGCTCGCTACCATGCACTGTTCGTAGGCAATTTGTCGTTACGAACCTGCTCATTATTGCTAATTTGAGGTGTGACTCACGCAAGGACCGAAATAATTGCTTCCACGTCACCAATATGATCGTTCTACCGATTGACAAATACTACGCGGAGGACAAGGATAAAGTATAATCATTTTTTTTATTTTTTGAATAATGTTTTTGCTTCATCTCCACGAACAAAAATATATAGAATTCCTACAACCGCTAAATCTCAGGTGGTAATCGACGCTGGTCGTTTTATGCTAGACACAGACAAGATCAGCCAAGACTATGTTCAATGTGATGACTGAGATGTACCTACACTTTATTCGTTCCGCTTTCACAATAAATGAACTTGTTCTTCTTAGCTAGTATATAATGTTCTGTTATAATCTTCTAGCCTATTCTGCTTGCAATAAAAATGCGTGCAATAAAGATGAATGAGCAGTTGGCGGTTGAGTCACCAGTCAAATCAACTGAGAGATGCGCTTTTAACGTGCTGCAAGGATTCTCTGTTCTCTCAACTCGAAATGATTCGACTCTCTCTCTTCTTTATCGTCAATTTTCTGTTCGTTTCTTCATGGATGGTAAAGGTTATTTTCACAAATTTTTTGTGTCGTAATCTGCCCGCGGGTTTCGTCGTATCGAAAATTGAGTGAGAAGAGAGAAGAATTGGATGTGTTCACCCACAAAATAAACCGGGTAAAATAATCAATAAATCGGGCGCTAACTAAACACGGGATGAGTGAGGGCTTGATCTACCGGTCTGCGATAGACGAAGGAAAGGGCCAACAACGATGAAACAATCAGGGGAATCTAAAGATCGACAAGAAAACTTCGATGTCTCACGGAGTCAATCGAAGAATTCATTACTCTGTCGACGTTTCGACTCCATTGACTGTCCATCGAACAATTGATAAGTGATTGTAACAGGAAACGGGTTTCGGACCTACGGAATACGATAAACTACAGTAATCGGTGGGAAACTGCTCGGAAACTGCTCTTCCCTGCAAGTGAAATGTCTCTTACTTCTAGCGACTTTCTCTTACAGTTAACTGCGCTTTTTCGCTTGATGTCCTGATTGTAGTGACGTGTTTTATCAGAGTAGGTCAAGAGACGAGAGAGGGTGAGTGTGGGAGAGACAACTATGCGGTACGAGTGGGCGAATTAGGCAGAGTGGCTGGACTGGGGAGTTCGTTCGGGTCCGTGGGCAGTCTCTGTCATCATGACTGATACTGAAGACTCCGTCATGCAATGCATACTTCAAAAGACTTCTCCACAAAAAATCATCAAGATTGATTGGATTCATCATTCGTTGCCAAAAGTTTATTCAGTTGTAGGAATGAGTACAAAATACAATAGGTTGCAGCGGAAGGAGGGGGAAGTCTGATTTCTCGATTAGCAGACATTAGTTGCAAGCGCATTCGGTTGCTATAATATCATATATCAACTCAGATCTGATCTCTCTCTTGTCGTTGAGATAGATGATCTCCAGATGTTCGAATCTGCAATAAGTTCTTTAGTTATTGCCCGGAAATCCCCAACTCTTCTCTCCCCCTCCTCAAACTCACTCCACTCCATGGCAGCATGTCTCTCCGGCAAACCGGCCCGTATCGAAGACACGGCGAGTGAGCTGGGAGAAGAGAGCCTGAATTCATTAATTATGTATTTTTCGTAATTACTTTTTTTGTCCTACCGGGAAGCTGGCATCGAGATTGCAATGTCCATTGCAGTAACTAAGGCCTAGAGTGGTGGGACTGATGATATGAGGCATGCCGAGTTCCTAAAATGGAAGTTTTTTTATAATATCATTCCCATGGTAATTTGCCTGAATCGTGAATCCCCTTGTGACCACACAGCATCCCTGATCCTTCTCTCCAGCCTTGCATCGATTGTCGGGTCTGATTGATCTTCTGATTCTCTTGGAGCGTGAGACGACGTTGAGTCCAATCTTGACGTTCTGATGAAGTGTTCTTATCTCTCTAGATTTCGGAAAAAGTAGCACGTGCTTCATTCTCTATTGCACTTTTTGTGTTCTCAGAAACATCATAATCCCTCTCGAGAGGTTTGTTATGGATCCTCAATGTCACGCTCTTCGGAGCCTGGCACGACTAGTTCTTTTAGAGTCTAGACTCTGTGAGATTCTGTCCTTTGTACTAATGATGTTTGAGATGTGGAGGTCTAAGTCTCCTCTCTTCACACACTCTCTTCTCCCCCCATTTCATCAGTTTATTCCAAAATAACCCGCTTGAACCATGGACTCGGCATCATCTTTGGCGATCACTTGGTTCGAGTCGAAAGGACGAACAGCTATTGAGAGAACGATCGAGTCGAGGTCGGATTCCAGCCATCTGCAAATTTGTCTTGAATATACGTGAATTAAACTATTAAAAAAACTTGAATATAATTAATACTTGAATATTTACCCCATGACAGTCTCCCTATCGAGATCCATCTTCTGCTCCTTGCCTTTTCTCAGATTCGAAAATGATTTCATCGCGATCGATTCCATTGTCTCCTGAAAAAAATAATAATACATTTCTCTCTTAGCAATCCAGTCTCTAACCGATTTGACATCGTATGCGATCACTTCCACAATGAGAGGATGAGTGAATTCCGTCCTGAGAAAGGGATTTGATATTTTGAAGAAAAAAATGAAATTCGCATACTGTATGATCTTGAAAGTGAGAAAGGCGGCAGAGAGACGACGAGAAGAGATCATTTCAGGAATGATGAAGAGATGGTCTCCATTGGCTACAAGATGGTTATCAACGAGAGAAATGCTCTGTGGGTGGTCCTACCGAGATGAGACGAGTCGTGCTCAAGGAGGAATAGGGTTTCGAGGTCTTCGTGGTGCATATGGTGTTCGAGCGTAGGTAGGAATGAACGAGCCTCCTCGACAGCCTTTGGAAAGGAAGAAATATGGGACGTGGAAGGATCAGTATGAGACACATACATGCAGTTCCTTCTTATACAATAGCTACGAAAGTCGATGTACAAGAGTACCTACAGTACCCGCGACGCTTTGGCTACCGTACCACCTACCAAGAGAAAAGTGGCTACGCTATCCTAAATTGATGCGATAAAGTGCCGTGCACTATTGAATGCCGTTCGAAATAGGCTAAAAAATACCGGAACAGGTCAAACATGGAATTGGATGAAAATTTGCGCCTAGGACGCGAAAAAAAATTTTTGCAATAGATTTCGTATTATTACGCTGCGCGGCGCCGGTACTATTTTGTAGCAGAAAACAGTGTTCTCGATAAAACTTGACCTAACTCGTCAGAACAATAATAGCTCATGCCGGTAAGGCCGGTTTGCTATCGAGGTCTAGGTATCTCCTCTGCTGACCGGGCTTCTGGGGAACGTCAAATTCCGAAATCAAATTAGCTATCAATTTTTCCTCCACCGTGGGGATGGAAGGCTTGGTCAACCTGGGCGGGGGTTGAACTCGTGAACCTTCGTCTGGCAAGCAGTGCCTTACACCCATAGCTCTCCAGACGTGGAGGTAGTATTTGGGGCAGCGTGCAAGCCTGACCCCATTCATGGTGATTTTTGGGGCGCGGTGCAAGCAGCTTTTTTGGGGCACGGTGCAAAGGTTATGGTCCAAAATGGGCTTCGGGTTGGGTCCACCAAAGTCAAAGTGGCATACAGACTACCGTAACCCTACATAACTAACCCGGAAATACGAAATTGAGAATTCAGACTCGGGGTGGGTTGCATGAAGTAGACCTCGTGTAGTTATTGGCTGAGGTGGATACCGTAATCGTCCTACCGTACTCTCGGCTATAGTAACCCTACCGTAAGACGGATTAGCAAAATTGCCCACATCGGCTCGGGAGTTTTGTAGTAGATAACTCTCAAGTAGGCAAAGAGTATGGTGCATACCACACTCCATCCACAGTACTCCAGGCTACAGTAACCTTCCGTACTACCAAAATACGAAAATGGGCAAATCGGCTCGGGATTTTCAAATGAGACAGACCCCGAGTAGGCAAGATATTTTTGGCATACCATTATGTTCCTAGTATCCACGGCTACAGTACCCTTACCGAGTCGAATTTGTCTTTTTTTCGTATTTTCGTAGTACGGTAGGTTACTGTAGCCGTGGATACTGTAGGAACATAATGGTATGCCGCAAATATTTTGCCTACTTGAGGTCTACCTCCTACAAAAATCCCGTGCCGATTTGATCATTTAGTTTGGTAGTACGGTAGGTTACTGTCGCCTGCCTAGGGTACTGTAGATGGAGTGTGGTATGCCCCGCACACTTTGCCTACTCTCGGGTTATCTTCTATAAAAATCCCGTGTCGATTGGAACAATTTTGTAAATCCATCTTACGGTAGGGTTACTGTAGCCGAGAGTACGGTGGGATGATTACGATATCCCCATCAGGCAAGAACTACTCGAGGCAAGAACCTCATGCAACCCACCGCGGGTCCGAATTCTCAATTTCATATTTCCGGGTTACGGTAGGTAGTGTTACGGTAGTCTGTTTTCGTTGCGAGACCCCGGCGGTACATTTACAGTATACCACTTTGGGTTTGGTAGACCCAACCCAAAACCCATTTTGGACCATTTTGTTAAAAAAAACGGTAGGCTCTCAATCGCATCAACGTAGGATACCGTAGTCATTTTTCCTATCCGAGGAGGATACCCTAGCTAATTTGTCACGGGCACGGTAGGTAGTCTTGTAGATCGAGTTCCGTAGCTACACTTTCAGAAGGAAAGCCAGTTTGTCATATCGATAAAGTTTACCACAGACTTTTTCGGAGTGCGATAGCCGCCTTGTAACGTGCACATAGGTGGCACTACTCTATCATGAGGGGAAGAACGTTCACAAACGTCGCATAAATCTCTTTCTAACCGTCATGTTGACACTGCGTATTTGCTCCTCTGTCATGTCCATCCTTCTCATGATCCTGGAACGGAACAAGGCCTTCTCGTGGTCCTCTTCATTGGGAGAGGAACAGGAACCCGAAGAGAGTCTGCAATGACGTGGATTCTTAGCGCGTCTCGTGGAACGACGGTTGTCAAGGGGGAGAAAAAAGGGATGGACTGAGATCACGCAGTTCACACAATAGAGGAGCTAAGGAGGAGTGGGAGGACAGTGCTGAGATCGCTCACCCGAGATAGACCAGCAGGAGAGTAGCAACGAGTAGTCCTCGGTTCATCTTAGTCGACTTCTTCGAAGACATCAACGAACTTCCCATATCGCCCACGTGGAAAGAGTGAGAGTCCTTTACTTCCCCCCTTATCATTTCCCTGATATATGAGGAGTCAGGGTGATAAGCCCCGCCCATTTCTCTCTTTTGATAAGTTTTTACCACACGTTGTTATGCCCCTCCAAGGGAGATGTGGACTAGGAGATTAAACACTACAATCCTTTTTTCACAAGTGCAAAAAGCCGACCTTTTCGATTAGAGAGATCCGGGAGAATCGCTTCTCAGATATAGTTTTTACATGCAAAAACGATAGTGTCTAGGGGAAACGGAAAAGGAGAAAATGTGGTCGATCGATCTGCAGTATGATAACACAATAATGACACAAGTCTTGAAAAAAAATCTGTACTTTTTGTTTTCCTCTTTGCTTATGTAATCGGTGACATCACAAAAAAAACGAAAAAGAAATCACCGATATTTTTTTCCGTTTCTCGGAGAAAATAATCGCATGTTGTTCCTCTTCCTTCATGAGATCACATCTTTTTTTACGACACGCTTATTCGGAGGGGACGGAAAGCCTCGAAACATCCTTCCCATTCAGTCCTTTTCTTTCCTTCGTTTCTTCCTTCTCAATGTCTTGCCTCTCCCTTCGACGCAGAAACAGTGTGGAAAGAGATCAACACAGCAAGCATCTGGCGAGAAAGGAGATGGCGTGTCGCATTCGCATGGTTAGTTGTCAGTCTCAGTTGGATAATGGAATACTCATCCGAACTTAATGAATCAAACTTTTTTGAAACTAATGTCAGTGAATTATTTTGCACCGAGAATAGTAAGTGCGAGGAGTTGCAGCGCTTGATTTTTGAACGAAATCCTTCCCCGCTCTTTCCACTAGATTGTAGTCTGATTTCTAGTGTGCAATTTCTAGTTCAGTAGCTGTGAACTTGATGCTTGAGGTGAACTACAACTACATGTTCTACAACGAGGACGAGAAGCTCCATTGTGATGAGATTGTCATTCGGGTGAGCGTCTTTCCTATCTTTTTCCTTTTCACGAGAGAAATAATAATCCATAAATCAATCAGGGCAATTCGCTGCTTCTCAACGTCGAGGCGACCGTCGCTGACTTCAAAGAAGTCGTCGAGGTAAGGCTTTCATCGGCTAAAATCGATATTCCCCAAAATAGGATTACTGTAATTGCCTTATGTTCAATTATATTATTTGAAGGAGTGCGGTCTGTTCACGGCCAAGTTCCACACTCGTCTCACCACTGAGACGCGAGCCCGTCGTCAGAGGGAAAGAGCCGAGTTCAGAGATCATTTCAAGACTCGCTTCCCTCGTCTCGCGAGACTCCTTAGATACTGAGCATGAATGAATACAAGACATGTACGCACGCTTGTATTGTTTGAATTGAATAAAGGGTATGCGACGAGTTCAAGTTGAGGTGCATATGAGTCATAGCTCGACCACCATTACGGTAGAAGTTTAAAAATATGAACCAGGAAGTGAAGTTAGGCTGATGGTGTACAAATGAACAAAAGGATGCAAAAGGGTGATTTTAAATATAAATATAACTCAGACAATTTTCTACTTCTGATGACAATTTATCATTATGTCGTGGTTTATTTTCAAATTGTAATGACAATTGCTTTTCCTGTTGTCGACAAGATTACCCAATCTCAAAGCTACCGCCGTTTTTTTGTTTCTTCTATCATCTGACACTACTCGTCGACAGGACTAACGGCCCTCTCGTTATTAGCCTCAAAACACTCTCCGGAATTTCTTTTGGGAGTCCACCTACGTTGGTGATTAACTAATTGGATAACCAAAATGTCAGGCTCTTTTTAAGGGTTTACGAAGACTCGTGATGGCTTCGTTATAATTGTTCCTGATGATCTCTTCGCGGTAACTGTGAGTTAAGAAAGAGCCATGCTGCTGGATAAATATCACATTTTTTAAAGAATTAAAGTTAATGAATAATGTTTGATGACAATATGCTCTCTCAGAAGAGATTATTGTTGAGGCCAAGATTGAAGTATTGTGATTAATATCATTCACAAATTCTCGTTCATCAAAATATGTCTCTGTATTTTATCGCTTCCAATTAAATATGATCTTTTGAAATTAAAAACATTGCGCCTCATAACAATACAGTTTATGCGATTACTCTCATTAGCCCGCCGAACCATACAAGAGGACAGCGAATTGCAAAAGCAGACTCGAAACTAGAGACTCAATTGTGAGGTGAGAACTTCAATTGCATGCACATTTGGTGGCTATGATATCATACACCAACTCTGATCTGATCTCCTTCTTATCATTGATGTAGATTATCTCGAGATGCTCGAATCTGAAATGTTGCTTTTATGTCCTCAGATTCCTCTCTTTCTCTTGCGAAACTCACTCGACTCCATGGCAACACTGCTCTCCAGCGTACTTGCCTGTGTCGAAGACTCGTCGAGTGAATTGAGCGAACAAAGCCTTAATTAATTAATTAATTAGTCAATTAATATGCTTGATAATTGTATATACCGGGTAGCTGCTTTCATGATTGCAATGCCCTTGACAGAAACTGAGACCGAGAGTAGTGGGGCTGATGATATGAGGCATGCCCAGTTCCTAAATTATACGTTTACTTCGGAACAATAACTAAATTATTTGCCTCTATTGTGTATCCTCTAGAAACCACACAACATCCTGGATTCTCTTCTCCTCTCTTGCATCGACTTTCCGCCTTCGCAGATCGTCTTCTTCTCTTACGAGAAACCACATTCAACTCGATCTTCATGTGCTACAAATTATATTTCTTTCTGCGAAATAAGGAAGCACATGATGGGAGGTCGTTGTTTGAGAATGGAATCCAGTCCTAAAACAAATTCAACGTGAAGGGTTGATTGTATGAGGGGCATTAAGCTTGTTCAGCAAGCTGAAATTGAGTGGGTCCTTGGAATTATGGTGTACTACAGTAACCCGGAATAATTTCCTATTATTATCCGGCAGGTTCGGGGGTCAGGCAGAAGAAAGCCCTCGCCACCTACTATTGAGTAGTTATGCTACAATGGGTACTGTGTTTCCCGGAGCCGCTTTAATAGCGTTGGGACTTTTCTCCTGGTGACTGTAGGTACACCATAATTCCAAGAACCTATTCAATTTCAGCTTACTGAACAAGCTTAATGCCCCTCATACAAACAACCCTTCACACAGTTGAACTGTCACTGTTATAGAATTGTATTACGCGAATAAAACTTTGCCATCTCCTCAGGGAAACTACACAAAAACATTAAAAATTTTTAAAATCAATTATTTAAAAACCAATTTTTCAGGCTTAGATCAAAGATTAGCGAAAAACTCATGGAGTCACAAAAGTCTTAGAATTTTGTGAGGAATCGATTGGTACCATCCATTAGGCCATTTGATGAAGTTTTCGAAAACCGGAAATTTCAATGACATCATGCCCTGAGGCGTAGAAACGTTTGTGCACTTTCTCAATATCATGAATCAACTCCGCCTCGGCCATACTACAATGTGGCATGTTTATCTCATCTTCTCACTTTTCGACCTGTGTCAAGACTAATTCGACTGATTCAGATAGTCTCTCCTATATATTAGTCGTAGTTGGAAATTTGTCCAAATCTGGCACATAATTTGATGAGCTTGTATTGTGTCCTTGCTATACCCAGATGTATGTTATTTTGGACCGAATCCGCCCTATTCACAGCTCTTTCCGAACAGTTGTCTCGACATAAGCTATATCTATTCAGAAAAACAAATAATCTTCATCTGGGAAATTAATTTGTGTACTATATTTTCTTTTCAAATGCTGGTCCTATCGGTGATCGTGGGTTCAGATCAAGAGTCAAGTCGGCAATAATCAAATCTTGATCTCATTTCGAGTGAACAGACTGACGTCTTGGCATTTTGGCTTTCAACCTACTGGGAATCACACTTTTTGAATCAAGTGGTTTGTTATCCTCAAGGATCACGCGATTCGCACTATTCCGAGACTAGTACGAATGTCTCTTGTTCTCAGTGATTTCTGGTCTCGAGGGACTCTCTCTCTCTCTCTCTCTCGAACTAATTGCTCTCGTCATTCCAAGTTGTCTCGCTAGTCTCTCACTTGAACAATCAACTCCTCGTCATCGTCGAGTCTCTCCACTCCCGAATTTTCGTCACGAACGACCACAGAGACCACGACAGATTGAGAATCAGATTCGAGCCAGCTAAAATGATATTTGATCTTTACCACTTCTGATGGTGAATTCTACCTGCGGATGGTTTCTTCATCCAGTTGCAATCTTTCTGTGGACTTTCTTCTATTCCTGATTTCGGAAGCGCCAAGAATGAAGAATTCGTTCTGTAGCAAAGTATCCTATTTTTTGCGTCGGAAAATAAATTGCAAACATGTGCTGATTCTGACTTTTTTGTCTCAATTTATTTGTAAATTGCTTACCGAATCGGGATCGCGCGCAGAAAACTCAACGGAAACATGCCGGTAGTTTTCCGTGCTGGAAAACATTGTCTCAAATCAGTTACTAGAATCGGAGTACTAACGCTGGCACTTGGAAGTTGATATAGGCGGATTGAATTCGGCGACCGGATAAACTGGAGGGAATAGCGAAGAGATGGTCGGGAGGCGCTAAATTAATCACTTTTTTATGTGGTAGATGAATGTTTTCCAACCAATATTGGTGTATTTGTTCTCCATGAGAAAGATAGTCTCGATCTCCTCGTGATTACGATGATGTTCAAGCATCGGAAGGAGAGAACGAGCCTCGGCCACCGCCTGACATTTCCATGCGGTAGGCCATTAATACACGCCTCATGACTCAGTTACCTCTCTAATAGGCACTTAGGATGGGAGGGTTTATTCGAAGGGAGAGAAAAATAACTAACAGACTGATTGACACCCTTGATTTGCTCCTCAGTCATTTCCATGCGCTTGACAAGTTTGGAGCGAAATTGGTGGAGGGCATGGTTCTCTCTGTGGTCAGAGAAGGAGCAAGAAGAAGTCAGTCTGAAATGGAACCGATAACTTAACTGAATGCGGTAGTTTCTTGGCGGATACGGTAGAATGGATTTTGGTAATTCTGACCCAATGCCGACCAGCAGTAGCAGGAAGGGACGAGGAAGCATCACGAGTTTCGTTTTGCGTCGAAATGACGACGTAATGAAAGGAAGAGTAGAGATGTCAGGCGTATTTATCCACTTTACCTCCTCATTAGCGAAATTCGAAGAATCACAAACCTTTTGAAACTCCGCCCCGCCAGACTGACAGGCCTATACAATTCTGACCTTTCGATGTATGTAGGCAGACGTCAGATCGGACAAAGGACGCACACTACAAATCGGCATTTCTTATCGGCAAAAACTATAGACTTATTCACTTTGGGGGAAGCGTGACTACATGATTGTCACACGTAGGGGCACTGCAGTGTTCGGTAATAAATGAGTCGCGATTTTCGGTGGATTTCTCGAAAACAGTGCATGAGAATTACTATTCTTGCTGAGTCGACTCATCAGCAGAATGACCACCCGCATAGAAATGAAAGCTAATTTGTGAGGGGAGGGTTACAAGAATACATACAACGTTTTCAACTTATTAAATCGCATTATTTTCCGATTCTCCTGTTCGTCCAGAAAGCGTCCAGCAATATGTCTAAACCTAGAATTTTTCAATAATTCTCAATATTTCATTATTCGCTGATTCTGATTGAAATAAAATTGAGGTAGGTATTTTATTTTAGTATGTACTCGCCGTAATTGTTCCAATGAAATGTTATCTATCCAATAACACGTGGAACCGCTCAGATATTAGTGGTTGTTATGCGTGCTGCTCTCTTGTTCATTTCGCTATCGCCTTAAATCTTCCGTTTTTCCTCATTCCCGATCAAACAACTAGATAGCAGAAAACCATTTCTCAGTAGGATAATAGAGAAAAATGCAGGGTAAAAAGACAGCCCAAACACCGAATTGCCTTGGTAATATCGAAAAATTTAAATTGCCTGGGTGATAACGTACAAATCACGAATAAAATTGTGGAAACAAATTTTTGCGGAATAATGTGGAGTTCATAGTGAACTGACAAGGACGAGGGATTGAACAGTAGATTGAAACAAATAATCACTCAAATATTCTGCGGTTCAGTGATCGCGGTTCGGTATTGTTCATATCCACTAGCAGTTTATTTTTTTCTCTGAATCTCTTCGCCTTATCAGCCGTAGTACTTCGTTCGAAAGGCCGTATTATGAATACAAAACTTGCATTCCTACGGCGGGGTCAAGGGGGAAGTTCACGTGTTCTCTTCTTCATTATCCCTCCATTCTTCTCTTCTTTTTGTTCGTCTCGATGTCTCCTCAAATTCCCTCCGTTCTCGCTTCTTTCTCACGTGCGATGCTACAAAGACGCGCTTGTTTGAGAAGGCCGGCGGCTATTTTCATATAAAAGGCCGATGCCATTCCATCTCATCATCATCTTCTCTTATAATCTTCCCTACAATGAAGTCGATCGCTCTTCTTCTCCTAGTTGCCGCAGTAGTTTTCTCCCAGTCGGTAGACTCCAATCGAACCGGCGACAAGAAGGTTTCTGCAGCACCTGCAGCAAAGCCACTGGCGACCTTCAAGTCGCTCGCTCAGTCAGGCAGAGCCACGGCTGCTGCAGCAACAAAGAAGTGCAAGAAGATCGGGAAGAGATGCTGCGGCTGCTGCGGATGCTGCAACAACAACAACTGCTGCTGCAATAACTGTTGCAATAAGGTAAATATATATATATATATATTTATGCGTGTTCAAAGAGAACGCGGTTACAAATAGAAAGAGGAAAACGATAAAATGAGAGAAGAATGTACGATAACGTAGTGAGATCATGAGAGGTCGGGGGTCATGTATGAAGTTCGCTCATGCAGAGAAACTGATTTGATTACCGGGTTTTGAGAAAAGCCTAGCCGCTCTGGGAAAGAAACTATGGTGTCTATAGTTGGCATGTGAGCCAGCATTAGCGAAATTTATTCCATTTCTTGTGTAATAATAACTGAAATGATGTGGTTTGAGTTTAGAGATTTTGTATTTGCCTCTCAGAAGATTCATGGCTGTCTTCAAATCTATCGCTTCTCTACGCTTTTCTAATTTGTCTAATCCTAATTTCTTATTCCTTTCCGCTACTTTTGGGATAGTTTCTCGCCTCATATTGTAGCAACGCATGAAAAGTCGGCGAGTGAAATAATTCTGTACTTTTTCGAGTACCTTTTTGTTTTGGATCATGTAGGGGTTAAATACAGTGGACGCACTTTCTAGGATGGGTCTTATGTATATCGAGTAGGCTTTCACGAGGATTTCAACATTTTTCGTTCTGAGTGCTCTGAGTATAATGTGACAGGCTGTTTTGCCTTTCATTGCAGTTGTTCTACAGTGCTTAGTGAAAGTAAGTGTTTTCTCAATTATGAACCCTAGATCTTTTACTTCGACGTTCTGGGCTAATTTGGAAGTGCCGATACTGTATACCTTTTTGGTATTGGCCCGTCCTAAGTGAAGTGAGCTGCATTTATGTGATGCTAGGGGGAGCTGCCACTCTGCAGACCAATTTGATATACCATCAATAGCATTTTGTAGTGGGACAGAGGAATCACTCTTTTTGAATGCTCGATATATTTTTATGTCATCTGCATACATTCGTGCAATGACACCATTGTTTTGTACGAGGGATGGTATTTCGGAAGTGTATATTAGGAAGAGCAATGGTCCAAGCACAGAACCTTGTGGGACTCCACTAGAGACGGGATGGGGGGTTGATAGTTTTTCACGTACTCTGACTTGGAAAGTCCTATCATTTAAGTATCCTGATATCCAACTAACTGTTTTCGAGGAGAGACCAATATTTCCCAATTTTAATTTTAGTTTGGGATGGGAGACTCTATCGAACGCTTTCGCAAAATCGAAATATATAACGTCCACTGGTTCTCCGTTACTAATGGATGTTGTCCAATATTCAAGCGCATCAAGCATTTGTAATTCGCGGGACCTCTTCTTTCGGAAACCGTATTGTTCATCGGGGAATATGTTCTGTTTTTCGCAGTGGTCTATGACAGACCTGCATAAAAGGCGCTCAAATACTCTACAGAAAAGCGACGTAATCTAGATCGGCCTGTAGTTTAAGGGGTCAGAAAAAGGAGGAGATTTAAATGGCATTTTCGCTCTCCGCCTTATTTTTTCACTCCCAGTCACCCACGATTTTTCCTGGTGTGATAAACTTCTATATGTTTTGTTACTGTTTTCTCTTGATGTATTTCGAATTTCAATTGTGAGAGGTTTTAGTGCTGCAACAACTGCTGCAACTACAAGAAATGTTGCTGCTGCTACCACAAGAAGTGCTGCTGCTGTGGAAACAAGTGCTGTGGCAACAGGTGCGGTATTTATTGTTTTTCATAAATTGATTTTTAATTTTAAAAATTATTTTCAGATGCTGCAACAACTGCTGCAATAACTGCTGTAACAACTGCTGCTGCTGCCCCTGCTGTTGCGGGTGAGCACTTCTCACAACTTATTATCCCTATTTTTATTAATCAAATAATCATTTGTCATGCCAAAAACTTCAATTTAAAGATTGAATGTGAAGCAGTATATTATGGAGCAAACATGACGAATTGGATGTCAGGGCTAGGCTCCCAGTGGGAGTGAATGGTGAAGGGTACATGAAACAATGCTCAATTATGGTTCAATTTTTGGAAAACTCAATTGGTTCAGATGCGGCTGCGGCTGCGGCTGTGGATGCTGCGGTTGCTGCAGAAAGAGACGCGCTGTCGATGGAGCGAAGAAGACGGGAGTCAGAAGCGCCCCTCAAACCGAGTCTTCCCCGAAGAAGGAAAAGAAGTGTGCCAAGGAACCCGCCACTTCCGTCAGAATTCCCGCTGTTATGAGACAGCACAAAAACTGAAGAGCAGTAATCCCCTCTAGAACTTTGCAATGCAGATACTATGCCTGTAAATATTGTGTCACCCGTAGAGCGTAGTAGTGCATATAATTATGCCTCCCCGTATTTATTCCGACTATGATCGGATTCCGATAAATATTCTCAATTTGACTGTGGCTCCATATCCCCCGCTCATCGTAAGGCCATTTGCAGTTTACGAACCATATCGGATAGAGGAGAGAGAGAGAGAGAGAGAGAAAGGGCGACAGATAGAACGAAGAGACCAATAATCGGGTCATATTCATAATAGAGCGCGGCGGGCTCGCCATAATACAGGTAAGTACAGATGAAGTGAGAGGAACGTGAGAGAGGGAGATTGGATAGGAGATGGAGCGTGGATTTGGAGAGTGGAATATGGCAGAGAGAGAGAGAGAGAGAGAGAGAGCGGGACTGATCCGGTTATTCGCCCTCTCTCTCTATCTCTCTCTCTCTCCCTCTCTCTCTCTCCTTCCGTTCCTCCTTCCATTCTTTCGATGATCGTCTTCTAATGCGAGACAGAAGACATCATCTCCCTCATCTTCCCTCTCTTCATCGTCCAAATTCCATCGCTCTTCATCTTCTTCCTACTCATACTCTCCATTTCATCTATCCTGCCTATCAGTCCCGTAAGTTCTTCTCCTTCCTTCTCGTTGATCCCTCATTATCCGTCCCAGTCGACCCCTCCTTTATCCTTGTTGCTCGTTATGGGAGACAAACTCCTCTCGTAACTTCAAACATCATTCCTCCCATTCTTCCACACATTCCAATGACTCTCCGACTACTTTAGCACCCCCCCCCCCGCCGAACTTTGATCCGAGAGTCATAATGGGATTGTTGGATATATTGCCCCCAATTCTAGTTATAGGGGTGACAATGCCGTCGGTTGACGTCGGTGGCACCATTGCTCATTGATAGTTTGACAAAGTTCGCGGCGCTTCTTCTTTGTCGTCGTGATTCACAAAGCCGAGAGTCGAAACGAGAAAACGAACCGGAAGCGGCGTCGAGAAAGGGTGCAATAAGTGTAGGTGTTCTTCAGTGTCCTGTAACCCTCGAAGAACCGGGAAACCGGTGCTCTGAGTGATACCTTCTCTGGTCCTATTGCTTTGATGATATGATTGTAAATTTGTATGAAAGTTGTTGAGTTGGTGCGCGTCGAGAGCCCGTTGCATGGTATCTCATGAAGGTGGGCGACAGTGTTCACAATGTCATCGGAGAAGCGTACGAAGACGGACGGAAGGGTACGGTAGCAGAGCAGAGACTGTGGAAGGGTGAGTGATTATCGATTGATCAAGTAATTAGCAGCTCATTAAGATCTGACAACTCGCGAGAAATCCGTCTTCATCGGCATACTCACGACGAAACTTCTGGCTGTTCTGGCTGTCATTTTCATCTATCTGTGCACACTAAGCTCGCTTGCAACTGCCTTCACTCTGCTCAGCAGTCGAGGATTGGGTAAGTGAATCCCAGAAAATATATTTATATAAGGATACGTCATACCAAAAAGTAAAAACATGCACTTCCGCTGTTTATGAGACAGGCCATTTCAATGTTGCGATCGTATCATTTTATAAATGGAATAGTGACAATGAATCTTGCAGGAAAGTACATCCGAGACAGCACTCTCATTCGGGATCCTGCATCTGCACTAATTATTGGTATGCTCATCACAGTTGTCCTTCAGAGCTCAACCACCTTCACGAATGTCCTCGTATCGATGGTGGCGGCCAATAGTAAGTAGTTGTGACTCAATTCAAATATTTTTTCCTTCCTCTTTTCTCCCAAGCAATAGTGATCACGTGAAGATGGACCGGTATTCTTCATCAGTTGGATTCTTTCATTGGTATTGAAACAAATGAAGGTTTCGTGATTGTTTATGATACAGTATGAATAAGCACGGTAGCTTGGTTATCATTTTCAGTGATTACTGTTCACATGGCGATTCCGATGATGATCGGTTCTGAACTTGGAACTTCTTTTGTCAACGGACTCATATCTCTCACCTACGCTGGAGATCGGTAAATAACTCTTTATCATCATATTGGCACCATATTATGCTTGTCATCTTGTTTACGGGTGAACTTTTGTGCGGAAGGGAAGAGGAAGAGAAAATACACAGTAGAGGCGTGCAAATCCGCCCTCTTTGTTCTGGTTGTCGAAATCGACAGATTAGTGCACATAAGCAGATATTTACGGAGGTTTACAGAGATCGCAAAAAATGCAACAGATCGATGTTTGGAAATGTTCATTAATGTGACGAGAAAACGCATGAAAAAAAGTAAAATGCGAAATGATGACGACAAATTTGAACGTTTTTGTCTCAGGGAATCGTTCAAGCGTGCCTTCTCAGCTGCAATTTTGGGTGACGTCCTCAACATTTGCTGCATTCTTGTCGTACTTCCCGTCGAATTGATTACAGGTATGATTTTTTGCGTAGTGAAAGCTCAACAGTGGAACTTGAAGGGAAGCTAACTTTGAATATAAATAATGTTAATAATTAAGCCGTGATCGAGAACATCTCATGGAAGATCGTCGATCCGTTGATCAGTGAACAGGGACTCTCATTCAAGACCATCGAGATTCTCACTGACCCCATCAATCGATTTGTACTAGAGGTAGGATCGAATTCTACTTTGTATATTAAAAAAAACAAATTCAATGACTATGGCTATTCTTGTCAGGTAGACGAGCCGGGTCTCCGAAATGCAACAATCACGGACGCGCCTCTTCCAGAAGACCACTCTTTCATTATGAAGTGCTCCTTCCCCAATGGATCTCGCATCTACAACTGTGAGGAGCACGCACAACAATCGATTTAGTTCTTTTCTACCGGGAGATCCATTTGCAACGGGAGGGGGTAGAACATAATGATAATAATCTCTAACATGGGTTTAAAGTTGTGGAATCGAATAGTCGATAGCTCACAACATATCACCATTTAGCAGTAGGAAAAGGGAGACAATGATTGAGTACTTTTTTCAGGTCCGTACACTCACCCGTTCATCCACACTACGTGGTCAGACGACACCGTCGCCAAGATTGTCATCGTCTTTTCCATAGCTCTTCTCATATTCTGCCTTTTTGCAATTGTCGCGCTCATCAATGTGAGTCACGAAACAATAATTGGAAACTTGTAAATTTGTATCATTTGAAAGGGCAATAAAAACGAATATTTGCGAAATACTGTAATCTTAGCTGCTTTCAGCACATCATGAAAGGACGAGTAAAGGAGGCCGTTCAACATCTCATCGAGAAGGAATGCCCGGGGCGATGGAAATGGGCTACCGGCTACATTATAATGGCTGTTGGATTGGGATTCACTCTGCTCGTGAGTTGATTTCTAAGAGTGACTAGATACGTTTAGCTTGTTCTGAGCGTTTTCTTCTCTGGTATGTATAGAACGACCAAATATAATAGGATTTGTGTTTCAGTTGCAATCGAACAGTGTCTTCTCCTCTTCTCTCACTCCTCTTGCCGGCGCGGGTGTTATTTCACTCAAGAAGTT
Source organism: Pristionchus fissidentatus (assembly GCA_036245785.1). Taxonomy (NCBI): domain Eukaryota; kingdom Metazoa; phylum Nematoda; class Chromadorea; order Rhabditida; family Neodiplogasteridae; genus Pristionchus; species Pristionchus fissidentatus. The sequence continues at coordinate 10,323,901 of BTSY01000007.1, forward strand.
GTATGCACTTACGATGGGATCGAACATGGGCACGACATTCTCAGGAGTGTTAGCTGCTATGGCTGCTGATCCGACGAGATTTGAGAAGTGAGTTCATTCCGTTACCATACTATAATATATTTATATTGTAATGTACTAATCAATTTGATGTTCAAAAATTGTGTCAGTGCCGGCGAACCTTGAATACGCATTGTCATTTTTCATAACACATTCCATCATCTTGCTTGAGGGAACACAATTCGACTAGAATGCCATGTAGCTTATGAAAACCGTGCTAATCCCTCAAACTCATCGTTTCCTACGGTATTATCGATCCCGAAGAAGTTATGGCGCTAAAAGTTCCGATTATTTTTCCGCCTCGACTCGTTTGGTTCTCGACAAATCACCTGCCAAAACAATAGCAGACTGTTATTGTGGCGAGAGAGAGAGAGAAAAAAAGAGAAAGAGAGATAGAGAGAGAAAGAGAGAGAGAGAGAGAGAGAGAGAAAGAAAAAAAGAGAAAGAGAGATAGAGAGAGAAAGAGAGAGAGAGAGAGAGAGAAAGAAAAAAAGAGAAAGAGAGATAGAGAGAGAAAGAGAGAGAGAGAGAGAGAGAGAGAGAGAGAGAAAGAAAAAAAGAGAAAGAGAGATAGAGAGAGAAAGAGAGAGAGAGAGAGAGAATGAAAGAGGAAGAGAAAGTGTAGAGGGCAATTATACCGCCCCGATTTCGATTCTTTTTGTGTCTATCCTCTTCCGATCTCTCTGTTCGGTGCTGATCTATTGAATATCTGCGGATGGGAGAACACAGAAAAAACCAGATTTCGAGATATGACAAACGATTTTCAAAAGAGCAAAGGAAATATAGAATCTAGTTTAGCAATGTAAAGGTTAAAATGAAAAGATAATTAAGTTCATGTCAGGGCGCTTCACATGGCAGTATGCCAAGTGATCTACAATATCATCGGAACGTTTCTCTTCTATCCCGTTCGAACACTTCGAAATATTCCATTGCATCTAGCAGAACAAATCGGAGAATGCACAGCTCATGTCGGTTTACCATGCCATTATCATTAGATCACGGTTAAGGTTCCTAATTCTGATAGGAATATAAAAGTTACATCTTTATCTAAACTAACGTATGCTTTACAAAAATATTATAAGAAAAGATTGTGCCTCATTTCAGTACCGCTGGTTCATTCTTCTCTATCTCACTGTTCTCTTCATCATAGTTCCTGTAATTGTCATCTCTCTGTCTCTCCTTCCTCCAGCCATAACTGTTTCTGCTTTCGTTCTTATGTATATCGTCCTCGGAGTGATTATCACCATCAACGTGCTACAGGTTCGACTATTTACATCAGTCATATCAAAACACGGCAATATTATTCACTCGAAACCAAGTAGCATTGGAAATGATGGAAGCGTTCCGTAATCACGCTCCTAATACAAATCCACTTGTTGATTTCTGACAGCGTGGTGGATAGTCTCGAAACAGGCCACTGATCACCTCAGACTAGGCTACAGTTGTTGATCAGGTGTGTGGTGGTCAATGCCGCCTTGTGAGTACGAATAAAAAAATACATCACCTCGAGAAACAAGACGATAAGTGAGTTTCATAAATTCCTTACAGACTCATCGTCCGAATTGGTTGCCGGAGAAGCTTCGTTCGTGGGAGTTCCTTCCCGTGTGGATGTACTCACTCGAACCCTACGACAAGATCATCAGTTCATATGCTGCGCGAATTCCATTCGCAGGAAAGTATTTCCACCACTCACATGACAAGAAGCATTCAACGGCTAATGGAGATACGCATGATGGACATAATGGAGTCAATGGTCACACCCACACCAACGGAGATAATGTCGCTCACTTTCTCAGTATTGCTAGTCAGACCCAAGTGTAGAGGCCTAACTCTATTCTCCCGCGAGCTCAGCTCAGCTCGAAGTCGAGAAATTCCTTTACCATTCACCCAAGTGTAGTAATAGTGCTCACCTCATGACTTGTAACGCCTCTCATTTGGCATTCCACCCTTAATTCTAGTCTAGTTTACATTCTCTTGTCACTTCTTCATTGTCGGGTTCGCTCGTCTTCTTCGCTTTTACTCACAAAAACACTAGAATGTTAGAGTATAGCTATGCCAAAAAGAGTGTGCGATAACAGGTGAGTCGTCCACTCGTTTTAGCACGCTCTCTCAATATTGGTGTCTATATCAAAGAATTTTGGCATAGCTAAACTCGAACGTTCTAGTGTGTTTGCGAAGTGAGTACAACCCCCCCCCACAAACCAACCACTGCATATTATGTATTTACTCTGTACGAGGTAATCGGTAATTCACATCAATGAAGGACATTGTTTTGATACGTGGAAGAAAAAAGTATCACATTGCTAAGTAGGGGACATGACTGAGGTGCAAAGGAACGATATCACAGAGAGATCAGAGAATACTCGAAATGAAGGGTCGATTTTCGAATCTACACAGTTTGATACACTCGTTCTTATATATTCTATAGATATTGAATAAGTTATTACTGTCCTAATTACCAGTGGGCACTAATTACTTGTCAGACTCTGATTGGTTCCTCTTCGAACTGATATTCTTGATGATCGTCTTGAGAGATTGCTTGGAGGAAGTCGACTTGAGAGGACCCGTGCACCTGACGAAGTATATGATGCGAATAACAGTATTTAGATACGGTAGGTAAGCCCTTCCCACCGCCGAAGCAGTCATTGCGAAAGGAAGCAGTACAAAAACAAACTAGGTCACACTCATTTCTTCGCTTGAAAATGTTTAAAAGCTTTAGCCATTTCATTCATTTTTCGTCCTGCATGATACATTTATAAATTATATAAAATAAGTGTTGAACTAACTGGGCGATGACGGCGAATTCATCTAGAAGTTCCTCGTCGATGCTTCCCATTGCAGAGGCGAGTTCGTGAGTGTTGATATCGCCCTCGACGAAGAATCCCTCGGAGAAGGAACTCTGAACGAATCAATTCATCCGTGCTTGTTCTGTACAGACAGTTATTCCGAAGAAATTTAATTTCAAAACACTTTGATCAAGAAATGTGATTTTGAAATCGAAAGTATCACTGAAGTGTGGGATGGGGACGATACCAAGATCTACGGAATACGGTACCTATACAATATGACGCTGTTTACGTTAGGATCAACAAGTGGCTGGAACAAGCCAAAAATCGAAATCGCTCAAAACTTGGACCTAGGGGTAACTTTCGACGCTGAACACGCTGGTGCCATCGATTTCGCAATCTGACCCCTCTGGGCGCCGGTATGGCGCCGCGCCTCTTTGGCGCCAAACTTGTTTTTCGAATAAAACTCGCTTCGGAGGACTTTTGCAACCAATTGGAATCGAACCAGTGACCTTCGGATTGCAGTTCTAGACCATTACCGCATCGGCCATGCGGATGCCGCGTCTGTACACGCGTTCCGCGCGCGCGAAAATCAGCAAAACTTGAATAGTTTTCGATGCAGGGCTTAAACATATTAGTGTCATATATCAAATTGATCAGTATGACGAGCTCTTTCATATATGTGCGTAAATTCACTTTCTACTCTCTGGATCAAAAAATCGCATTTTCTCAAAAACGAGAAATCGCTTCTACCAGCCACCTAGTCCATGAGATAGAGCATCAAATTCTGCTAGTATACTCGAGATTTCGGGCCTCTACGGGCACTCCGAAGCGAGTTTTATTTGAAAAATAAGTTTGGCGCCAAAGAGGCGCGGCGCCATACCGGCGCCCAGAGAGGTCAGATTGCGAAATCGATGGCACCAGCGTGTTCAGCGTCGAAAGTTACCCCTAGGACCAAGTTTTGGGCGATTTCGATTTTTGGCCTGTTCCTGACCTCTGTTGAGACCTTGTTGATCCTAACGTAAACAGCGTCATATACTACAACCTAGCGATTGATTATGAAATACAGAATGGTGAACTGACCGAGGGAGAGATGGCCTCCGATGTCTGCTCGACCTTCCTCTCTGCCAGTAGAGTGAGAAGTGACTTTGATCGAGAGTTGAGAATCAGATTGAAGAAGTTGTGCAGCGAGAGTGTGAACACCTGCCATTACTCTACTTCGCTTCAGAAGAACTGTGTTATTTAATTTTAACAGAAAGTGACACAATTGCCACGGGTAAAAATATAGATAACGGTGTTCCGATTAACGCATTTTTTGTTGAAAAATAGAAGCGTGTAAAAAATTGAAGCCTAATATTTTGTTATCAGTCGATCTAAAATCGGTACTTTCAATTTATATAAGATGCGATATGATTAGCAGTACCTTCGGATATATGGGCTACGTATTTTAGGTGACAATTAAACTATTTTTTTTCTAGAAAATACTCGAAAACAGTTGGTTTGAATGCAATAAGTGTAATCATCATCGTCAAATCGTCAGCATGCGAGAGATCATTTCATTACGAGAGTGTCCTCCCCAATATTCTCGATCAGATCTATCTGCTGAACAAACTCAAAAAAGTCGTTTCTATATTGAACAAATCGTCTAGTTCTCGTGGAAATCATCTAGCGCCAACAATATTCGGAGCTTTATAAAAATGACAGGTGTACCGTCAGACTCCCTCGTCATGTTTAATGAACGATGGGATCATTCCAATAAACCAGGTGGGCGTCGTGTGTTTTCGTTCCGACTCGTCATTGGCTCATTTGATCAGGGGGATTGGTTCTGTCCGTCTCTCTCTCTCTCTCTCTTTCCTCACCTCTCTCCACTGCTTCGAGAAGTATCGCTTGAACGGGTCGAGCTCACGAGGTTCCGCCACGTAGGGAAGACCTGCAACGATCAGTTCCTTTGTTTGCGTTGATCGACCACATCAATGCATCTTTGCTGTGTCATTCCCTCAAATACTCTCAAACTACCCTGATGTTATCGAAAATGGCGCCGGTACGCTTTCGATAGATACATGTTCTAGTTCCTATCTGAGAAAGAACGTCATTTAATCCATTCCCTCCTCTTAATGTCAATTTTTATTATTATTATTATTATTATTATTATGATTATTATGATCTCAACTCACACATCCATTCACTCCACTGCTTGCTTCCCTCTGTGAAACTGCTCATTTCCGTGAAGAAGGCGAGACATCGCTTCTTCTCGTTTTTAGCCACGCATCTGAACTTCGATGAATTGATAGACAGATGATATTTATTGATTACAATATGACTAATAACATTCCGCTCCGGCTAATTCCTTCTGAGTAATCGGGTTTCCATACATATTTGAGTCACCAGAATGACGAGTTGAACGATATTCCGGCATTTGCTTTGTCTGAATGCCAATTCTCATTTCCTACTTTTCCCTAGCATTTTTTACTGCCAATCTGTTCTCACCCATAATATTTGTTCTCAAATTGAACGTTACCTGATCAGATACAGCTTGTAGAGGTCGATTTCGAATTCACTCGCGAGTTTCGATTGTTCCTTCAAGGTTTTGCAGATTCAGTAAACGTGTGAGTGATCAAACCAGTACGAATGCATTGTGTAATTACTCAGAATGGTCTAAAATTGAGCTCTTCTAATTGTTAAACGAACGAACCACGCCGAGACAGGAGAACACTTGCTCGTTGAGTGATTCCCACTTGGATCGGAGCTCGCTCCACTTCAAATTGTCCACCAATTCGAGCAGTTCACTCACGATTCGATCCTGAAAAGCGCCATCCTCGTTTGCAACGTTAAACATTTCACAGATTCACACACGCTCGTGAAAAAAAAGTGAATTTTCAATGGGTTTCGCTCGAAAACACTTAGTTTACTCGTAATTTGCGCAAAGACTAGCGTTTTTGAGGCGAAATTAGCGTTAAACCAGTGGATACTACGAGTTAACGTGTTAGACAAGTGCAAATGACTCGTACCTTGGTTGGTTTGGCGTCGGAAGAGAGGGCGAGTTGCACTCCGACGTCACTGAGTCCTTTCAATTGCAGAAATTCCGTCACAAGTTGTTCCACCGCCTTTTCACTCATAATAACGACCAAAACAGCACTAAAACGAGAGAAATGAGAGTGGGTCAGAGAGAGCAACAGGTAGAGTAGGAATAACAACGAAAACATATTAAGTTAAACGTGTAATTGAGGAAAACAGTTTGAATACACCAAAAGAGCAAACGGGCGCAAAACAAAGCCCTCTACCGTATCCCTGCCTCACCCTTGAGGGAAGGCGTGGTGGGAGCCCGTGCGGGGAGAATTTGGCGATGATCGCAAAATGAGTTATTATTTTGTTTCTTTATTTTATTTTATTTTTTAATGTATTTAATAAATTTACAATGCCTTCATCATTGTTTTTCTAAAAGAATACCTAAAACCAACGACAAGAATTTAAACATTGAACATCGTGGCATTTATGAAACGGGGTATATGTTTTGTTCAAAATATCACAATAGGAATTCTAGCGAATATCCATTCATTCATCCATTACTAATTAGCTAACATGTTTCGTTCGGTCTAACATTCACAAATCAGTCGAAATCAGCGCTACTTTCTCTCACGGCAATTAAGATTCACGAAGATCTGAAATTTCAGCCGAAATTTTAGCTGTGTTTTTCCTCTTCCATCAAGTGCGAACCCAACAAATGACTCCCTCCACATTGTCTTTATTTCTGCTCCTCGTGGTGTAAAACCCATCTGTTTCTGACAACACATATCATCATCCCTCTCCACTGTGGAAATACTCTCACTTCCCCCACATCCAATGCCCGGTAAAGCTTCCAGAGAGCGGTTTTGAGAGAGCGTGTAAAATGAAGAGATTCTCTGTCATTTTTGCAAACTCTTTCCCTAGAGTCCCTTCAGTCGGTTGGGAATCATGTGCCCGTCACCCGACCATCTCTTCTCTTCCTCTTCCGTATTCTAAACAATTCGTGATGGATGACCATCCACTCAATGTGCACTCATTGATAGACGAGTCGAAGTTCGGTTGCCACTTTTATGGCCGTAAACTGACGTGTGAGTGTGTGTACCCACTTCGATGATTCAACTCTCTCTCCCTTGGTATGAAAATGATCTCGCTTTCTCTCCTTGGGCGTGTCAGGATTAGTGTGCCGTGGGCACTCTGATCGAGATAAGAATAGAGAGAGATACCGATTTTTACCTATTGTCCACGCTGGAATTCGTGATTGTCCCTCTGCTTCCCCCTTTCCCTCTGATAATTTCGCGAGATGTTAACTCGTCTCTCGTGTTCACTTGTCATAAACACGCCGCGAGGATTCAGTCTATCCTCCCACTCTCTTTCTCTGTCTCCACTATACACAAGCAGTTTCACATGACACCTCACCCGATACATCATCCTAAACCGACAAAAAGATAGTAAATAGTCGAAAGTCGAATACAGTATACCAAATCATCTCAACTCATTTGAATATCGCAGTCCCCCCTTATTTCTTTTCAAATTTCAAATCATGGAACTCCTCCAGCGTAGAAAAATTATTTTAAAACAAATTAATATCATTTCCGAATCTCAAAACGGGTGCAAGAATAAATGACGCGGGAGGGGTTTGATCTCATTTCTGGTCCCATTCCAATCGCTCTCCACGCCATTTTTGCTGTTGTTCTTCTCTTCATTCTAATCGGATCAGTGCCACTTTGTCTCTCTATCTCTCTCTCTCTCTGTCTCTCTCTCTTCTCCATTCATTTCACACCTGCAGCGCCCCCTTTTGAAAAGTATGATCCGTCTGATCAAACGGAAGAGCGTTGGCGGCGGAAATTCCTATCCCTCCTCTCAATTTTCGTAGTTTCTCATAAAGCGCCCAATAGAGTTGCTGGTATTATCCATATCCTCCGGCAGTCTCTTTGTCTCTGACTCTCGTATCAGCCGTAATTTCCATCTCTAGTCCAAAAATCCGCAATATGAATATCTGCATCTCTAAGGTCAATCTCACCCGTCCTCTACTCGTCCCCATCATCGCCAAATCTTCAAAGTGCGCCATCCATAGTCTATCCACTCCGATCATCGCTCTCCATTCTCCTCTCTTTTCCTCCTCTCCTCATTGCCATCAATCGCTGCCGCACACTATCATGTTTCTAATGGCGCCGCTCCTCATCTCTCTCTCTCTCTCTCTCTCTCTACCACATCAGATTCCCCCTTCTGTTCTCCTCCTGCAATCGAAAGTCGCGTGGGCGAAAATCTGCCGCACCCTTATCAGCACGCGCGATCACAGGCAAAAGTCGCGGCGCAAAAGTGAGAGCGGGCGAGGAATGTGCGAAGAAATCCGGATAGTAGTCCTAACGAGGGATCGAGAGGAATTACGGCATTTTGACCAGAGAGATCGCAACCAAAAATTTTTGTTGGTCACTGCCCATTTGTGGCCCATCCATCTTCATAATTTGTGGATTGCTGCATGTCTTTCCTCTCTTCCCTCGAATCTGACAGAAAAAGAACGAGCGGATTCGTGAATAGAGAGGAGAAAGGAGAGGAAGCGCGGGAATAAGATGCGCCCCCCCCCTTCTTTCCTCCTTTTTCGTGCCATGGATGCAGTTTTTTCTTGCTGTTCCCTCACTTCAGATGTAGTAACTACTAGAGTTTGTCTCGAAATTAGCACGACGACTTCCCCCTATTCCCTCTCTCTTCCTCCTACTCAATACTCTCCTCTTATTGGTGCCAATTGCGGACGATTTGGACTATTGTCTCTTCTTTTTCCTCCTCTTCATTCTCCATTGCCTCATTCTATCTTCCCCATCTGACTCCCGCCTGTGCTCTCTTATGGGAATTCAGTGTTCATCAATGTACATTGATGAACACGGAAACAATGTACATTGATGAACACTTCATTTCACACACTCTCTCGGCCAGTCGGAGGACGAGAGAGTGGGTGACATGAAGAGTACATCAATGTACATTGACACACAGGCACAAAGACCTCAAATTTGCTGGGAGAACGGTTCTCCAAAGTTTCCTTTCTTAGAGAATAGCAATCTAGCCTACTCATTCTGAGCAACACTCGTTTACTCACCGACACAAAGAGTATGTGGAAGTAAGAGGAGAACCATTCACTTAGAAAGGAAACCTTGGAGAACGTTCTTCTGTCGAATTTGATATCAGTGTACAGTTATCCGTGACACGACACCCTGTCATATCTCCAATATCTTATTTGATCCTTTCCCCGGTCCCTCTATCGATACCATCTCTCTCTCTCTTCTTCCTTCTCATTCTTCTCTCTTTCAGATCCCTTCGGTTTCTTCTCTCGTCTCTTCCATGCGTCGACTCCTTGACACCAGATGGAAGTGAACGCAAGTGAGTGTCACCCATTAGTCTCTCTCTCTCTCTCTCTCTCTCTCTCTCTCTCTCTCCAGTTTCCCCTTCTTTTCCTCCTTGATTTTCCAACAAACCAAAACCATCTGCCAATGCGAGATACGCAATCACGCGCCGCCAAAAGTGTTTTTGCGCTTACAGAATCTATCAAAGAATTCCCGAAAAAAATATAAACGTACGGCGTCTCTAGAGATGGCAATTGACATGCTAATCGGACGGGAAGAGGCATAATTCTCTCTCTCCTCGTTCATTCTTCTCTCCCTCTCTCTCTCTCTCTCTCTCTCTCTCTCTCTCTCTCTTTTCAGATGAGTCTTCCCTTCGGCCTATCAATGGGTTCTCCCACGTGGAGACTCGTTCAAGTCGTAGTTGCCATCAATATCGGATCTCATTTCATGGTAAGGCTCCGCATCTTCCCATCTTTAGAGTAATCCGAGTCGGTAGAGTGGAAGCACCACGTTTGCCCTCTCAGAATGGAGTTGAGACTCGAAACTTCCAGTTACCGTATCCCTGTCTCAGTATCACGTCACCGGAAATGTTGTATTTCATATTTACGTACTCTATGTACGTTCATTGCACTGTACACTTCCAGTTACCGTATCCCATTCGAGCTTTTGTGCCTCACAAACGCGGCTTCCGTTTACAGTAACCCCTAAGTGTGCGGTAGTGCGTCTGCAGGGTGCATTCTCCCTCTGATCCCGTATTGTTCCAGCTGTATCTGGATGGAGTGGTCGACAATCTTCTCCCGGCAGCCAAATCGTTCCTCATCAAACACTATGGCAGCGAGGAGGAAGGTGAGCATGGAGATGAGAAGGGAGAGAGAGAGAGAGGGAGAGAGAGAGAGAGAGAACAGCGTCTGTTTTGGATGCTTCGTAGCAACCATGAAACGGTTGCGAGCTTTCGAAGCATTTGCAATAAAACAGAGATACTTACAAAATGTCATGCATTTTTTCATGAATAAAGAAATGAGTCGATTGTTCAATAGATGTAACTTCTACAATGTCAGTAGGCATTTCACTATCTTTATTGCAGGTAGTCGTAAATGGGAGTTGATGGTGAGTCTCCGAATGTACGGTCTCGCCCTCGGATGTCTTCTCTCCACGGTTCTCGCTAAGAAGTGGGGACGCAAACCGCAGGTGAGAATGAAACTACACACAGGAGATAATCGAGACTATACGCGCATAAACAGCGCAAGCATTGAACGTTACTAGAAAAGAATAACGCTGAAATGCCATCACTTCAGAAGTAGTAACTACTAGAGTTTGTCTCTAGGCTGAAATGCTTTACAAATGCTCATAACTTATACGAACTAGTCTTTGATCTCATCTGTTACTTCACAATGGAAATGCAACTGTTCCGCATGGCGATTAGTGGGAACAGAGTAGAGTTGTAATGTTGATAGTACACGCATCAAACATGCATAATTCCTCCCAATGTTCTCATGGAGGAGCGAGATGATATTCCGACTAGGAGGCAATTCGACAAGCATTTGAAAAATTGGAGAATGGAGCAATCATTTCAACAAGCACTTGCCCTAAAACTTGAATAAATTATTTGATTTCACTTTCATAATACATGAATCAAAATAAATAATCTCTCTCTTTCCATCAATGGTCTCTCATCAGGTAATCCTCGGAATGGCTCTCAACATTCTCGGAGTTCTTCTCACATCAATCATTATGTTCGTGCCGGGAGGACTGGCGGCCGCGCATATTGGAAGATTGGTGAATGGATGTGGACAGGGAGTAGTCCAGGTGAGACGAGGGAAAGGAGGAGTAACATCTCATGGTAAAAAAATGTTAAAACTCCATATGATAATATGAATAATTTACAATCAAATCTGAGAGAGTGCGCGAAAAGAGGAGGACAGCTCTCATGTTATCATCTCTCTTTAAACTTTTTGTTTTTGCATATCAGGATATAGATGAGGGAGACGGATTGCTACTTTTATTTTTTATCATTTATATATTTACAAGTCGATTTACTTTATAAAGAGGGGACATTTCAGACAGCGGGAACGGTAATGCTGCTGGAACTGCCTCCTCGAAGATGCAGAGGAACCGTCTTGGCTACAATGGTAAGAGAATGGGAGAAGTTGATGTGCCACGACTGTAGGGAGACTGCAAGAAGCTCATTGAAATTAATTACTGGAAAAATGTGATACAAGAAATTTGCCGATGCTATGAGATTTTGCTTTATCTCTCAATCCAAACCCGAAACAGAATGGACACATAAATCTGAGAATGGCAATAATTATTTCACCCCCTAGTTCAAAACGGGTATTTGATATCAGAATTCCTCCGTTGGCCTTCTCGATTACTTAGAGTACCGCGCATGATATGATATTTCATAATCGAGAGCAGATGGAATACTCTTAGAACTCACACCAATGACCATTCCTATCGAGGGAAGCTGTAAATATTCTACCACCAATACTAAATGTCTGATCACTGATTAGATACGACTAATTAGCATAAATATGGGAGTGATCGAGGTTGAACGAAATACGTCACTTCTCAATGAATTGATTCTATCATTGTCTTTGAAAGATCTTACTAATTTGTAGGAAGTATACTTTTTTGCAATAAAGTTATTAGTAGCCTATAAATTCGATGCGTAAAACTGATTTTCTAATAATGGTTATTTGAGACAGTGTTCGCTTGCATGGGTGAATTGCTGAGTATGACGATCTCTCTGGAGGAATTGTTCGGGAACGAATCTCGATGGCACTGGGCCATGGCTGTTCCCATCGTTCTCCTCGTCCCTTCTCTACTCATTCTCATCGGTGCACCCGAATCACCACGGTCAGTGTAATCATCATGATTGTCGACATTCGAAATTACTGAAGTCGCATTACAAAAGGTTTTTTTTGAGATGGTTTCTCAGAAAAAAAATTGGTTTAATTGCTGTTTCAGAATTATTTACTGCTATGTGATTTGCCCCGGGGCAATGTGATTTGACAAGATATAATGGAAAGATATAGGATAGGAGACTCTCCGAATTTTAATAGAGATGGCAAGGTTAGAACTAATGTGAAAGTCATGCTTCCGACACTGAGAACATTGTACCCCGAGAACATGCTCTTAGGAATGTGATGACCTCAAATATGCCATTTTCTTAGAGCAGGTACTCTTCGATAGGTTTTTGGGTCCATGAAGAAAAGCCATCGGAACACAAGAATGATCACTTAAATTATTTTTTTAAACAACGAAATGATAACCATAATTTCATTTTTCAGGTATTTGTTTATGGAGGGCCGACAAGATTTGGCCATTCGATCTCTTGATTTCTACCAATCGCCTGCCGATGCGAAGAAGACAATCTCCGATATGCAAGCGGAGATTGCCCATGTAAGAGAGAGAGATTCACGCTGCTCATTGCTATTTCATCCCTTCTTCACAAGAACCATTTCTGGGAGCACTTCTATTACAGATAAAATGCGTCAAGCTATGAAATAGGAGCTCTGCAACTTTTTTATTGTCGCTACGAAGAGATAAATTCGATGGGGGAAGGGATGATGCGCATGTTATCGTTACATTAGTCAAAACAAGAATATTTTTTTTAAATTGCAGAGTGATATCGACGTCAATGCAAACTCGCCTCTTCTCAAACGGCGTGATTCGAGAGACGACAAGGAGGCGCTCGTTTGTTCTTCGTCCACTCAAAAATCGAGACTGAGAGAACCTCGCTTCCTCCGACCTCTTCTAGTCGGATGTGTGCTCCATTCACTCGTCCATCTCGACGATTGGGTACGGTAGTTTCCTAAAAATCATTTTATTTCTGACAATCTACAGTATCTCTAGACAATAAAGTCCGGGAAAAAAATCCAAATTCCAGTTGTGGATTTCCTACTCTACCCATATCTTCGAACGGCATGGTTTCGGTGTTTCTGCTGCTCAAAAAGCGTCCCTTGTGATGTCTCTTCCCCAATCGATTCTCTCCATTGGTCTCGTCTCGATCTTCGACAAATTCGCTCGGAAGACACTTCTGGTCGTCCCTACTCTCGTGTCAGCACTCATTGGAGCAGTGTCCATCTTCTCCCTACGATTCTCAGCCAAAGGTGAGAGACGAATTTAACTCCACTTCCCGGTCCTAGGTAACGAGAACTATTTAGCGAACCGTCTTTAACATAGTAGCTGTTTTCTTAGGCACTTCCCGTTCTCATCAGACCTGACCCCTCTTCCCCTACCTCAGAGTTAATGCGCATTAGCTAGTGCACATTAGTCAAGACGAAATTCGTGGAATTACACAGCAGAAGTCGTGCAAATCGGAAAGAAAAAAAAAGTTCGCTTTATTTTGGATCGGAAGAAAATATTTTCGCTCTATTTTGTCTTGGAAGAGAATTCCGGGAAAGGCAGATGCTGGTTTTTGACCATTCGTGTATGACAACAAAAAGTGATCATCATCATCTCATTTCTTCTTCCATTCATTCCATTCCTTACTCATCTCTCTCTATATCTTCGCTGAATTCTCTTCCAAGCCAAAATAGAGAAAGGTTTTGGACACTCGCGTACCAGTGACAACCTTTTCTACCTTTTTATTTCTCAGACCACTGCTATCTATTTATCTTGATGTCTCCTTCACTTCAAAAATATCCTTGATCGTTCCTTTAATTGATGTGACATCCTTCACGAGTATATCAAATAACTAAATCAATGTTCAGACCACTCCTCTCTCTCCTTATCCTCTTGTCTCCTTCCCTTCCTCGCTTCCATCGATCTCTGCATGGCTGGAGTAGCGGGAGAGAGTGCATTCACTGTCGTCCCCGAGTTGTTTCTCTACCAGGACAGAATACTCGGAACGGCCATCTGCGGTATCGCCCAGGTATGTTTTATATATATTTTATTTTTATTACATTCATATTTTATCGACTTCACAGTGGAATATGTTGTGTTAAGCAATAACATGCAGCATCTGTATAGGGAAGTGTTGTATGTGTTTAGTGGGGGGGGGGTTCCGAAAAAATTATCCCCCGCTTTCAATTATGTGATTCTTTAGCTGATGGAATTTAGATGGTGACTGTACGCAGAAAAAACAAAATGTCAAGAATGGTATGATCGCTATCTAAAATGTGATAAGTGGTCTGACATCTCTGTGTGAATTGGGCGAGCAAAGGCCGGTCGTTAACTCATCACTCGAAGTAATCACAGCCCTAGTCGGAAACCCGCACTTTCCGTCGTGTTTTTCTGCCCCCACAGACCGAAGTCTGAAGAACATAAACATAAAGTGTGCAATTATCCATCGGTGTTTGATGTGTGTTATTAGAAGTTCACCAACACTAGTCCAAAATAAAAGAATGTTTCGCGCTTAACCAATATAAGTGGCTGCTATAGGGCATGACAAAGCGAGAGACGTGTCGAGGTATAGACAGAGAGTGCAGACACACACCCCAGTAGTACACGAAACTATCATTTTAAAATTGTATTTATATTATTTTGTTATTTGTTCAGAGTCTCTTCGGTGGCTTGCTTCTCAACTATCTCCTCTCTGCAATAAATTACTTCGGAACTGACAAGGTGAGAGAACACATAGCGTGGGATCTCTCGACGAACGAATAACGGACATCACTTGTCTTGCCCCGCACACAAAATAGAAGAGACGACTTGAAGACTTCAAGGGTTCGAGAGATCACTTTCCCACTACTTCTACATTCAGGTTCTCATTCCGTTCATATTCGGCAACCTTTTCTACGTGCTCTTCACGATTATCTACGTGCCGGAAACATCGATGAAGAGTCCGCAAGTGAGAAATAGAGAGAGAGAGAAAGAGAGAGAGATTAGTATTAGCACAACGAGATATGAACACGCGAGGACTTTTCAATCAACGCCCCGTGAATATCTCATTATAGGGTTTCATCCAGAGTAGCTAAAGTCCATATTCGAATCGTTTGAATGGAGAGAGGAAATACATTGATATTTTAAGGAAGTTGCGGATCTTCTCGAACGGACATTTTCTCGCCGTTCCCTGAGTGGATTCATTCCTGATCGAATTCGAGAGATGCTTGGTCGTCTTCGTGAGAAGCCCGTAGTGAATGCAGTCTGGCAGGTGAGATTAGACCTTATTTTGGTGTCTGACCACTAAGACGATTCCTCCCAGTTATTTTCTGTCTTGAATCGTTCAGCATATCAAAGTCTTGAAGATTGCCTAGTTTGGGATAAGTTTAGTGTGTGTTTGCTGAGTGAAAGCCGCGGTAATTAATAAGGTGACAACTTTTTAAAAAAATATTATAATGTTGATTTCATTACAGGGAGTGGTTCTCCTGTCTCAACTCGTCATCTGTTTCATCATAATCAACGTCGCTCTGATGGTCGTCACCTACATCGTCCCTCGTGCATCCTCCATTCTCATAGTCCCCGATCGACACATTCTCCGATCAGCCAAACCAGAGTAGACATCCGAACCGAATATCCAGTAGCTATCGAGATCGGAGAGAAGTTCCCTGCCCATTGTATTACCCACCCAATTCATATGACCATCGAGTATGCCCATCAAGCGTCATTGGGAGAAACCACCTCCCCCTAGCAGTATCTCCCCATCAGTTGCGCAGATTAGTGTGCAGTCTCTCTCTCTCTCTCTCTCTCTCTCTCTCTCTCTCTTTCGTGCCCATGACAATCCTGAGCCAGGAGTCTCTAGCTCTGCGCCCTAACATATTCATCCCACTCACTCGTCATCTTTTTTTATTTCTTTTGTCGTTTCCTAGTTTATATTTAAACCTTGTAATTGTTTGCGGTCTTCCCCCTAAACGAGGTTTACACTCGAAATTATCGGACAATTTCCCAATACGGCTCTCTCACAACTTTACTATTATTTCGTGGGTGTCACGTTCCGTTGATGAATATTCCCTTCCGTCCTGTGATAGTTCATCCAAAATTAGCCTCACTTAGTAGTTGTTTTTGCCTTCCGATCCTTTTCTCTCCTCCATCATCAATGTTAACTCGTCTAGCTCTGACTCCGCCCACTCATGTCCATTGCCCACTTCTATTCAGAAAGAAAGAAATATGGAGGAGATCCTCATTCCTCATAAAAAACACACATGACCACTTACGAAGAAGAAACACTAGAAGAGTTTAGCTATGCCAAAATCCAAGGTTTCAAAATGCTTTTATTCCCGAATACTCTCTTACATAAGTGTGTATAACCCTGGATTTTGACATCTGCAGAATTATTGTTTTTTTTGTGAGTACTAGTAGTTACTAGGAAGGTTTGATCTGTTGGCGGTTGAATAAAAGATGAGAGATATTCACTCGGAGATCACGATGTTTTCTCTCAAGGCAATTGACTCACTTTCATATGCTTGTCCTCTCTCTCTCATTGATTTATCCTCGTTACCTGCCATTCACGGCACGAACCGTAACCGACCTTTTCCCGGTTACTCTTTACTCTCTCTCTCTCTCTCTCATCCGTTCATCCCCACGCACGTCCCCTATTTCACTCCTTAGTTTAGTGATAATAGGAAGAGCAAACACAAGTCTCTCTCTCCCTCACTTCCGCACACTTCTCCACTATCGAAACCACATTTTTACAGCTGCACTTTATCCGTGCAATTAGCGCCCGAAAAAGTGACAATTTTGGATGTATCACCCTAAAATTAGACGAGAATGGGAGAATTGCACGAGGAAGTTCGCATGTTTTTCCGCTTCTCGGTGCCGGTCTGATCTCTCTTTTCCTCCCGTTCCTGGCTACTTTCCGTATTACAGTCTTCTTCTTCTTCTTCTTCTTCTTCTTTCTGCTTTGTCCTTTGGGTGAATACACGCAAGCTCACGTTTGTTATTCGTTCTCTCGTGAGTGGTTTTATTTCGGATGTCGTTGTCTTTTGTCGTCGGTGACGGAACTCTGTCGTTTAGGAACTTGTTGTAGTTTGACCATGCTTCATTTCCAGAACATGTGGATATAGATTACTGTTGAAATATACAAGTTTCTTAAAAGTATCTCGAACAAATACTGAATATGTTGAGAACTCGTCGCCCAATTGTTCTGGAACGCATCACAATCAAATTGCGTTAGTATGCTTATATTTTCTTTGAGTAAATATTTACATGCTAATAATGTGTGTATTTCTATGAGTTCTACAGTAATAGTGTTTCGAAACTACTGTACGCATTTTTCTTTCGAACCGTGAATTGTTTTATGTCATTTCTAAAACGTCCTATTTCAAAAAAGTGGAAATCCCCCCTCCCCACCTTTTCATCTATCTATCGTCGTTCCACACTTTCATAGTCGTCCTATCGTCACTCGACGGCTCATCACCATGAACTATCTATGTGATTCCCTCTCTATGGTGGAACGGGGAACTCCATGAGTCTCAGCAGCCCAACGACGACTTCAAAGTCTAATAGGCGCAGGGGAGCGAGTCGTTTAGACTCGCAAAAGTCGTTGCACGGCAGATGTCCCCAGTCCTAGAATTTTCCTCTGAGGAACGATGGGACGACGTCGCTTATTTTGGCCCGTGATCCTCTCTTTCTCTCAATCTCTATTCGCAGAACCGCCCCAGTCTGCGTGTCGCTTCTCGCATTCAGAATGCGCTAAGAATCCGTTCCCTCTCTCTCTCTCTCTCTCTCCCTGCAACCCCTCCCCTCCTCTGATCTCTTCACCCCCATCAGAAATCCCACGCAACTTGCCGCAAACTTCACAAGAGGGGCCTTCCCTCTTTTTTTCTAGAAAAAAGCTCGTTACGAAAATTGGTTCTGCAAGAGTTGTGCGAGGAGCAAAACGAGAAGAAGCGGCCGGTTTCTGTAGAGTGTTTTCTGCCTCTCTCTCAAACCATTGTTCGGATGGTCGGTTGGAGCTTAATAAGAGGAGAGAGAGACACGAAAGACACAACGTAATAATCGGGAGTGCGTCCTCGATCTCTCATCATTCATGTACTGTTTTTCCTCCTTCTTCTTTCTATCCCGTCTTCTTTTTGATAATCCCCTGTTTTCGGAGCTTAAAATGCGTGATATCATGCAACATTCATGGGATTAGCCTTCTCTGCTCTTCCAGGAAATGAACCAGTCTTTTTCATGTGTTATTCCAGAAAAGACAGCTGCTAATATCAGTGTTTCGCTCTCCTTTTCCACTGTCCCAGTCTGAATGGTAATGGTACAGAATGATCTCCCCTTATGCTGCGTTTATTGTCGCTGAGGGGTCAGTATTGGTCACGTCATTCCGTCTCACCTACCGACCGGTCGAGAGAGTGTGGAGAATGACGAGACCATTTCTTACCCCTCAGCGACAATAAACGCACCATTATACAACAAGTACTATAGAGTTCGAGGATCTCGAGTTCACATTCTTTGAACAACTAATAATATGCATATTATGGGTGTCAAGTTAAAGGCAACATTTATCACATTTCTCATCTTTTAATATCTTGATATTAAAACATGACTAGTCACTGATTCACCGTTGTCTGGTCTCCTCTCGTTTATTCAATCACCGTTTCACCCATCGGAAGTTCTCTCATCGAGTAAATAAACTGAACGGTCTCTCTCTCCCTCTCATCTGCTAAATGAACGGTACTTCTCTCTCTCTCTTTTGATTGCTGACTAATTCGTGTGCCGTTCTGCGTGGGCATGAACTCATCTCTCCGATTGTTGCTCTCTCTCTCATCTCTTTTTCATACTCCGTCTTATCCGTCTTTCCATTCTAAACAAACATCCTCCCAATTCTTCTCTATTTCTGCTTCATTTGACTCCAAATCACCCATCATAATCAGATTGTTGCCTGTGGGCACTCGTAAACTCTCGCCACTCTTCCATATCACTCGAGTCTTTCCCTCATTCACAATCAATCATTTCTCATATTTGATTTTTCGATTAAGTTGTTGTAAATCTGAATACGGTAATAGGGAAGGAATTGAGCCGTTTTCGAGGTATTAGCGAAACACTCATACCAACTATAGTTTTCATTTATTCAACTTGTAGTACACTTGTATTAGCAATCGATATTGTAATCATATTCAATTAGGTAGTTGCACACGCACGGACAGACACACGAACTCGCAGAGAGACAGCTTTTGAAATAATATTAAGTAGTAAATGCAATATTATGAAGCAACACAATATTTAGGATGACACGAAGTCAAAATTCTCCGCAACTTTCTCATTGTCTTCTTCAATCTCGTGTGTCAATCATTCCAATCACTCTGCAATTCGATCCTTTCTCCGTTCTCTCGCAGTGTCGATCACATGACTCGAGACATATTCCCGAACATCTTTCCCTCTCTACAAACCTCGGGAATCCAATTTGAAGTCCGTTATACTCCCGCTCTCTCTCTTTCTCTCTCTCTCTCTCTCTCTCGCACCCTCACACACACAGCAATCCCGCGTGGACCCTTGCAATATTCGGCCGCAATTTACTGCGACACTTCTCGAAATGCTTTACCAGTCTCTGAGCTTTTCTCAAGCGTTGCTTAGATGAGAAACGGGCGGT
Organism: Pristionchus fissidentatus; assembly: GCA_036245785.1. Classification (NCBI taxonomy): domain Eukaryota; kingdom Metazoa; phylum Nematoda; class Chromadorea; order Rhabditida; family Neodiplogasteridae; genus Pristionchus; species Pristionchus fissidentatus. The sequence continues at coordinate 10,343,547 of BTSY01000007.1, forward strand.
GGAGAGGGAGAAAAGAAGGAGGAGGAGAAAGTGGACGGAGAAGGGGGAGGAGCCCCCCCCCCCCTCCCAGTCCCTCCTCCCACTTCTATATCTCCACCACTCCAGTCATCGGATATCACCTTTTTCGAGGTAAAGCTCTCTCTCTCTCTCTCTCTCTCTCTCTCTCTTCCCAATCCTCCGATGCTTTCTCATTTCCTCCTGTGCTTGATCCCCTCTCTTCGTCATCTTTCATTAGCCTGTTCATTTCGTCGTCGTCCGTTTCAAAAGTCCAAATTCCGCCCCGTTTTCACGTTTTTGTGTTTCTTTTTGTCTTTGTCGCTTCCGACGTTCGACAAGGAATCTCTTCGTATTAGACGACACATCTACCCGATTAGTGCATCTCTCTCTCTCTCTCTCTCTCTCTCTCTCTCTCTTTCATCCTCCCTCTCTATCTGTTTCTCCTCCCCTCCTTAACCCGGCCGCAGAGATTATCTCAACGCGGAAATCTCGGGGTCGCCCATTATTCCTTCTTCTTCTTGGTCCTTTCACGCCTCACACACAATTCCTCCTGCATTTCCTCCTTCGTTCTGAGACCTCAGTGAATTCCGGAAGTTGCAGCTCCTCTCTCAAATGTATACAACATTTGAGAGCGGAGGGGGCGGGCAAAAGAGAGAACTTTGTCGGTTCATTCTATCGTCGCTCAACGCTCTTTTCAATGGCCAAAAGTGAAGAAACTTCTACGCTGACGTTCTCAACTTTATTCAAACAACTTTGCCCGCTCACCCTCCTTGCACCTTTAGACTTGCAGGGGTTACTGTATCCCCCTCCTCCCTCTCTCTCACACTTACCTTTCCTACTGCAGCAATGCCCTCTCGTCCATTATTCATTACCTCGTTGCTCTCTTCATCTTTCGATTCTATCTCTCTCTCTCTCTTCATTCTTCTCATTCTCTCTTCTCAGGAGCGGTCGGTCCTTCGAATGGACGACAACGCGACTTCCGCCCTTGTTCCTCTTCCAAATCAGTCGATTTCACTCAGATGCCAGATCAAAGATGTCAGTTTACTTTGTACGCCTGTTGTGACATCTTATGACATGTGTTTGCATATCATTTTATCAAATATACAATACTGATAACACTCACAACCTGGGCCGCAACACCAGCCGCATACAGAAAGTGGGGGGAGTTCAATCAATTGCTTTGGCATGATCAACACCGCTTGAGTTTCCCTGTTTCCTTCCACGCTCGTCTATTTCCTTTTTGTCTCTCCCCGACCAGCGTATGGGTAATTAATTAATTATGAGACGGTTGTACAAACGCGGGGATCTGGCTGCGTCGTGTGTTTCATCTGCCTTTCTCGCCTGAGTGAAGAGAGAGAGAGAGAGCATTTGCAATTAGAGAGAGATAGAGTAGTAATAACACATTCATTCCGGCCTCTCTTAGCATATTGGGGTTCGCGACCCTTATCCACACCATTATTCCATGTTTCCCATTATCCTCGAAAGTCGAATGGTGTCTACTCAGAGAGGGGGGTACGATAGGTCAAACAAGAGAAATGAGCAGAAAACGGAGGGGGGCTCTCATTTCCGGACTGCTGATTGGGCTATGAACTTGGGATTGGGGACGTCAGTGAGTTACAAACTTACTAAGTAAGTAACGCACTCAGTAAGTTAAGTACGTTTTAAGTGTAAGCATCGTCAGCAGTGTGGAAGGGCTAAAGGACTTGGATGTCACTCACTTGTCAGAGTAAGGATTAGATAGAGCATTAAAGTTCAGAACCCGCATGGAAGTGAAATTGAGAGAGAGCCAAAAACACTTGTTGTGGGGGGTTGATTCCTCGAGTCTAATAACACTAATGAGAGACGGGAAGAGAACCGAGGGAGTCTCGTGGCGCCGGATTCACTAATACGACTACACAGACACACACACACATATATGCAATGCACAACAATCCGCCCGCGTATGCCTACATTCTACAGCACTGGGATGAATACAATATGCTCGCAGGAGGGGGCCCGCAATATGTCGAGACGGTCGAGAGGGGACGGAGAAAGAGAGAGAGAGAGAGAGAGAGAGATGTATATTTTGGTACCAATCGGAAGAGTAGGGCGACGGACGGGAGAGGAGCAATCAGGGGATGTGACGCGTCGGTCGTCCAAACTCTGACAGGAACCAGTCCGGTCTCTGATCTCTTTTTGTCTCTCCTCTGCAGCATAAAAACAAAGCTTAGCGAGAGTCTGCTCCATCAACGTCAAACTGACTCCGCCAACCGAAAAAAAGTTCCTAGAACTGGGAGCTCTCGGGGGCAAGTGCTGTTAACGAAGGGCTAATTAGGTAACATGCCCCAGAAGCCTGGAAATACGTAGTCCTCAACAACAACCGACCTTAGCGGTGGGCCTTGATGTCGCTTTCCGGCTTAAAGTCTCATTATTCAGGTAGTAACTTTTGCTTAATTAGGTTGCCAATTAAGACTAATGAGTTGCAGGTGCTGCTTGAGCATGGTTTCGTGCAATCTCTTCTCTTCTCTCTCTATTGTCTCATCTTTCTCGTCGCTGTTTCTGGAAACGTCCTTGTAATCTACGTCGTTCTCAAGAAGAAAACGATGCAAACCGTGACGAACATCTTCATCACCAATCTCGCCCTCTCCGATCTCATCGTCAACTGCACGTAAGCAATACCGTAGACCGAAGATACCGTATACCGCATACTACACAGTACCCACGGTACAATGGGTTACTACAGTATGCTACTACTGTATCCCTTGGCCATCCAAGGGATGGAGTGGGCATACTGTATCCGTTGAAAGGCCCCACCAGAACAAAGAAGGCAGAGCTATTGTAAGAAGGGAATATTTCCTCTGTTGTTAATTCATCGTCCGTTTGTTGATTGTTGCATTCAGATCCCTCTGGTTGACTCCCACATACACATACATTGGTCGATGGGTGTGGGGCGAGTTGCTGTGTCATGGACTGCCGCTCTTCCAGGTACGACGACCCGCCTGCTCTCTCTCTCTCTCTCTCCCAATGACCCTACTAGCGCCTGCTTTTGTTGTTTCCCCTTGTCTTGTCCCGCACACCCTTTTCCTCTTTTCTTTTCGCTCCCGAAAGTGAGGCGAGAATAGTGAAGGGTCTGAAATGGAGACGATAGTCTATAATGGGGGTTGGGGAAAGATAGAGGGAGAGAGAGAGAGAGAAAAGAGAGAGAGAGATATATCCAATTACAGGGAATGAGTATATTCATCTCGACGCTAACTTTGACGGCAATCGCAGTCGATCGATACTTTGTAATCGTATCTCACTCTCCGTCGATCAATGCTAACGACCGTATGTCCATGCAGGTACGGTAGCCGGAACACAAAAAAAATCACAATGGATACCAAGTGATCATGTTCACTTACCTGTTAGAGTAATTGTTATTATTTCTACTTTTCACTTAGACATATTCACTTGGTGAGCTGATTCTATTGATTTTTTCGAGAGAAGTGGAAGTACCGTAACCTCCAAGTGGAAGTACCGTAACCTTCGAGTACCGTAACCTCTCGATTGCAGAGATGTCTCACGATAATCGTTAGCATCTGGGTCATATCATTCGCTCTCGTCCTTCCCTACGCTCTCCACATGCGAGTGATGTACATTCCCATGTGCGACTTTGACATCTGCAGTGAGGATTGGAGCAACACTGGAGTCGAGTTCCGATGGTACTACGGAATGCTCGTCATGATATTGCAGGTGAGATTACGGTATCAGCAAAATTACGGTAGTGGAATACTGTGACTGGGGCAAATGCCGTCGTAGATGGGACTACGCACTGTCTCGGTGGATGCTGTAGTCACTGATGCGATTACGGTAGCGGCCTAAAGCTTTTGAAAATACTAAAACCGCCATCAGTCTAAATAATGGGAGTCAAACAAACCATCGAAACGCGGAACTGCTCGGTTGGTCATAGCCTTCTCTCCCACTCAGTGGCCGTTGTCAACACACGACAATAAGGTTATTGTAGTGTTGCGTTTCCCCTCCCTCCAAAGATCCGACCACATCTCACAGCACTCACAGAACGTCAAAACTGAACACACAAACAATAGGAATTGTAGCAGTTCCGAAATTGTCTCTTTCCATTAGCGAATAACAGTGCCGATCCAGTCACACAAAAGTGACGAATAGTGTACGCGAGAAAACCCTCATTTCCTCTTGAGGGCGCGGTCGCAAATGTGTTCCCTCCTGCACTTTGCCCCGCACCAAAAATCCAGCCGCAAAGTCCGTGAGAGCCGACGCGCGTGCACATAAGTAGTGCAAAAATGCAAAACGTAGGGCTGAGCCGGGGATTGAACCCGGGACCTCTCGCACCCTAAGCGAGAATCATATCACTAGACCACTCAGCCGACGGGGGAGAGGGGCGAGAAACGTGTAGATTAGTGTTGACTCTCTTTCTCTCTTCCTTTCGTCGTCCTTTATCGAGGAAAAAGGGCGGCGAGGGACAAAACGGTAGGCAATCGTCTCGTTTCTCCGAACGGTTGACAATAGGTACAAAGACAGCGAGAAAACAATCCAGAGAGAGGAGAAAAAGGAGACAGGAACTTGACACAACGCACACAAAAACTACGAGATTTAATTTTCATTGTTTTTTCGTCCGCGGCGAAAAGCAAAAAGTGCTCGTTTATTCCAGTTTGTCGTGCCGTTCTTCATCATTGGCGTCAGCTACGCAGCCATTTGGTGCTTCATCGAAAGTCGACGATGGGCGAGGTGAGCAAATATATAATGTCCGAATGAAACACGATTTCACCGGGAAAATATTTGCCCGGCATTTTTATGGATTGTATGTAGTTGTCTCGGTGATTCCGTGGTCAGTCGAACCACGGAAATCCAAAAGCATCCGAGCGAAGTTCCGCACTTGGAATTATTGAATGTTCTCTTGGCAGAGTGCACTCCAATACACTCACTTCAATAAAAGGGGCGACAAAAGGTCGACTCAATAATTCATAGGCGGTGTTATCTTGAGTAATAATGACTGAAAGGGAATAGATACGAACTCCCCCTCAGTACACACACTAAGAGACACTTGAGGGAGGAAGTGGGATATCGAATGAATGGGTGCAGCAAAAGGTTGCAACTAGAGAAAACTATAGTTTGAGACAGAGGGTTCTTTCATTTTTGCACTTTCCATTCTGGATGAGAACTCTATCACTTTGAGATTATCATTCGTTCTGCTGTTCATTACATTATCTGCATATCGAGATAACTGTTTGGCCATGAACGATACTCATAAAACATAACTCATTTTTACGCTACTTAATATGTCCAGAGCGAGAGTTCGAAACTCAGAAGATACAGTAAACGAAAACAACAGACCAGTTTTCTACGCTCTATATCAATAGAGTTTCAAACTTAAACTGGGCATTGATTAGATTTTTTTCTTTTTCTTTCTGACACTGAGTAAGTTCTCTCTCCTGCAGTGAGCGTTCAATCGAGACGCGTCGTCGCAAGAGACTTCTCACCATGCTCATCATAATGGTCGTCATTTTCGGAGTGTGCTGGTTCCCATTCAACATGCTGTAAGTACCCCCCTCTTTGTCCCCTTCTTCCCTTTCTCTTCTTTGCTCTCTGCTCATTCCGAAAGAGAGAGAGGGAGAGAGAGAGAGAGAGAGATCGTTCCTGACTTGTGACGTCTCCTGATCGACAAGGGCAATACAAGAGAGTAGTTCCGCATCGGGCGGCGGCCTTTTGTTTTCGTGGACTACTGCGAATGAAAACGAATCAGCAGGGCTGTGAGAGATCACAAGTGCCGCTCTTGTTGGACGAAATGAGTCCTATTGGGCGTAGAGAGAGACAGAGAGAGAGAGAGAGAGAGAAGCCCTTGCACTCTCGATGACCTCCTCCCAATGAATTCATTGTGTGCACACACTCGTGAATACACACAGTCGCGCCCTCTTTAATGAACGAAATCATGGCCGCAAGTGGGTGGCAATGTGTGCACGTACCACGTAGGCATTTACCCGAAAATTAAGTTTAGGGCTTTAATTTCAAAGTTAATTTTCCTAAGGTGGCTTCGAATGTGCAATTTTTGTTTCAGGAACATCTTGCGTGATCTCAAGATTGATTTTCTTCCTGAGCGCGCCAAGAGTCACTTCAAGCTCATTTTCCTCATTGTCCACGTTATTTCAATGACGGCCACTTGCTGGAATCCGCTGCTGTACGCATGGATGAACGACAATTTCAGGTGAGAATAAGGGGGGGGAGAGAGAGAAAGACAGAGAGAGAGAGAGCGAGAGCGAAGGAGGAAGTACACAGGAAGCAGTAGTAGTTGCTGTCCGCTTGTGTCACTTTAAATGAGGCTGAAGCTGTCGATTGCAGGGAGGAATTCCTTCGAGTAATTCCATTCGTGAAGAGCAAGAATGCGCCACGAGTCAAGGTGAGAGAAGACATCCAGAAAGGGGTCAGAGCGAGAGAGTGTGCAAAAGTAAAAGAGTAGATTTTACACTATCTTTCACTGCAAAAGCCATTTCACTACGATTTACCTGCCTGACGGATATGCATCAAGCAGAAAATAGAAGAGTGTCGGCGGTTTTCGCAAATTACTTCGAGTTACTGTGATGACTGGTGGGCGTTAGTTAATGACACATCAGTTAATTGAGCAAATTTGAGTAAATAGTACGTCAATAATCAATACATTGAGAGTGAAAACCGATAGAGCGAGTGTTTGGTTCTCTTTATGTTTTGGATAAGCTTATGCGCTCAATTAGAGCCGTAGAAATGAAGGGTTAGATCATTTGTTTAGTCAGTCGATCATAAAATGATCTTTGATCTCTCTTGCAGATGATCTCCGAGTGTCAACCGGCATCGAATCGAACAAACTGCAGCGAGGCGCCGATTCTGACCAAGTCATCTCGAAAATCTCTCCCAACCTCCTCCAAACTCTTCGAAACCGTTCTTCTCACAACAGAATCAGACCCGCAAAGTCTCATCTCTCACACGACTCTTCTATGATTTTCGCCCGAAATCCCAAATCCAAACCTAACCGGTCTCGATCCTTACGCGTTCTAATCTTTTTTTCCCTGTCACACACGCCCGTTGATGAATCACTCTCCAGCCTTTCTCATAGGTACCGAAACAGTCGCCAATCTGTATTGTCCATCTTCCGCTTTCCATTCGTTCCATAACCAGAGCGAGAAGTCTCCCTTACTCTGGTGATGTTGCCTTCTGCTCAGAGGTCATGCAAAATTCATAGATCTCTCACTATCCTAGGCCACTCTTTCGATTTTGCGTGATCTCTCGACAGGAAACAACATTTCTAGAGTAAGGACGTTGAAGACTTCCCGCTCTGTTTAACTACATTGCAGTATCCTATCCCAATCAGGACCACTTTTCGTATCTCACGATACTCTGGATCTCTCTCCTCTCTTTTCCCCTTTCCCTCGATCGTTTATTCATCCGAACCAGCTTGCACTGATTCCGTCGCTATCGTGTATTCACCATTGGAAGTTCTCCGTCTCTTCCCCGGAATCCGCACGTACAAATATTGCATGCACAAGTGCTTTTCATTCTATGCAACCCATTTTCCACGCTCTCACCGATAAATTTTATCGATTTCATGCACAAAAAGGCGGGGGGAGAGGGAGCACATAGAGGGAGTACGGTACATGCATACAAATACGTGCATATCATGCGAGGGGCGTTCTTCGCAATGCGAGTGATCGACTTATTTGCCGAACGAGTAGAAGTAGCGATGGGCTCCGTAGCGGGCTGAAAATTAGCTAATTAACATTAATTAGTGATGATAATTAACGAACCAGCGGGAATGTAAACGTCGTTCCAGTCCTTTCCTCGTCTAGCGAGTGCCGATGGCTCGATCCACTTCTTATCAAGAGTGTTGAAGTCGATGATGCCATTACGGTACATGTCAATCGCCCGCTTGACGTTGTTCTTGTCCAGCTGCAAAGATCAGTGTTCAGGAGAGAGAGAAAGAGAGAGAGAGAGAGAGAGAGAGAGAGAGAGAGAGAGCCCACCTGCCAGGGCTTCCAGTTGTTCCACAGGGGTCTGTCGTAGTTGGGGTCACGATAACGACGCCAGTAGGTGGGGTTGAGCCAGTCGGTGTACCACTTGTACTGCGACCTGCACACACAATTCTTCAAATAAAATTAGTTTATTAATAATTATGTATGTAAAATAGACTACCGTCCCATCCTCATCTGAGCGCTTGCCGCCTGATAAATTGATTGATTGATTATGTCTATTTCATAGTGCTACATGAAAAGTGCTTGACTGTTTCGCTCCCTTAGTGTCATTCATTCTTACCCCTCCCGAAAGTTCACTCAATCCATCTATGCACGACTAATCACTACCGACTGCACGCTTTTCCTTCCGCCCTCTCAAGCATAATAGAGAACATACTGCGCTGCTGCATTAGGACCCCCCTTTATGTCGAGTTTTCATTAGGCTCTCGCCGGAACCAAAACCGGAAAGAAGTGATGTTTGAGGAGAAAAAAGAACGGGTGGATGAAGTGGAAAACAACTCGATGAGGACTGGAGAGGGAAAAAAGAGTGAGGGAGAAGGCACGAACCAGAAAGCGGGGGCTTCGAACCCGAGTGTGCCCGGGATCGGATCGACGTAGGCATATCGTCTGGCGGCGTAGCGGTAGGTCGGCCAGTAGAAGGGAGCGTGGTAGTTGAGACGATCGCTCTCCCAATCGTCCATCTGGAGGAATACGGGATTGATCATGCGACTCGTTTGGATGATCTTTCAGTTGTTGACAGTCTTTGGCAACAAATTTTTATACGACTGTGCAGACCACTCGAATTACCGCTCTCTAGTCCGATATGCCGCAAAATGACCATCGAGTCTGCCCCTCTCACAACAGACTGCATCACTTCAATAAAACACACTACGATCGACGTGAAAGCGAAGAATGGATTACGGAAAAATTGAACGCAACTTGAAAAAGTCTACAAAGGCAGTACCATTTCGTAGTTGCGACGGTACTTGTACATGGTCGACACGGGGTAGCGATCGTTCGTGACACGTAGAGAATCGAGGGAAGGCACCGATGACACTCTGAATCATTATCGATTTATTATTATCGATCGATAACCGGAAGTAGGAACCGGATGTGGATCCGGAAGTACCTGGTACCGATACATGGTACCAAGATACCTAGATAGTACCTGGTGAGAGTGCCGACCTTGCGGAATCGCTCGACGGATCTGCTACGTGGCAGACACACCGACGAGCGGGCGCGGATCATGGGTCCGCCGTGCTCCATGCTACAATTATCGATTGAACTACTATTATGATTTACAAGTGTCTATTGATCGAGAAGGGACAGAGTACACGGGGAAACAAGTCAACGATTCCAAAAGGCTAAGCTGGTCAGCGACGACTTCTAATAGGTGCAGGGATGTGTGGCGTTAGGACAAGTCATGGCTCTCCAGCTTAGAGTTATGATTTGATAAACTTATTTCCCTGTGAGAGGGTTGGCAGGAGAGTATCGATCGATGAAGAGTGCTGAGTTGGGGGAAGGTCTCAATACCCTGGGGCGATAAGTGATCGGGATGCTGACGGCAGCATCTCTCTGCCATCTCCGCACTCTCTCGATTCGCCCACTCTCTCGTCTCTTCAGAATGCTCCAGTTGTTTCTCCCGCTGCCTCCGCCTACGCGGAGGAGGAACACAGCTGTGTGATGCTGTGGCAGCAGAGAGTCGAGAAAGAGAGAGAGAGAGAGAGAGAGAGAGAGAGAGAGATCAAGGATGCCAACCTTCCCTTCAACCTTCTTTCCCAACCCACCCAATCACCCTTACACCTTGAGATCACGAGTGCGGTATGAGATCAATCGATTGGAATAGCATTCGTTTATACAGAGGACGTCTTGCCTCTAGCAAGAGGCTGACATCGTGGCTACAAGCGAATAAGACACAAATAGAGGCAGTGGGAGGGTGAATAGAAGGGAATCAATCGATCGTCGGGACTGGGCACTCATTTGTTGTTCCACGTGGTGAAGTATTCCCTCGCACGTCGATTGTACCACGAGGGAGTGTCGTTCACTGAGGGAAATTGAGTACAGTACAGCTCTCGCCAGTCCTTGAATCGACGATCCCAATAGGAAGGAGTAAGCCAGTAATTGTGAAGAGTAGAATAATCCATCAGACCTTAAAGTCAATAGACTACAGCGCGAGATTGGACTTGTTCTTTCTCGGGTGGAGCACCGACTAGCGGAGCCCCCGCTAGCGACTACCCGAGGTGGACTGGTACCGGGTCGGGTACCGGGTACCACGCCACCTCCTCCCTACTTCTATCAAGCAATTCAATCTCTCTCACATTCTATTGAAGGAAGAGCGGGCAGAACACGTTAGATGTAGCATATATGCCGTGCTAAACAAGTACCATTTAAATTGTTTTGTAGAGAGGAGCGCGCGAGTTGAGTTCAAAAGCATCACCAGAGAGTGTAGGCACCGTAGCGGTTGACTGTAAGTACAAGAGAGGGGAGGGTCTCGCTGCCCGGTCTTTCTTCCGATCTAAGATCTCTCTGGGGACACTCGATTACCTGCCCTGTACATGGAGAGACCGCGACCGAGCGAAGTCGAGAGGGAGTCCATCACGTACGAACGATAGGGAGTGTAGGCCGAACGGAGATATCGATCGTATGAAGAATCGTAGTAACGACGGTAGTAAGAGGGGTAGTCGTAGTCGTACCTGCAACAACCAATCATTACATCTATCAATATGACGTCATTGCGAGACGTAAGGAAGCTACAGACGAAAAGAGAAGAATTGTATCCTACCCCATAAGATGCAATCTGCCCAGTCTACGATAGAGATCCACCTTAGGCGACACCTCATAGTCATGCCTAAACCTTGCAAAATGACGTCGCCAATGATAATGATAAGACTCACCAGTATCCCTTGTAGCGCGTCCAGTAGGAGCTGTACGGGCTCCAGTAGTACGGGTTGGGCAGACTGTCAGAGTACGAGTAGCGCCTGAGGGAATCAATCGATAATCACAGGTACAGTACACTCATTATTACTTGGGGTAGTAGGTGCTACGGTAGAGCGGGGAGAAGTAGTAGTAGCGATCGTACCAGTAGTCATCGTACTGTAATGCAGTTCTATGTATGGACAGGGTTACGGTAGCGAGCGCTGAGTTAGTCAAATGGCAATCGGAAAAAAAGTCAGGCGCCAACTCAGCGCTCACCCAATTTCCGCCTCTAATGAGTCGGTCGAACCAGTTGGACTCAATCTGCAACGCGTTAACCTACTAATCGATAAATATCAATCGATACTGACCAGTTCGTAGTCTCGTCTGTATCTGTAGGGAGTGTAAGAGCGGATGGAGTGCCACTGGGGCTTGTACTTGTCCGACCATCTGAAGTACTGACCGAGGTCCGGTACGGAATACGTGCGAGACTGTAAGAATTACCTATTGATTACAGTAACCTCAAATTAGTAACGATTGATTACTGTGACTTCAAATCATTATCGATTGATTAAGGTAACTTCGAAGAATTGATTTCGGTAACTTCGAAGTATATCTATTGATTACGGTTACGTCAAAGTATATCGATTGATTACGGTAACAACCAATCATCATTACGTACCAGTAGTGCGGGTCTTGTCTCTGAACGGGCGAGTGCCAATGAAGACTGCGCCCTCACAAGGGGATAATCAGCCATGACTCGAGGGATCGACTCAGACTGATTCTCACCTGGCCGATGCTTACTCTTTTCTCCTCCATCTCCCCCTCATTCCTCTCGTCGTCTCGCCGCTCTCTCACTTCGATCACTCTCTCGTCTGTTTATCTCTCACCGCTCTCGACGTCTCTCGCATTGCCGCACTCTCTCGCCGCCCGATTCCTCGAGGCTGTTCCATCCCCCTCAACTAGAAATAACTGAGAAGTGATAGGGGGAGAGGGGCTTCATGGCATGGAGGGAGAGGCAGGAGAGAGAGAGAGAGAGAGAGAGAGAGAGAGAGAAAAGAGAGAAGCACAGCTGACGAAAACAATGCCGATACACAAGCGAAGACGAGCATGTTGATCGATTCGACACTCACGGATATTTCGAGCCTGTCTTTTGAAAATTACAAGGATCACCGATTTTCAAAGATCATCTATATCTTTCATCACTCATCTGATTAGTCTATTCTTCAATTCTGAAAGATGCATTGCTTTGAAATCATTTCAACGGGTGGTATAACAAGACCCAAACCACCTCTGGTATTTTAGGAATTCACTACTTTGCAATTCGTTTAGTGAGTGTACGAGAGGGGGGAGGACGCACCGGGGTGTCTTGGATACGAAACAGTGGAGCCAACGAGGGGATGGCAAGAGAATGGAAAGAGAAGAGGAGAGGAAGAAGAATAAGAAGAAGAGACAAGAAGCGAAGTCGCACTCACTTATCGTCGTACTCTTCGATGTCGTTGAAGCGAGCTTCACGTCGAGACACCGCGAGGGATATCATACTCGGAACGGCGTCAGTGCCCCTTTCTAACTAACAATATGACTTTATTTTTAAAGGCTAAAGTTTTTCGCTCTTTCTTTCTTGTAAGATGCATTTGTTGATTCGATTATCCCAAATTCAACTATTTGCTATCGTCTTTTCCTCTTGCTTACTAGACTAGACTTTTCTCCTTTAGCATTCGCATCTGTGAAAATCCCTTTCTTCCCACCAGATTCCGTTTTAGACCCTCCGGAAGAGGCCCGAGAGCAGCGAGAGGGGGCATCGCCAATCAGGAAAAGGTCAGGCATTGATCTTTGATCTCTGATTGAGTTACCTAATCAATCTCAGCATAGATCCCACTCGTCCGATGGAATTCTTCGTCGGTCTCAGTCTTCAGAGAGATATAGGCCAAAGGTTGCCAACAAAAACACGTGTGTGCTCTGATCCCCCCAATCTCTAATCCCCTGTTCACCCCCTGAATTTCATCTTGAGAAAGTGTGACTGCGGTGCGAAATCTTACTTTCGACGATGGAGCATTGTCTTTTCAGAGTGAATATCCTCGTCGTCAGCATTCCCAACCACCACGTGTAGACAATCGAGCTGTAGAACAGCTGAGCAAGGAAATCGATCGACTACAGCGACAAAATAAGGAGTTGTTAGACCACGAGAAGGTAGATTTAGCAAGGATTAATTTTGCTAGTTTTAGGGGGAATAGAACAAAAGCACTTCCTTTTGAGTGCCAGTTCGGGAATCTTCCTATTAGTTACACTTCACAAATCGGATTAGAGAGTGTGTTTTTCAGTCGGCAAGGAAGCGACTCGAAGCCAACCAGGACAAACTTCATGAGAGGATCCGCGGAGGCGCTTCGTTAGTCGTTCAGCTAATTACAATTAGTTTTAATTATTTTTAGATTGTTTAACGCGAACACTTACAGTGCCCGGGATGTGGACGAACTCAAGAAGTATGTGGGAGTATACGAGAAAGAGGTGGGACGAGATTGACAAAGGATGACGCAACAGTATTTTCTTTGAGATGGGTAACTACGGTGGCGAGATTAAGAAATTGCGATCGCATTTGGACAAGCAGAACGCCGAATTGGGAAGATTGCAGAAGGAACTGCAGAGTCGACCGCAAGTTGATCCCAATGTGAGCGGAGATTATGACACAGACAGAATATTACTCTCTAATTTATAGCTCACAATTATCAAAAAAAAGTTAGGTTTACATTATTTTTTTGTAAATGGAAGTTAATTATTTACTAATTTGAATAATTTACTGAAACATTTTAGAAAATCGCAAATGCGACGAGTCAAATCGACGGTCGTGTGAAGGAATTGCAAGGGCAGCTCTCCGGTCTGCGACAGTTAATGGATAGACAGCAATCGGAGAGAGACAAGGAGGGACGAGTTTATGCTGAGAAGTGAGAACAATTCTTTGAACACCCCGACAAATAGTGTTCTACCATACACCCCTCCTATTCGAATATACAACATTTAATTTCGATATGATACGTAGGTTATGTTTTTTCTACAATCACATTGAGTAAATTACGCAATTTCAGTTTGTCTCGGATGCAGGAGGCGCTGAGGGCGCAAGACAAGAGTAAAAACGATGGAGTGACGTCACTGGCGAGGAAATTCGATGCCGATAAGGTGAGTAGATTGCCGATAAAATTTTTATTCACGACGTAATAGGGTAAAAAAAAAAAAAAAAAAAAAGATAGAGTGCACCATAATTCTTCAAATCCTGAAAATCGAATAGTTTCCCTGATTTTGCTGTTCCTTGGTTTCCTAATAATTTACGTTTTTCAGCCATTTCCACATGGCTCGCGTAAATAATATTTTAAAAATTCTATTATGTTTATAGGAGAAATTGCAAGACGACAATCGTCGATTGGCTGAGAGATTGAATGCAGCGACGAACGAAGTGTCCAGAGCAGTGCAAGATGTCAACCAGAAGATGAAGGATGAAATGACATCCAGGAACTCACAAGTCGAACAGGTACTGTAATTCGAAATTTCATTGTTTCGAAGAGCGTTATGTCGGCTAAAATGAACGTTTTTTTCTGGAACTCACATTTCACGCTGTTCTTAGTAAACTAGCATAGTCGGTTACTCAATAATGTTTAATTACAATTACAATATTTATCACGTCAGACGATAACGTCAGGTGAGGATGTGGTTTCAGGGGTCAGGATCATTCTTCTCAGAATAGACGGATCATTTCGGCTGGGGTCGGGGTAGAGGATCGGTCTTCTTCCCATTTACATACCATCTTCTTTGAAATTGCTGGAGGAATAGACGAGATCCTTAGGACCATGGACGTAGAAGGAAAGGGGAGGTAACGTGAGGCTGAATGCAGTCCTGACGAACTGGTGACGCATCTTTCTTCCACTTGATTCCACCAAGCTCGAAACATCAATCAAATTGAGAATTAGCGAAACTGGTATCTGAGTAGCCAACATCAAACGGTCATACCCATCCACGGTGACCAGGCCGGCTAGGACGGGGATTCCAATCTTGTCGAGTCGTTGGTAGAAAGACGAGGGGGTCCATGGAACTAGGGAAGTCCCCTCTCCATCAGAGCAAAATGAAGAGGAACCACTCACGACGACTGACAGAAACGAGAATGTTTAATACAGTTGGACAAAAAAGAAGTGAAAGTAAAATTTCTGATTACTGCACAGGCTCTTCGATCGCAAGCGGAGAACCAATCAAAGTTCGAGAGGGATATAATGAAGCAGATGAGCGACCAAATCGTCGCACAGCAGAAACAAATTGAAGCACTCGCCCTCACAATTCAGGTTTTCATCAGTAATTTTTGCAAATCGAAATTCTAGATTGGAAAGAAGTTTTTTTACCGTTCCCCTCTCGTTATGCCTTCTTTCATATTTTTCCTCACAAACAGCACTTTCGCAACCGCTTTAAACAATATTTTCACAATTTCCGCACACTTTCAGTTACTAGTGCACAGTTGCCGCAAATATTTTCCCGATGTTTGGTACGGCGGCGTCATGAATTATGCAGTGTTTACCAGACTTGTTCAGACCGATCGGACAAAGTACAAGGACCGATTTACGAAAGTAAACGAGGCTCTCGCAGCACTCGAACACCATTTGGAATTGGGAAATAAGAAGATTGACAAGATCGTAAATGCAGAGATTCAATCCAGGTACGAAATTTAATCATATTTATGGCACGAACGGCTTCACATTGGGCAAAATAGGATTATTATTGGTTGGAGAATTTAGTAATTGGATGTTTGCTGGTGATATAGATACGAGTGCCACCCAGTAGTTCAACAGATTTCTAAAAATATAATATTTTACACCGAACAGATTTCACGGGGTTCTGTGTTTCCCCGTCGTATTTCTCAGTTTGATCCCCTCTTCTTCTCCCCTTCTCCCCTCGTCTTTCGCAACCGCCTCTTTCTCGTTTCTCTACTTCCACTTCCTATAGTGCGAAGCGAGAGCGTGTATGTGCCGCCATAGCTCAGTCGGTTAGAGCGTGGGTCTAATAAGCCCAAGGTCGCAGGTTCGACCCCTGCTGGCGGCAAACAGTTTTGCTGAATTTTATAAAGGCTTGTCTTCATTAGTAATGATCTTTACTAAAATGCATAATTAATATTTTCGATAATTAATGGAAAATTTTGTCAGGAAACTGCACGAGAAGGGACTGCTTCAGAAGGTTTCCGGTGTTGAGGACAAATTAAATGGTTACATATCTGGAATCAACCGGAGCATCGATGATGTCAAGGCAGGCAAATCGGATGTGAAGCTGCCCAATCTCGATGTTGACGCGGTATATTACTCTTTCTACTCTCTCTCTCTCTCTCTCTCTCTCCCTCTCTCTCTCCATCTTTCCCCCCTAGACGTAATTGGATAATCAGCCTCGATTCTGCACGTCCGAGCTATTTCTGCATGAATATTTTCCGAGAAGTTATTCTTGATATTCTCATGAGAGAGATCTCTCCATCCAATTATCTTTTGTTATCTTTCACTGCTTTAGCTTCGTCGTGAGATGGAATCGATCGCTGCTGACAAGAACAAACTGAGTATGGAGGGATTACTCATGCTGGAGGAGAAGATTTCTGGCATTCAAACTGGTGAGAAAATGAGATGCAATAAGAATTTCCGAAAGATACTTTAAAAACTGAAGAAACGTATGAATTATACAGTTGATAACAATGGAAATATTGAGACGTATTTGAACCAAAATCTATAAATGACCATTGTCGATGGCAAAGATGCCGTCATTGGTATCCATCCATCCCCTTATTCTTCTTCTCCCTCCTGTTTTGACCCCCGCTGATCTCACGTGTCTCACTCTCTGATCTAATCAGTATCTGCCGATTACCGACTAATTTCAAATCAGCCAAAGCGGTAAACACAGCAGCCGAGATCCGATTCTTGCAACGGAGGAGAGAGAGAGCGAGAGAGAAAGAGAGAGAGAGAGAGAGAGAGAGAGAGAGAGAAAGAGAGAGAGAGACCAATTCGTTGCAGGGTTCACTCGAGATAAGAGGGAGGTCGCCGATCGTATCGCCACGATGAATGAGAGTTCCGATGGAATCGGAAAGAAGCAGGAGGAAAAGTGAGTAGGGGAAAGGAAAGGAATGGACAGTTGGATACTCGTGGCTGTGAGAGATAGAAAACAACCTCAGACACATGTGAACTTATTTACTTGTTTAGTAATAACATACAAACAGATGAACTTATTTTTATAGTAGAGTATCCAAACTAGTAAGTTTCCAAGTGTCGAGTGTTTTTCCTAGAGAAATATGTGGTTTTCCAAGACCGTGCCTGGCTTTTAGTAAAGCTGGTGATTACAATGCGGAGGACGACAATTTTCGTTGCAGAGCTGACTCTTTGCGAACGCAGTTGAACAAATTGGACATGCTACACGATGATATGGAGAAGGCTCAGGAGAGAATAAGAGACAAAGTGGAGAGACAGATACCACAGGATGTAAGGGGGGAAGAGGGTTACTGCATCTTGCTGTAGAGCATACTATTTCGTTAGTGTTAAGGTTAGTGTAGTAGGGTTTCTGTATCTTACTGCTACTATGCCTTTACTCATTGGGAAACTGTAGGTAGGTCACTGTATCTTATTGTAGAACTTACTGTACATGTAAAGTTGGGGTTACTGTAGTGTACCATATCGATTGCAGCTGAACGAGCTGTCGGCCAAATCGGATAACATCAAACACCAGATGAACACGAGGATTGATAAGGAGGAGGAGGAAAGGTGAGGGGAAGAAATGGGGAGGAGAGTTTAAAACTCTAATAATGCCCGAAAGTGCAAGAAACATCGAGATTTCTCTTCTGGCACACTCATTAACATTAGAGTTTCAATTTTCCGACTCGTAATATCGAAATTACCATTGGTTCTTAGTGAGAGAGGAGGATTCTTTCGATGATTGTGAATTTGAGTGAATCCAGAATAAATTAAGATATTTGGCGATTCGCGAGTTGCAAGAGGCCTTTTCGAAGCTGCAGCAGTCGACGATCGCAGGGCGAGGAAGTAGTGCGACTGTGAGAGAACCATCGGGACACACTGAGGTATCCATGTTTTTTTGAAAACTATTTTGAAATATTTTTGTTCTAAATTGCATAGTTGATTAGTAGATTCATCCTCAGCGGCGAGGCCGCGTGGATCCATGTTCCCCAGTTCCTATTAGTAACGAACGTACTACCGTAGTAATATTGTGCGAGCGTACTGTTCTCCCACAAGCCCAGCTCGAAGACGGGAAGCACCTTTACCTTTACCTTTAACTTTACTGAACTGATTAATCTTTCTGAACCCTTCATTTCAATCTTCAGTCGATGCGTCGCGACGTGGACGAATGCAAGGTTGCAATCAAGAAATTGGCCGAGTCCATCGCCACCGTCAAGAATGTGCTCGATAAGAAGATCAACACTGAAATTCGACAGGTCAGCGAAACCCCCCCTCTCTCTCTCTCAATTTGTCCTCTGGGCGACAAACCGTGGTCGTCTAGAGATCTCGAAGATTGTAGGGCGGAAGCCACAATTGCTACGGCCGTCCAATTTGTAGCTGTGTTTGGTAGTGCGTATTGTGTGGCTACGAAAAGGAGAGATATTGTATTTGTAATATCGCCCTTTCACTCCAATTTCCTCCAGAGAGAACACGATGTGGCGACGATAAACTCAAGATTGAACAACGTCAACACAGCGAGAGACACGACCAGAAGCGATTATTGATCTTTAATATTATTATTATTCGAATAATATTATTATTACTATTACGTTTCCGTGATTGACAGGAAAGCGCCCACGTAGTGTCTTTCCTAATTGGAAAAAAGGTAACCAAGTCAGACGCCTTTTCCCAATTATAAAGCACACTACGCGGTCGCTTTTCTGACAAAGCTAACATTGTATGATTATTCCCTCTCTTCTTTGTGACCTGATAGCCCTATCGCTCTGTTTTTTTTCTCAAAGAATGATTACAAAACCGCCCTCATATTCGTTTTATTAGCCCCATGATTCAACTGATTCTCATAGATTCATCCAATATTATGTGTGTTCTTGTGATCTCATAATTTTGTGATCTCATAATGTCTTGTCATGTGTGAACTTCTCCAATGAAATCGTCATCACTTATTTATCTTCTAAATCTTCAGTCTACGATACTTCCATTACTGTATATACTGTAACTCTAGAGGAACAACAAAACACTGCTTAACGATTCTACTACTTCGACCGATAATTCTAATAAGGCGTCGCATGACGAAATTTTGGGTTGGCAAAAAAATGAAAATTGTAACGTCGTTTTGCACAACGGGATTGGATTCAACTGGGAAATCGATTGACAATTGAAAACCGTTTGGGAGAAGTTTGGGTACCAGATTTGAGGGGGACGGAGAAATACAACAAACAACGATTCAACAGAGGAAAAGGGGGAAGGCGAGCCGAGCCGGGTTTTGGCCGAGCGGAGCGCAAACAACAACTTTTCGTGAACTCCGAAGGGAGAAGAGTGAGAACCCCTCCGAACGAATTTAGAGGAAGGAAGGAGAAGAAGAAGGAGGAAGAGGAGGAGGAACAAACTAGAAACACGTGGTCAACGACAACCGAAGTTGAGATGGGGACAGGACGTTATCAAACTGCCTTTTAGAAACTCTGAAACATTCTTTCCTGGTTTTGTTACGTTTCAGAACATTTAGAAACTTGTATATTTTCGAGTTCCTAAACAGCAGTTTCAAAACGTACCTCACCGTTGAGGGGACTCCCTAGAGAGAGAGAAACGAGAGAGAGATGAACGAAGTGTTACTTGTATGTACAAGGTACGACGACGGAATTGGGAAGAAGACGCTGAGATGAGGGGACAAATTACACCAGAGATGGAAGGGAGAGAGGGGAAGAACATTACTTGGGTGGACAGGGGGGATTACACGTTTCGGAGATGGTTGGGATCAGTGAGGAAGAGAGAGAGAGAGAGAGAGAGACTCTCTCTCTCTTGCTATATAGCTCGTCGAGAAGAGGGCATTCTATATGTACAAGTAGCTGAGAGAGATCAAAGATAATCGTCTCTTCATAGTCTCAATTGGAGTACGGGTTCTCCGCCAGAGTAGGACGATCCGCCCGCTCGTTGGTAGAGGTCGACACATTGTTGGGCCGTCATTTGAGTGTTAACGAAGAGCTGACGATCGACGGGAACGGCTGAAATTTAATCAAATTAACATATTTTTAAAAAGTTAAAAAGTCTTTGTATTTGTTCCTAATATTAACTCTAATATGGACTTTCTTGCAATTTTTAAGATCTTCAGACCCCTTTTTTGCCCTAGACGATCTCTGTAAGATGTGTTCTCGGGTTGGTCCCTGTGCTCCCTCTACTCGTCTACTTCTTGTCCCCCTTCTCAATACAATGTCGTTCTCTTCCGTTCTCTCTCTCACTCTTTTCCTTCTCACACAGTCTCCATTTTCACGGAAACAAATGGATGAGAGAGAGATCTACTCTCTCTCTCCATTAGATGCTTCTTCCCCCACTCTCTCTCTCTGGATCCGAGTCAACAAAGGCCAAAAATAGAGGGCAAAGGAGGAAGAGGGAAGAGAATCTCTCTCTCTCTCTATGTTTGGTCAGCGTGAATATCGAGACGAAGACACAATTAGCGTCCCTCTCTCTCTGTCCTACTCACCAACGATTCTGAATACTTTTCTCCTTTACTCGAAGATTGCCCATAAGAGGTTCACAACTTCCTCCCCTTACTCTCTTTCTCTCTCTCTCTCTCTCTCTCTCTCTCTCTCTCTTTCTCTCTCTCTCTCCTCAATCTCTTTCTACTCCTTTGCCCCGTTCACATTTTCTCTGAACAAACTCAGCATAATGTTTGCCTATGGCACGGGGGGTCAGATCTCTCTCTCTCTCCCTCGTCTCGCAATATTCTTTTTTCTCCCTTCTCTCTCTCTCTCTACTCACACAATCTTACCGCACGATACTCGTGTATCGCCTGAGAGATACGGAGAGAGAGAGGGAGAGAGAGAGACGGAGTCTATTCTCAGCCTCGAGACAGTTTGCCAAACCTTCTTTCGTTTGCGAACTTTCCGAGTGAGCGCGCACGCTATTCTGTTTAGACGACGGCGGAGAGAAAAAAACGAATTGAGAGAGAAACAGAGATCGACAAAATGGCAAGGAGAATGGGAGAGTAACTAAGGGGAACAGGGAGAGAGAGAGAGAGAGAGAGAGAGAGAGATTGGAAAGTAACTGACTCTGGCCGAAGAGAGAAGAGGAGTTGTTGGAATACGAGGAGGCAGAAGAGAACATCGATTCCTGAAATATGTGGAGTTCCGATAGGTCGGTATGCGATAGATATGGTAGTTAGGGATGCAATTTCGGTATTCTGCCTTTTCGGCGAGTCACCGAAATTTTTTTGGTAAGGCGACGAGACTCCGCCAGAGGGTATGCCCAATACCGAGTTGGCATCCCTATTGGTAGGTCTCTCTCTCTCTCTCTGATTGCTGTACCTGGCCGGATCCCCGATTCAGCGAAGTGTTGTTGCCTAGAGGACAGGCACGGAAGCAGTCAGTCGACAGCATTGTGAAGGAAATTCTGGAAGAGAGAGAGATTGAGAAAAGTCTGGGGGAGGAAGATGGAACATATGGTGAAAGAGAGAGAGAGCAGATAAAAAATGGGAGGCTGAATAACGATGGAAATGGACGGGAGGGTCGGAGTGCGCCGCATAATCTAGTACTTCTTATCACTCTGTCGAGAGGGGAGAAAGAGATGAAGAGAGAGAGAGAGAGAGAGAGAGAGAGAGAGAGAGAGTAGAAGAGTGATGCAAAAGACGTCGTTGTGCAATCGGTGTGATAACGACGGTTTCCAACGGCACTTTCCGGCGTTTGCTCATAGTTGAGAGTCAACGTGGTTGTTTTGCGGGACGAAGGTGATAAGGGGGGAGGTTGCGAAGGGTCTTGAGAGAGAGAGAGAGAGAGAGAGAGAGTGTTTGACCAGTGAGTCGACACACGGGCGCTCATCTAAAGGCAGAGCGGGTGAATATCAAAGACCCCTTCCCCTCTTCTCTCTTCTGTACGTGTTGGAGGGAGGGGCGGAGTCTCGCGTGTTCCCGTGAGGAGAGAGAGAAGAGAGAAACGAGAGTGAGTGAGAGAGTGTGGAGAGAGGAGAGAGAACAGAGATGACAGACGGAAAACAGCCAAGTTCTCGAGTGAGAGAGAGAGAAGAGAGAGAGATGAGGGAGGGAGTAATCACTCAGAGTGTAGAAGATCGCGACAATAGAGAAGAGAGAGAGAAGCCAATATCCAGTGATGGAATCTCTCTAGCTGTTGTCTGTCCACTCAATAATTGATCGTCGAGAGGACGTGGGAGGGGGATACTGTAAGAGAATAAACAAGGGAGGCGGACGGGATCGAGTAGCCGACGCTTTCTAGAACTCACGAGAGTCATTTCTCATTCCCGCGCACGCTTTGTCGTTGGTTGTGGGACACGTCAACAAGGAGAGACTCGGAAAGAAGACGAAGAAGACGTTGTTTTTGGAACGGAACGTCGAGCAGAGAAGCGACGAGAGAGTGTGTGAAAGTGAGAGACGCAGAGAAAGAGGTTTGAGAACCGCGTTGAAAACAGAGTGGAGAAGGAGGAGGAATAATCAGATTACTCGAGAGAGATTGGGAGGGAGAGATTTGAGAGAAGAAGGAGGAGGACAGTTAAAGTAGGTCAGAGAAGGGACAAAACATGTGTATTTGGATCGAGTGACGACGAATTACGGCGATTGTTACAGAACACAACACGAGATTTGTAGGAGAGAGAGAGAGAAAGAAAGTTCACCAACTTGATTGAGAGACTTTCGAAAACTAACTAACGAATTCAGCAGAGAGAGAGAGAGAAAGAGAGAGAGAGAGAGAGAGAGAGAGAGAGAGAGAATTACTGGGCAGTTTATCACAAAAAGCCAGTCCGCTAGACCGAGTATAGTGTAAATACAACTGGCGCATTGAATCTCAACAATTTGGAATTTGTATGATATCCTTAGCGGGGGTAAAAAGAGAGAAGAATGGAAGTGAGAATAAAGCGATGTTGTGAGCTGCTGAGATACACCATCCACAAATAAGGCTAGTATTACGGTATACGGGATTACGGTAGGGTAAAGTACGGGCGTCGGTTCGGTGTTGGGTATACCCTCTGGCAGTCCCTTTTGCTCTGACTCTCTGCTTCTTATTGGCGGTATAACCGGCCTCTCGCGCCAAATGTCGGGATACGAACACCGAACCGGCATACAATGTAAAGTCATACTATATCGATAATCTATGAGAGTTGATGGAACAGGGGCGGATGTAGTCTGTATGACAAGTGAGAAGAAGATGGTCTATATGAGTAAGTCAATCCAAGTTATTTAAATAAATATAGTAATCCAAATAAGGGGGGCGAGATATATGATATCCAAAGATAAGATTTCACCGTTACAAAATGAGTCATAGTTGCCAGGTGTGATGAAAAACTAATGAAATAGAGAGAAAGAAGGGGATTTGTCCGACAGCTGTTTTCGTGTGGAAGAGAGCGATAAAAGAAGAAGTTGGTGAGAGTTGAACAGGTGATTGGAAGGAGAGAAATACGGGAGAAGAGAAAGAAGGGAAGAAGAAGAAGATTCGAGAACTTGAGAAGGCCTCCTCGTCAAAAGAGAGGGAGGAAGGAGAGAGAGAGAGAGAGAGAAAGAGAGACGAGGAAGGCGTGAATAATGCAGTGTGGGGCAGAGGCAGAAGAAGAAGGAGGCATTGTGAGTCTCTCCTTTCCTTTCCTCTCAAATAAGCGGGTTTTGTCGGTTGGTTTCCTCTCCGAGTGTCGGTGGATAAGAGGAATTCTCGAACGGCGAAGAGAATTCGGAAGAATTCTTAGCAATCGTCGCTCTCTGATACTCGCAACCTCCATTGCGAAGGAAGAGAAGTTCACCAGAGGGAGAAATGGAGCATGATGTCATCCCGAGAATGTCCGTTACCTGAGAATGAAGACATTTATAGAGGGGAGTGATTTCAAAAGAGGAATGATTATTGTTGAGAGGCTTTTCAAAAGAGAAAGATAAATTATTATCAGCCTAGTTGATTGCACAATGTTCAGAGTGATGAGTAATGAGCGTATTTCCGAAAGGATCATTTTACAGGAGCAAAACAATCATAGCAAACGCTTTTCTGGCACAAAACTACTCCGAATTCCTATCAAATATAGTGTTTGCTAATAGAAATTACCTTGAGAACATTAGCAGAACACTTCTTTCTCGGGTTGATCAACGAGAAGAGAGTGACGTTCCCTTGATTCGTCAGAATCGCCGCGAAGAGCTCATCGACGTGACCATCTAAACAATTTTTCAATTTTTTCCCTGAGATTTTTTTCTCTTCTTCTTCTCCTTTTCCCCATAAACATTCGATCTTTCGATTTGTCAACCATCAGAGATCGAAAAGCGCGTGGTGAGTTTACTTTTGAAAGAGATAATCAGATGGAAGGTGAGAATTTGTGAGAAGTTTGTGTACTTTTCTACTATTTCTCTCTTTTGCTCTTCGGTCTCCTCTAAATTCTCGTAACTGCTTATCTTCTTTTTCTTCTTTTCTCCGCCTTCAAACCCAATCATTTCGGTCGCCCGCCCGGCTTTTTACTGCTACTGCACATCGTTGCGTTTCCTATCGGTTTTGTGCACTTTCTCGAGGTTCTTGCGATAAATCGCGAGTCGCCAGAGAGAGAGAGAGAGAACTCTCTGAACAAATTGGATGAGAACATGAGAGAGATGCTCTTGACGAAATAATCGAATTTGTCAAGAAAAAGTAGGGCAGTTGTTCGAATGGGTGGTAGAACATCGGCGAGCTTAGTCACATCCGTCCTCTCTCTCTCTCTCTCTCTCTCTCTCTCTCTCTCTCTCGAGTCATCGATGAGACGACAGTAATTGGGACGACGGAGGGACGAACACACAAATAGACGCCCTCTGTGTGTCATGGAGAGCGCGTGATCCAACTAATGGGAAACACCTCAAAATAAGAGAAGAACGAATTCTGCCTGGGAATCACGAGAGACAACTTCGAAAGCCCCATAAAAAGCCGGAAAACATCGTAAAGTTAAATCGAAAATATGTTTTCCCACGAGAGAAGTTAAAGAGTGCGCGAAATCCCTTACCACTTTCAGGTCATAACAAACAGATAATATAGTACTGGACACTGTGCTCTTTGTAGGATATAGTATGTTCTGCGCTGTGCGTGTTCTACATTATGCTCGGTAAGTTATGTTATGCATAATGAGTAATTCCTGGGCAGAAGCGGAAAAGAAGTTCTGGTTGGTCATCGGTGAAAATGGCTTCATTTCAGGAACAGCCCTTGTTCATCTTCCTACAGTGAGTCTCCCTATACCATGGCGAGAAGCCTACAAGAACATAACTGACCATTGGAGCTGGCCAATTTGACGAGTGCTCCCTTTCTGATTCTTTCTCCCTCCATTGCCGTCACTTTGTACTTGTATCGACTGTTCTTCAACGACGGCAAAGTGTACGCTCGAATTTGTTCCTCAGTGAAAACGAGCAGACGATTACCAGAGATCGGAAACTGCAATTTCCCCTTTGTGAAATTATAATTTGAATTTAAGTAATTTCCGGTCCATCTCAAATATTGAAAGTTCAAGTAGAACTTCCGCCTTGCCTGGCCAATATTACAGCGGAATGAATTTCATATCTGCGACAATATCTGTGTGCTGTGTAGATTCGAACGCCGTGCTCTATTTCCACCCCGTTTATCGGTAGTTCCAATCAGGTATTGGGGTAGGGGAGATTCCCATTCTACTCTGTGTTTCTGTGTATTGCGTAATCGTCTGCTTTCCTCTTCTCTCTCCTCCTCTTCCATTCCACTTTCAATTTCGCCGGACGCGCGCGAGATTTTTCCCTCAACTGCATGACGAAATGGCCGTTCCCCACCCATTTTCACCCCCCGTTTCCATCTCCTGACTTCGCTACTCAAGGTCAGGATGGGAGAGAGAGAGACTGAGATCAGAGAAGAACACAGGAGAGGAAAAGGGGAAGGGAAGTAGTGACCACACGGAATGCATGGACATTAATCACTGTGGTAAAGTGAGAAGACGAAAAAAGAAGGGGAAAGGTGAGACTCGGAATCTCTCTCTCTCTCTCTCTCTCTCTCTTCGGTCGACCTTTGCTCCCGGTCGATGAACGTATCACTCCATTTCATCAGTCAGCAAAATACGAGGGAAAGGGGGGATGTTATTCCAGACACGTTTGCAGATCCGACTATTTACATCGAGTTATCTCACGTGCCCTCTGCTGACCTCTCATTTCTCATCTGGGAGATAGGGAGTAAACATGTTTTGACCTTTCCTCTCTCTCTCCTCCCACTCTTTCTGTTTCGCTGCGCCTCAGTCGGGCTTTTTATCTCGTCTTCTTCCGTCTTCTTTTTCTTATCTCAACTCCAGTGGCTAACCTTGACACGGGAAACACATGACATTACTCGCGAGTTTAGTGTGAAGAGAGAGAGATTCGCTCGGGGAGAGAGAACAGTACAAGAGAATTTGGTCGTTCTGAGAATCGAGATCATGTAGATCATTCATTGGTCTTTCAGTCTCGTGAGCCCTCCCCATGCCCTCCATATGCGAGTCATATGCCCATTATTCCCCCCTCTCTTTTGTCCATTTCCCCCCAAAGTACATATGAGAAAATTCTGCCGAGGAGGGAAGGGAATGTCCTTCCATGTGCCCCGTCGATTCACAAAGAACACGAGGGAGAGGGAGAGAGGGCACAGACAGAAATTGGGGAAGGGGGAAGGGAAATGGAATGGAATATCACGAGAAATAGAGGAGATGGCAGTAGAACTCAAATAAGGGATCGAGTTTTGGGTTTCCCCCTTGAGTGATATCATGTGTAGGGCTCAAGTTTCAGCCGTGCCCCTGGATTTTGTCAGTTTCCGGCGCAGTGTCAGCTGGTTATTGAGACGCCGCGGCTTTTCTTGTAAAGAGGGTCGAAGGACCGATATAGGCTTCCCATGCCTAATCATCAATCAAGCGCAAAAACGACAATTTCTGATGAAACAGATGATGTGGCTTAGAAGCCGTGGAGAGATTTTAGTGTGATTACACTATTTCAACACGCCATGTTAGAATAGTAAGGCATCCCTTTATCTGGAATTTAACTGAACCATTTCAGAAAGAATTTGGGTTACTTGTAGTCTGAGCAGCCCGTTGTAGTATTACTATCTATTTGGATATATGAGAACGTCTGTCTGTCTTTGTTATGATTCCCTCCGTTGTTAGCCGTACAAGTGGCACGGCGTTTTGGCGGGAACAATTTTGATCGGCTCTCGTAATTTCCCTTCGAGAGAATCAGGGGATTGGCAAAATGCCAGCACACAGGCTCTCTCACTTTCTCTTCTCTCTCGCTGACCCCTTCCCTTGACTCTCTTTTGATCTACCTCTCTCCTACACCCCCTGTAAAATGCCGTGAGTGGATAATCGAACCTTTGCGAAGGGATCGGCTTGAATGAGAATGTTGATGATTGGAGCGCCGTGGTCGAGACGAATATCACGGATGAGACGACACGATTCCTCCGGCTTTTCTCTGAATTTATTTTATTTTATTTTATTTACCGTACACCACGTTGAATTGCGATCTCGTATTAATCAGTTTCCTTCATGGCTTCTCCTTGTAAATGAGATTTAAAAACTATCATTTATCAGTTATCCATATCGTTTTTTGTTAAGCAGATTGACGCGGAGTTTGGATACGACTCTATTCATAGCTTTTCTTTGAAGGAGCATTTTTTCTTGTTGAACTATATTACACAGCTTTTTTGCATTAGTTCCTTGGCTTCAATAAATCGGATAGACTTCGGGAAAGAAAGACGATTTTTTACTACGTAAAAAAGTTGATGTTCGATTTTTGATCTGATAAAATCTCGGAAAAGAGGTCGCATTGCATTCATACTACAGCGATGAGGGTGAGGAATGTGTGATTCAAAGGAGAGATGACTATGAAAACAAGGGACGATCGAAGGTTGGCAATATTTATGTTGCTGTAAGAATGAATAATTGTGATAGGAATGCGAACAAAATGCGCCTTTCAGAATCTGAAAACTATGTATCTCCGCAAGCGAATGCAAACATAACTCTACCTAAAAAACATTTTGAAAAAACTCGACATAGTTGAACCCTAACTCCCTATAGTGTTATGGTATGTTAAATTAACTAACTAGTAAATCAATATTTGGATTGTGCCGTACCTGGGTGCAATGACGTAGCAGAGAATTCGTCCTCCATTGGATCCAACCCATAGACAATCAGAGGGAATCGTGTTAGAGACCATCGACGCCTTGGAGAATGTGAGCACTCGAATGAGCCACGTTGGCTGCTCCGCTAAATAGCAAAATCCATTTTCGGAATGCAATCAACTAGTCGATCTGTATGAGTTGTTCAAAGGATTGCTTGCGCACTCAGAAAAATGATAGTATTTTTTAATTATCATGTTAGTTATAGTGGGCTTATTGCTAGTAATATTTTACTATCATGTGCCCACCATGACTATCATGATAGTTAAAAACTACTATCATTTTTCTGAGTGTAGTTGTCCAATACCATTTTTTTCCTATACCAATACTATTCCTTCCAATACTTATCTCTCTCTCTCTAATTCAATTACCGTCTATGGCAAATTCAATCAATGACAATTGAATTAGAAAGATAATTGAAAAAATACTGTCATGAAACGAGGATAAAAGAGTAGGGATACATTACTGTAATAGAGGGTAAATGGTAAATAATGTTAACATACGACTTGGTCTCTCGCTTCTCGCTTCGATCTTTCTCTCCACTGGTCTCACTGCCTCATCGTCATCTTCATCATGATCTCCCACTCCATTGAGGGCACGGACGGGAGTCGAGTGGGGAGTTCGACTCTGCAAGGTTATCATTTGCATTCAATTGTTGAAGCTAATATAATGCTTCTTTCACTACCATAGATATGCAATATTACACTGTATTATACCACAAACTGTTTCGTCACAACGTTCATGAAATGTTCAAAGATGTACGTGGGATCTTGTTTTACTGATCAGAAGTAGGATGAGATTAGGTGGACAGCTAAACACTATAATTCAAAGCAACAATCACTTACCGAGTTTTCATTGCTGCTACTCGGTCCCTCTCCACTTCCACTGGGTCCATTCGTTCCGTTCGCAGTCATCGTCGCTCTCGTTGGATTCTTCTTCTTCCGTCGGAACGACTGACGAATCGACTTCTTCATGCTCTTGAAGCGGGACAACGCGTCGTCCAGAGCGCCCGCCTCGAGCAGATCTGAGAGAATGGGGTAGGTAAAGAACAATAAAGACCACTTTTTCCAGGATATCTTTTTCTTTTCCTGGATAAAGAGACACTGTATACTGAACATGTTAGTCTGAAAAGATTGCATTTTTGGGATTCTTCGGTTCAGTTGGGAGGGTGTGCTGCACACCTTGTCCCGAGCACAACGAGCAGTTCACGAGGATGGATTTGCTTCGAATGTCGACTACGAGAAATCCGAATTCGTTCGCTGCAGCGACGAGACCACGAGAAGAAAGAATGGATACGGCTGTGACGGAAGTAGAGGGACGCAGTTGCATGTAGTGACTGAACGACGCATTTTGGATATTCTTTTTTTAAATTAGTTTAATCACTTTTGTCTCTTTATTTGTTTTATGTCAAATTTCATTAGAATTTGTCATCGCTTTTTTCTTGTTGAGAAAATAGGGAATTTTTAAAATATCCAGAGTAGACTGCCTCTCACCTCTCATTCGACTCTCCGACCGTGTATGGCTGATATCCAACTTCGTATTGTATTTGCTTGTCTCTCACTCTCAATGGCTGACATCGATTGACGTGAGCCGGCAATTTGTCCATATCTACTAGTGGAGGATCAATGGCACCGCGAGGAACCGTCTTCTGTAATGACAATTACTAATTAGTTTTTTAATTACCTATCGAAATTTTAATTACTGATCCCTTGCCTTGGCCGAATCTGCAATATGGTAGACGAGAATCTGTCCTCCTCTTCCTCCGACTACAATTTGTCCCGATGAAGCATCGAATGCAATCTTCTGCACTGACAATCGATGGTCGTCACAGAAGGGATCGTATTCCCCTAGCTGCAATTGATCTTTGATATTTGGTTTCGTGTTTGACTGATAAAATAAACCCTTTATTATGATGACATTCTTACTTAAGGTCTTTAATTTCAGGGACTCTACGGACAGTGGAGATCCGTGCGCATCAAAATTTCGACGTCACTGCTACAGTATAGTCATCATTCTTTGATCGTTTCGGTGCTCACCAACCCGCCGCGGGCGTCAATATGTATACTCCTAATCTTATCTGAATACACAGAAACGTCTCTCCGAGGTCATTCCAGGTTGTTTTCATCTACGAATAGAGGATAGACACTTTGTCCCAATGATCCCTTTCCACTTCCCTATTTGTCTTCCAGCAGTCACCATTCTTCCCTCCGTCCCACTCGTACTTTCCTGTGGATAACAACACAAAGTACTCCCCCTCCCCACTTCTCCCCTCCCCCTCCCCCCTCTCTCGCCAAGCCCAGGGATAGCATACACACTCTCCCGCTCCTCTCTCGCCCGCTTCCGTAGCGCAGTAGGCAGCGCGTCAGTCTCATAATCTGAAGGTCGTGAGTTCGAGCCTCACCGGGAGCAATGTTTTTGCCGCATTTTTGCCGACCTCACCTTGTAGAATGGAGGCCATTCGGCGGTCGGATTGCCGTCGGACGAGTCAGAATCGTAGAGGGAATCGCGCGCCGGGCGTTCCGTCTGTTCAAATATTCAATTTTATTATGAAAACAGACAGAAAAGGAGAAAATTTCCTAAACTCTCCAAGGCTTGAAAGCGAAAGATGATTGCAGATAATAATCTACCATCATAGTTTGTTCGTCTTCTCGGAATCCGAAGAATTCCTTGGAAGTCTTGATTGAGAGCAGCAATTTCATCGTCAATTCGCCCGCTGCCCAAACTCGAATCATTCCATTCTCGTGACTGCAATTTTTTTCTGAGAATTGATTAATAATTAGCTAATTGAGCAAGTCTAATTATCTTTGTAAGCCTTTATATTCGTCGCCGAAATGAGAAAACAATACGAAATACATCGAAAAGAGTGGAAAAATAACGACTGGGAGGCGCTTTTGATCTCATACGACCAGCTTACAGAAAGTGTTTGTCGACAAAAAAGAAATCACTAGCGTACTTTTTCATGTAGATTTCAAAAATGAAATAAACTCACCGTCCGTCGATGAAAAAAAAATTAAAATTTTTTTTTATTTTTTCAAATCAAAATAAAAAATTCGTGATAGAGGTAGAGACAAAGTGTCAACATGAAAAATACTCATCTCCACGCAAGCTTTCGGAAAATATAGCTTTTAAAGAGTTTTCGATTAGTTTTTCAAAAAAATCCATTTTTGGGTTTTTGACACCTGTTGAAACATATATCAGCCGGTTTGACCGGAGACAATTTTAAGGCGCATTTTCGGACTCTACACATCAACTTTACCCTTGGGCCACCTTTTCAGCATGGGCCAATGTTTCGCTAGTACGGACCAATTTCGATCCTGTCAGATAGTGTCTGATAAGCACGGTTCTCTACCGTACCCAGTAAGCAGCAATTGTCTGCTGTCTTCTCCTGCAGACACTGTCAGATGTCTCATTTCTTCGTTCCCAGAAATAAACGGCCATTTCCGGCCAGAGAATCTGTTCCCAGAGGCGAATTCAGCATCGCTTGCCTGACAAAAACAGCTTTTATTATTTTTTTTAATTTTGAAATTGCCAACTACGGATTTTTCTCATATTTTCAAAAAAAATCCCCCGAATCTTAGGAAGATACTTCCGAAATTCTCCATGTGCAAGGCAATTACTTCTTACATTATGTGGTTTAATCTGTGTCAGATTGTGCGATTTTCGTGCTCTCATCGTTCTTTCTTTTTCACCTTATGGATCTCCTTCCACACGTGTTCTTCCACTTGTGCACACAAAGTGGAAGTTGTGATCTGCGAGAAGTGAAGGGAGTGCAGATACAGAAGTGGAACCTGCAACGAAATTCAATTAAATTTCGCAATGAATACGCGCCGCTGGCAATTCAATAAAAGCGCTGAGCCAATATTGAAATCGACACGCATTGGTGAACATCGGGATCAGGAGCATTTTCGATTCCGTTTTTTTAATGATTGAATAGAATCGATTAATGAAATCGGGACTGATACAGTATACCGACCTCTCTCCAGTTCTTGTCCGACAGATCAACCATGAGAAACTCCTGCTCACACAGAATGAGCACGTAGCCAGTGAGGTGGTAGTCGCTCTCTGATTATATATATTCGTCGATATATCAAGAATTTTACAACTTAAAAAATGTATAATTTCTTTTAAAAGTTTTTGCATTTTCAAAACAACGAGTTACGGTAGCAACGGCACCACAATTATTATACCAACAAATTTCATAAATTAATGCTGCGTACATTGCTCGTGGAATGTGCCAAACGAGAATTCCTTTTTTTAGACAGAATTGACTCATCTTAGCAAATTTAAACACATCGTGCTTTTCGGAGATAGTAGACGCACCGTTCCGAGTTAATCGAATTAAAATGGAAGTAATGGGAAAACATAATTATAAAAATTATGTTTTCCTATTAGATACCATTGAGAGAGAACACTAAATTATAATATTTTTGCAGCTTCCTGGTCTCCTTAACCCCTACGTGATTTTACGATGGCGCAAAAAGCATTTACATTTCGCAGTTCACTTTTATTGGGTATCGTAGCTGGAATTTTATTACCTATCTCAGCAAAGATTTTATTAGGTACCGTAGCTCGGGTTTATTAGCTATCTTACCCAAAGCTACCGTATCTAATTGTGTAAATATCGACTCACTTTTATAATCGTTTGTCTCGCTCACGAGGGCGAAATCGATGAGAGGAGAAGAAAAGTCGAAGACGCATACTCGGCTTCCTCTCTTGAGAGTGAGCGTGTATCGATCACCGTAGGAAAGACGAGGAAGACCACCGGAGAATATGAGAGTGTCGCCCCTGAAAGTATTCTCGGATCACCCGGTGTCCAGCTAGGAATATGAGAGACTATCTGAGTGGGTCGACATATTTGTTCAGAGACCTGGCACTGGGCTAAATTTCCGATGAGATCATATCAATGCTATAAATTAGTGCATCATGTGAGAAATACGGATCCACCAAAAAATTAGTTCAAAAATGCATTTACGCCTCAGGGCATGAAAACGAGTGAAAATGACGTCACCAACAAATTTTGTCAATTTGAATTGAATCGCTTCGTACAGTACATTGATGGCACAATATTCCACTAACAGGGAATTGTTCAACGAACGAGCGGTGTCTGTCATATGAGAAAATTCATTTATTTCGAACTCCCACCACGATGTGTCCTCATACGTAGCGGGATTACGGTAGTTTGCCAATTCTTGCCCTTTTAAAATGTTGTTGATGATTTTCGTTTTGTTTTATCGATTGCTGGTTATATTGCTTTGTGATTATTCGTACATTCAGCTGTCAACTACCGGAGATCGCGGATGTCGGTGGAAAAGGATCTCGCGAATGCGCTGTGAGTCCGTTTTTGCTAGTCAAAGATAGTGTTAGATTATTTTTATGTTGATCATTTGGCATTCCATAGCAGGCTGCCGGTACTACTCAAGCCGACTTACGCTGAAGTCGTGAATGGAGTCAGACGGAAAATACGGAGGTATGATATTGGTCTTGCCCTTGTCGTACTCATTACTATAAGGGTAATAGTTTATGTGTTGCAGCTCCCTGTTGATCACGTCGCCGCGCGCCCGCCCACCAGTCTTGCAAGAAGAGGTCGAGGAGCACATGGACACAACGGAGACGTACGTTAGAGGAATTTTAATATTGAAATTATTATTTTTTTAACAATTGGCTACCTTCAGTCCTGCTCCGCCATCTCGAAGACCTTCTATGACGGCTTCCGCCCTAGCAGAGTGGCGAGAAAAGTATGTATCAGAATCCGGATTATTGTAAACAAATTGAACCTCCTTGTATGAGATTGTTAAATATTAATAAAAAAAGTCTAACTTCAGTGCCGATGCGCGGGCGACACCATCTTCAACACAAGAAGAGGTTGTTGAAATGGAAGAGGAGGAGGAGGAGAACAGTGAGAATGGACAAAGGTAAATAACAATGAACTTGATATTTCTGACGGTTTCAAAATATGCATGTAAAAATAAGCGAAAAGGAAGATAATTGGCTAAACATACGTTGTAAAACTATGTATTTAAATAAATAGTTGAAAATAAAGTATGATTTTATGTAGGCGTGGAATCTCCATGTATCAGACTATAGAATTTGGCTATACAATTTGACTGCAGTGAGAAGTAGCATAAGAAGTCTGTCGACATTAAAGAAGAGAATGAACCAATTGAGAAAGAGAAGGAGGAGAATAAACGAATTGAGAAAGAGAAGGAGGAGAGCAGAAGTGATATTGGGGAAAGGTAAATGATAAAGTTGATATTACGGCCGGTTTTACAATAATCACGTTTAAAAATATACGGAAATATCGATAAATATACATTGTAATGTTATTTATTTAAATAAGTAATGTTAAATGTAGTATGTTTCTATGTGGACGTGCTGTTTCGGAATGTCCATCTATCCGCTAAGATTTAAACAAGTGATGGTAATTTCAGGAACCAATCTGGTTCTGCTGTGTTAAAATCGAGTGTTGGAACTTTGAATGAGAAGACGACGTCAAAGAAAAGATTCGAGGCGATCCCCAGCGGAATTCACCGTATTAGGTTGGTTTATTTATTTCTTAGTCAATACGCCATACTTCGCATTTCACAGAAAGTATGTCGTTCACGGCCCTCACCAGTCGTCACTCCAGTCTGCAAGAAAAGGAAGACCGAGTGAAGGCCGAGAATGGAATGGTCGTCTCACGTGGGGGTGAGTAATATTTGAACAGCAACAGTAATATTTAAACAACCCTGCGATGATAATAGTTGGGGAAAAGAGCTAATTGCAGCAACGCTGTGATCCTGGGAAAGAGAAGGTTGGACACATTCTCGGGAGCTTTTCTCAATCGTTCGACGTTCCCGAGTACTATTGAAGGGAAGTGGGGAGAGGGAGGATTGAATCGGGAGGCGGCGCGAGATGCGAGGTTAATCAATGATTTCAAATTCGAAGAATTAATTTCTATTATATTCGAAATAATCAATAGATGATTAATAATAAGTTGAATAACGAAGGTTACTATAATTGCAGCGTCCCTTCCACGCACGGCGTCTCGCCTCCTTCCTCTCGATTGTCAATCGAAGATGATAGCAAGAGAAGATCTAACGAATGCAGAAGTGCAGATAAGAGGTGAGGAAATACTCTGGGTCGTTTAAAAGAATATGTATCATCCATTAATTTCATAATATGTGCTAAATTACGATAGTTATAAAAGTTGATTACTAAATAAATATGTAAGAGACTAGGTAGGAGCATTTGTCATTCAGCAAGCAAAAATCCCCGTCCGAAGCCGATTGGAATGACATTCGTCCCATCTTCCTACGGGAAATTTTGTTTCCAGCTACAGTAATCCCTACGCTCCTCTGAGGATCATCAATGACCTACTATAATCCCTTTCCACACGCTCCCCTCCGTTCCCTTTGTTCCCTCTCATTACGCGCGCACCCCTTCCCTGTCCGGTCTCTCCTCTCCCAGCGCCCCACAATAACCCCCTCCCCCAAATAATAGTCATTAATCAATAGTCCCGAGGTAATGACTTCATTTTAGCTAAAATTTGCTAGAGAAAAGAAAGGAAATAAACTTGATCATCTGAGTAATTGTAGGACTTTGTGACCTGATTACTGTAAAATCAATGTCGTTACTTTCAGATGGCGCTGCTACTACCACGACGACAGAAGAGAGGTCGATACAAGGAGTGGCACATGTGAATGCGATGGAGGATGGGAAGTGGAGCGAATGGAAAGAAGAAGATTCACACCAGTCAGCCCTAATGACGTCATGGAGATTGGTCAGAGTAGATTAACGCCCCACACTCATCCTAACACCAAGCGATACCACCCTTATGTGCGATCTCCGACACACAGAGAACCTAAAGCTCGTAGGTCGCTTGTCCTTGCGTCTTTAATCGCAGACTCTCTAGATGCCATTTACGGCTCTTGATTTGATGCCGGAATCTGTAGATGTTGATGATAGTTTATAACATTTTCTTCTCTGCTGTTTAAATATGAAGATTTTGATCTGAGAATTTTATAGAGTGCTCATAGAACCACAATAATCGTTTGCTTTAATTGTTAATTATGTGGTACCTGGTGTCTAAATAATTATACATTGTAAACCATTACCTGTTTCATATCAATTGCTGCTGTTGGTCATGATACCGTTGTCTTGTATCATATCTATTTGTTGAGTTTGTTCCCGAGTTCTCATGTAATAAGAGTGCCTTTTTCTTGTGTGGTAGAGGTGTGACAAATGGATAACGTTGTTGAAAAGCAATACGAATACCTTCGAGCTCTTTTCCCCTTTATAAATGCTTTACAGTAAATGCGTTCATGCCCGGAGTCGAAGAGGAAGTAAGTATTTTTTTATTGTGAAAATGTAGCCGACTTTAATTCACACTTACATGTTTACTTCCCATGGGTCTTACCACACTACGATGGAAGAACTCTGTGGAATAATCCATAGGACTGTAAATAATACTGGAAATTACGCCATTCTAATTTCCCTGTGTTGAAGCGATCGAGAGATGTCGCCATCGCTGGAGGGCGAGGTGAGTGTAGGAGAGGAGAGGTATAATTTATATTTATTTAAAAAAATGCATATTCGGAAATTTAAAATTTTAGGTACAACCAGCAATAGCTATTGGCTTAGGTGATGAGGACGCGCGCTTAAATTTCGAATGTAAATGTACATTTTTGTATAAGTTCTAATTCCCATTAATTAACGGGGATTAGCTGGCTTAAATGCGTGTTCTGGGCAAAATTTCTGGGAAAAGCTAATTCATGGTGAGACCATCGCCATTATGCATGGCATTTTCGCGTTCTCTGACTGTCTGCCTCAATGTACGTAAACTTTCCAGTACGCCGTGTAAATGCAGTTAGTTGTATATTCATACTACGCTCTATGCATAGTTCCGGGTATAAGTGCGGTACAATGGTTTTTTTGACATCGAACTTTCTATTGCATCCAAGGGGAGTTTGTTTACTGGCTCCAGGTTCGGTCCAAGGCCGTGAAAACGTGCTTTAATATGCTCGTGACATCGTTTTTCATGAGATCTCCCCTATATTGTAAGATTTTTTTGGTGAAAAATCAGAAGAAAACTGATATTTCCAGTTAAAACTCGGCAAAACATGCGAAAACATGTTTCACGTTATTCAAAAAGTGTTAGGACCACTTGAAACACTTGCAAAAATGGCGCAAAAAAATTATAGACCGGCGGTAATCGAACTCGCTAAGGTCCAATTGCTAGCCAAGCGCGTTATCCACTTCGCCATCATTATGTCGTGATTTTGCAAATAAATTTTTGAATTCTTTCTTATCAGCTGTCATAAGGATCTTGCAAAATAACATTGAAAATTTCAGTTGGAGACAGATCTTCTCTTTTCTATAATTTCCTAAATAGTAGAGAAATGAATACTTTATTCCCATTTGAAGAATTAGCAACCTAGGTCGGAAACGAAGTGCCCCTGCTGATGCTGTGGCAACGGCAGCTTTTGTTCGGAGGAGAGAAGAGGGCCGCAGAATATGGGTGCCGGAGTTCTCTATGCGTGGCTTCATAGCCTACGCAAAAGAGAAAGAGGATATGATATCCCAGAAGGCGACCCACATCGCAACTTTAGAATCACAATTAGCTGAGATGAACAATCAGAAACGCCAGTATCTGGCTGACATAGCATTACAAAAAATAAATTTGATTTAGTTACTAAGTCAAATGAGAAACTTCGCAACCAGCTTGCGAATTGCAAATGAAGTGAAGGAATGGCGAAAGAATTAGAGAAATCTAAAAAAGAATTGACTTCGCTGAAAAATAAAATAAATGCTTCGGGACCGAGAGTTTGCGGAGTCCCATACGGAACACCATCCTCTTCTGACAATGGTCGGAAATTAAATAACATGATTAAAACTGTAGAATCATGTAGCTCCGTGGCACTAGCAAGTGGCCATTTTAGAATTAGTCCAGACAGCCTCAGGAAACTGTTTAGAGACACATGGCGCAAATTAGTGCCACTTGAGTCTTTCGAGCGTTATCTTTCGAAAGAGAAAGAGAGAGAGCTAATTGAGTTGCTGCAGTTTAGATGGCATCAGCGTATAACAATGGGAAAGTTTTTGAGAGAGAACAATATTTCTTTTTTAAATCCCTGGAAGCAGGTATATTCTCTGCATATGGCGAGAGTAGAGCAGATGAAAAAATTGTATGAACTTCGTAACGTTAAACTTGCTGGCGATTCAGACGAAATAACGCCTTTCGTGAGGCGCACGCTATCCATGTGTACACTGCACGTGGTGGCGAGGAAAAACCGGGAAAGGACTAGTGATTAGAACACAGAAGCATTTCGGTGACATGCTTCAAGAATATGTGAAAGCCCAGCAGAGTACTGAAAGGCGGATTTCGAATGATCCGCAATGGGCTAGTTATAATGTCGTTCAGGAAGCGCTCATTCATATAGGACCAAATAGTATTACACTCCCCATGGTACATTTGCTCCTTGGTCCGGGATCAGTCCTTCTCATTCATCTTGAGGGTGCCGCAATCACTCAAGATTTGAAAAACGAGGGAATAAATGTGATTGTCTGTAGCTATGATGATCGTGAAAAAGTGAGAAAAGACTGGCATAGTGCCGCAAAACAGGCCAAAGCTGATCTTCTCGATGAAACCAATGAAAAGATAGATATAGAAACTTTAATCGGTGTTAATATTTCCACAAATTTTAATGCGCAAGAGGTGTGTTCATCTCCTTTGTGTGTGAAAAAGAGTGCCACACCTATCACTTTTCATTGGATGCACGCATTCGATATGCTGAAGTGTTCACAGTGCCCACGAGAGGTGCACTACATTTGCACCCACTTGTGTACACACGACAGGGATATTGACA
Source organism: Pristionchus fissidentatus (assembly GCA_036245785.1). Classification (NCBI taxonomy): domain Eukaryota; kingdom Metazoa; phylum Nematoda; class Chromadorea; order Rhabditida; family Neodiplogasteridae; genus Pristionchus; species Pristionchus fissidentatus. Next base: position 10,382,534 of record BTSY01000007.1, read on the forward strand.
AGGAGAGAGATGTCTATGTCTGTCCAAATTGTAAAAAAGAGTCAAATACTGTTATCACATCTAGGCTCAAGAACAGACTAGACGAGTGCATAGTAGAAGTCGCTAGGCTTCTGCAGAAGGTGGATTACATGTCCACTAAAGCTGCTAAATTGGAAGAAATATTGAATGGGGTTGGTGACTGTTATCAGTCATTAAAGAAAGAACTCAACAAATTAGGCGTATCTAGGGCACGATACCATCAAACTTATAATGGGCGCCAAATTGGTACTGTAATGAGAGTGAGCAATCTCGCTACACTGTTCAAATGTGCACAGCTTAAACGTTCCGAGCACGCACATTTGTGGTATTCGTTTGTTGCATTCAGACGAATTCTCAAACTTTCGAAACCTGTATTCTTAGATGATACAGATATCGAGAAACTAGAGAATCTTGTAAATATTTTCTAAGAAAATTACGTGTTGTGTGTGGCCAATCCACACGACTCTGTCAAATTTCATATTATGACAGAACATCTCATTGAATTCGCGAGAGAGCACAAAATGATTGGGCTTTTCACAGAAGAAGCTCTTGAGCATATTCACCATGAACTTGAGCTAGTCTGTGACAGGTTCAAAAACATAGGAGAGAGCGGTCAACGGCTCTTTCGAGCAATCTTGGAGAGAGAGGTGACCGTGCACCTTCATTGTAAGTTTCACTAGTTTTAATGCTTATAATTTTTTTTATTTTTCAGACGTCCTTCGTTTCTCATTGATGAGAAACGAAAAAGAAGACGAGGATCCAGAGCTGTTTGAGGAAAGGCTTCTCTTAGAAGGAGAAGCCGAAGAAGACACGGATGAGGAGCTCTGAAGTAATCTGGGAATAACCACTTAAAACAATAATTGAGTGATAAAATACGTGAAATTTGATATAGAATACATCATTTGGCACTCGTATACCGTACTCGTAGGGATTTGTGGATCAATCGATGCGACTACGGTAACCCGTGATCTTGCAGAGCGATCGGAGTACGGTAGTCTCTGGGCCAGAGGCCAGACTTCTAGTAGATGGAAGACGGAAGATGGATGGGAGGAAGGAGGAAAGAGGAGGTGAGCACAATATTCGACCTATATCCGACAATTAGTGCGAGAAAAGTGAGAAATTTGATATAGAATACATAATTTGGCACTCATATACCGTAATCGTAGGGGTTTGTGAGTCAATCGATGCGACTACCGTAACCCGTGGTCTTGCAGGGCGATCGGATCAGTGATTATGTGGGCCATAGGCCGATGATCTCGTCGAATGAGGCGGGCGGGCGAAGATGGGAGAAGGAGGAAAGGAGAGGTGAGCTTGCTATTCGTCTTGAGTCAAACGATTAGTGATGGAAGAACTCGAAGTTATTGATGAGATCTATTTATTGCTCCCCCTCTACCGTAATCGTAGAGGTTAGTAGATCAATAGATACGACTACCGTAACCCGTGCCCTTGCAGATCGATCTGATTGGTGACTCTGTGGGCCCGAGGCCAAATTTCACGTGGTGCGGCGACGGGAGGGAAGAAGGAGGAGAAAAGAGGATAAAAAGAGAAGAAAACGTATTAAATGTATCACTATTCCATTTTGTTGATAAAATATTGATTGCCAGGAGCACTCACATAGCCACACGAAATTTGCATTTCCCTGATTGAAGTATTGGAAGTTTGAGAGAGATGCACTGCGAGCATTAACATAATCAAGTGGTTTCCCACCGCGTCGCTATGAGATATGAGAAATAACAGGGGAGAGAGCGATGATCATCCATAGTGTATTGGTAAGATGATTGATTCCGGAGCGAAAGGTCGAGGGTTCGATCCCTCTCCAATGATTCTCCACTGTCTGCCCGCTGGCAAGTGGTTTGGTGTACTGTACTTTGGTGCACTACACCACGGTTTCGTTTTTTGGTCGTTTGGAATGCTGTGATGGATTCCTTATCGAAATACAAATATTTTTTGGTTACAGAACTTTTTTAATTGGAGTCGATCTTAGCGAGTTATTCAGAGAAATGTGCTTCACTCTGTTTTCATAAAGAAGTTTCTCGAAGAACTAGTATTTTTTATTTGATAATTTGAATTGTTGAATTATTATACAACTTATATTTAAAATAGGAAACAAAACTTTTCCTGGAAGGAAGTCAAATCCGGAAAAGTGTAGCTAAAATTTGAATAAAATCAGTTCTCGGTTGATGATGTACGGTAAGTGCTTGCGTCAAACTGTTAATAATTATTAAAAAACATTATAAAATTGGCTAAATTCGCACATTTTTTATTCTAATATGCTCTATGAAACTGAAGAAAACTGTAAAATATAAAGATACCAAAGTTCAACCCAGAAAATACGTAGGAATATTAGTAGTTACGGTAGCGTATCGCAATCGAGGACTGATTTTATTCGATTTTTAGCTACATTTTTCCGGATTTGACTTCCTTCCAGGAAAAATTTCATTTCCCATTTTAAATATAATTTGTATAATAATTCAACAATTCGAATAATCAAATAAAAAATACTAGTTCTTCGAGAAACTTCTTTATGAATACAGAGTCAAGCACAATTCTCTGAATAACTCGCTAATATCGACTCCAATCAAAAAAGTTCTGTAACCAAAAAACATTTGCATTTCGATGAGGAATCCATAAATGTACAATACGAAGTGATTCGATTCAAATTGGCGAAACTTGTTGGTGACGTCATTTTCGCTCGTTTGTATGCCCTGAGGCGAAAACGCGTTCTGGAACTTCGCATTTAGTGCTTTCGTATTCCTCACATGATGCGCTAATTCATAGCATTGTTAGCATCTCATCGGAAATTTAGCCCAGTGCCAACAATATGTCGATCCACACAGATAACCTCTCATATAAACAACTCATTTTTGCAACTTTCAATGCTGACCTCCTTGTGGTGGTGTGATGCAAAGCATTCGCCCACTAGAATTAATCCCTTTTAGTTTTAGTTTTTTGAATGATTAAAGTTACAACACATTCCCTAAACGAACACGATGTATTTTCAAGCAATACCGAAATATTATTATGCTTAATGGTTATGATATGACAAGTAATCTCACATCTTCGTTGCCCGATTGAAGATCTTGTTCACCGGAGTGCATGGAAATGGACCGAAGAGAATCTGAGGACCCATATTCTGCTGACCAATTCTGCAAAGATCAGTTCAATTGATTACTACATGTAGTTATTTCACTGTGATTTCCACTAACGAACACACATAGACCGGCACGGTACGTTTGAGGAATCGATAATAGTCAGTTACCGTACCCCTCTTGCGAGTTCCAGGTCGAATAACCGCCGTCGATGTGCGCCAGCATGAAGTTTGTGCCATCGGAACACCACGAGACGTGCTGGAGACAATTTATTGTTATAGAAAAAAGTTGTTTACTGCCATTTCATCTGCCCTTCCCCTGGCAAAACAGGTGGTAACCCATCAAGGAGCACCATCGATCGATCGGAAATATTGCACGATGCACGGTGTTTTAGCGCCATTAATTTTGAATAGTCCCTTGTAGGATCGATTAGATCAGAGGAGAGACATTCTCTCACTGATCGACCTCTCTTTCCACCCCCAATCCCCGCGATGTCTGGAGAATTGTTCCATTTTTATTGGTCTATAATGACCCGAGCATTCTTATAACTGTGCTAAACGACTGATACCGGAGGTGCACGCGAACAGCGGCAGACACAATACATTAAAAGAGCCTCTAGCGTGCCATAATGGGGAGAGCTGGACAGACACTAAAAACAATCCGACCGCTTTTGCGCTTTGGAGATTCGACTGCTTCACAGAAGAACATAGGTAGACCATCCCAAAATCTAACTAATTATGGCAGGAAACTCCAAGATCCCTGAGCGTAACCATTTTCTTCAGACAAATGACGGAACACGCATCAGCCCTTCCATTTACTCTCCATCCCCATACAACCTCAATTTCCACTTGTGTGGTATCGAATATTCTCCTTTCTCAGGCCATTTTTCATCATTTGAAAGGTAATTGTTGAAGTGCGATTGGACTAAGTAAACCTAAAAACTGCCGTTTTTGTGCTCTCGTCAGGTATACTGTATCTTGCGCATATTGTTAACGCTCTCTCCTTGCCTTTTCTCCTCTCAAGACGGGTATGAGGAATTTCATACCCTTCAATATATCTCATGGACGCACTACAATTATCATACGCGGGAGACAAACAGATAATTGTATGTGTTCGAATGAAAGATGTGTTGCACTAACCATAACGGCGCTGCTTTGCATGTACACTCGAAGCACTTCGTGGATGTTGACATCGTAGAGAAGGACACATTTCTGATCGATCACGAGTAGCACCTGAACAAACATGATGATTACAAATGGAGCTAAATTCGTGAATAATGTTGCATGTCAGAACTACAGTATCCGTTACGGAATCCGAGTCCGAAGGAGAGACTTATTTTTATCGTCCCCTTGATATTTTGAAGTGCTAAATCAGTAACGAACCCTTCTCGGTTCCTTCTGGTTGACAGATATTCCATCGATGCTGCTTCCATTCATTTCATTCGGTAGCGAGGGAACGATCGTATCCTCGTACAGAATGAATTCGCTGAGTTCGCAAGTGTCCATTTTGATGGAGAAGACGTTGCCAGTCATCGTACCTGCAAAGGAAGGCTTGGAGAAAAATTCAAGACGCTCCAATATAGGTTAGGAATGCCGATTTGGTGTACGATCTACCTGTCTTTTCTTCGAATCTCTTTACCTCGTAAACCGTATTACCGATTTCCCTCTCAATATGCCGCAGAAATCTTTCCGAAGCGATATTCCTAGTGGAAATAATCAGCTATCTGGATGTTTCAATGTGATACTAATATCAGCAATAATTTATTTCAAGTGCACTTCTCGCTTTGTTCAAGGTATGTTCTCGCTGTACCCAGATTTGAAATAGATAAAAGTAGTGGATGATACCGATGAGTAGTCTCGCATCGCTCATATCTTTCTTCTGGTACATCTCACAACTCGTAATCTTCTTCAATCGAGTCTCGGGAGGAATTTGATGATGATCAATTTTGCTTCCTGAATTACGGTACCCCATTATCCACAGTAATCCTGCCCGTGATATCTTATTACTTCGGGAAGCCCATTATTTCACTACGACGAACACATTATCTTTACGGTGGATAGTAGTACAAATCCAATTTTTCGGCGATGCAAATAAAACGGAATGAGTAGTGGAATGATGACTTGCCTGTGATCTTGAAGCGATGGAAGGTTTGATCTTGACAGAGTACCATGAAAGTGCCGGTTCCATGGGCGAAGTAGATGTAGCCGACGGCAGACTTGTGAGGAACCGTCGTTTTCCATACCACTTTTGGACCGCCGTAACTGTAATGACGAGCTTACAGAAGTAAACTACTTCGATCACGATTCCGAACATTTCAATAAGAATGTGAAGATCGTATACGTAAATATCTTCATGTTTTGAATAAGGCTAGTGTAGATGCTGAATAATTGTGAACGATGGTGATGGGATTACATCAATTTCTGTGACTATATAAATCAAACCGACCCCTTCATTACCATGGCTCTGAATCAGCACTCACGTCAATGACAATTTGTCTATCATGAAAGAGTAGAGAAAAATGGCTCACATGAATATCTCTCCGCTCTGCGTTCCAACTGCCATAATGGAGAGGACATTATCGACGGCGGTGGCACAGGCGCCATAGGGAAAGCCCGATCGAATGGTCTGAAAGTATCATCCGATTATGGTATCAATGTAATTTATCACGTTTGATGTCGAACGTAATCATAAGAGCTAAAACAAGCATTCTCTACAGTAAAACAAATTATCTATCAGTCGCTACACGTATAATGCGTTTTAGTCGCTTACCTAAACAGTGCTACAGTTCTCATAAATGAAAAATCATGCACTTATTTTTATAAATGCTTTCAGAGGTTAAATCTGAATGAACTCGTGAGAATAAGATCATAACTAACCTGTCGATAATCGAAGAAATCAGAAAGATCATCGGGTCTCGTTTGCTCCGGGGAGAACTGAGATCGGAGGAAGCGAAACATGCTTCCTCCTGTTGTGAGACCCTGCAATCCGGCAAGGTCTTTATTCCGTCACAGGCATGCACAATAAATGTAATTGTGCATGGGGATCAAGAAATGAACGTCCGGATGGAAAAGGTAAAAGTTGTACAGTAACCAGCTATCACGCTAAATGGGGCAATCCGGTAAGCCCGCAGCAACGTGTGATAACGTAACCCGGGCTTCCTCCAAAATCCGACCGAGGCTCAATCGTAAATAATATACCGGAAAGGCGCGGAATCGTACAGCTTCTTCTCCCCTCCAAAGCGGCCGTTAAGTGTCATCGTAATAAAAAAGGGACTTGGAATATCATGTTTAGAGAGGGGGGAGGGAGGGAGGAATGGAAGAATGAGGGAAGGGGGTGCGAGAGGGTCGATAGGGGGAAGAAGATAAGAATCGTTCGACACTGACTCATTGATATCATGGAGGAAAGGGGAGAGAATTGAGACTGGACTGGATAGACCGCGGCTTAAATCTCTCGATAGTCACGATAGCAACGCGAACGACGTCGCCGTAAGACATAAAGGGAATGGGAAATCGGAGAGAGAGAGAGATTAAAACACGTCCCGATGTACTCTCTCTCTCTCCGCTAAAAGAAAACGGCCAACCTTGGTTACTGTGAGTCACGAATCTCTTACGAAACGAGAAAGTCACAGGTATCTCTCACTGCCTCGATTATAACGCATCTCTGCACTGTGAATGTTGAAACAAAGCAGGGGGACGCCAGGAGGGACAAGAGAGAAGGCGGAATAGAGAGAGAACAGGGGAGTGAATGGGGCAGGTCTCCCTCTCTCTCTCTCTCCCTCAGCCGATCGTGACCTCTATGGAACCAAATGAGGGCTAGCGAGAGACCACAACTGTACACTCGAATGGAGAGGCCGAGAGAGAGAGAGGGAGAGAGAGAGGGGGGAGAAGAGAGTCCACGTGGGAACGGCTATCGAGGAGAGGTTGACAGTTGGAATTGCAAACAAGACGGTGGACAACCATTAGCTCTTGGGTTGTGTCGACTCAACTGCCTCTTTGAACGTAATATGGGTGGATATTGTTCCTAGTGCCACGAGTCGACTATTGTTCACTACCGAAAGCGACCACCCAGTCAACAATGACAATAATGGAGAGGAACATCTTCCAAATTCAAAAAAAGGAAATTTGAATGAGTGAGCGGAGCATTTTCTTGGCTAACTGCCAGCTACAGTACGCTTATTTTCGTGCCAAGAGAGAGTTACGTGACAGACATTTTCTCTCGCACTCAACAGCGCGCCCAACGACGAGGGAAGAGACTGGGGGCATAGCTCAGTGGTAGAGCGCTCGCTTAGCATGCGAGAGGGCTGGGGTTCAATTCCCCATGCCTCCAAAACACTTTTGCTTTCTCCTATTTTAAATTCTGCTACATTTAGAGTTAATTAGCATAATTTATGTTTGCAGGTTTTCGACTAATTGCAATAATTTGTCCTTGTCGTGAGAGCACTTTGATAGTGCATAAAATTGCTTCATCTTTCTATTCTCGGCACTCCAATTTCGAACATATGAAACCTCGAAGAAACATAATTGGTAGTGCAATGAAAGTAGGCAGGGAATTGTCCATTCGATATCCACCTCATTACGAATATATGAAACTACTCTCTGGATTTGGCACATTTCTTGCGTGAAAGAAAGACACACGGGGAAAGAAGGAAGGGCAGGGGCAGGGGGAGAGGCAGGGGTACAAACACTACTGCTGAAAATGATGTGAAGTTATGGCTGGGGATGAAAGGAGGTAAGAGAGAGAGAGGGGGGGAAGGAGGGAGTTCTATCACAGATCTCGATAAATGTGTGAGTTGAGCGGCGCGTCGCTCTCGCCCGAAAACTGCTTGAGAAATTGAGAGTGCTTCTTGAGCACGGCACGAACGGAGTCTTTCCTGCAATTAGCGAATCATAATTAGTCCCAGACACAACTAGCATTTCCGCACACTTCATCATCAATCTGCTTTATGTGCAGACTGATTTACAACCGCATTTGCTGCAAAAGCTCAAGGGTTCTGCAGAAAGTTCCAGGCAGACTCTAATGAGACGCTCATTATTATTCAGTGCCCTTCTAGGTTTGCCCGCCCTTCCTTTCCCCTCTTTCCACGGGCCGGTCTACTCTACAGAAAGGCGTATGGAGTGAGAGAGAGAAAGTGTGAAATCGCGAGGGACTCTCTCACTTTTGCCCACTCTCTCGCTCAAACCCTTGCCTGAACTCACCCATCTCTCCCGTCTTCTTCCGATTCTCCATTTGGGTTTTCCTCCTCTCCCATCTCGATCATTCTCATATTTCCTCCATTTCTTCCTCTCTCTTCAGTTTCTTTCTGCTGCTCGCTGCGTTTCCGCATTGAAACGCTGCTTGGTTTCTGCAACTTGAGAAGATGAGAGAGAAGGGTGAATGTGACACGCAAGTGAGTAGGTGTACTGTAGCGGTGAATCGTACACTGATTATAAGTTCGTTTTCTTGGAATACCGCTCAAATTATTAGGTTCGGGTGCGCTCTGTCCCTAGGGTGCATTGTGACGAGTGATCATTCGAAAGGGTAGTGTTAGAGGATCAAATAAACAAATACCATATCCTTCTGTAGTTCAGAATCGAATACCGTACCTTCCTGTCGTTGATTCCATTTTCAATCGGCAGTCCATTCCTTATTCTCTCCAATTCGACGCACTCTTCCATCAGCGAAGTCTCCAGTTCTTGCAACTGAAATAACTCCCGATAACTGCCTTCCAACTACAAACTCAGAGGCTTCGGCTTAGATTCAGAAGAGTCGGTATTAGATAGAGACCTGCTTGAATTTCGCATAGTAGAATCGCTTGAGCTCCTCGACGTGCGCGTCCGCCACTTGGATATTGCGAGATCGCAACTGAAACAAATATAATTATATTTTTTGTTTTGTTTTGTTTAAACAAATACATTTATCAGGATGTGAATACCGACTTTTGACTTGCCTCAGACATGTCCAATTACTGATCAGTTAATAAGGTATTAATGAGTAAAATCAATCGATGTTGGTTTCATAGTTTGGATTCGATTCAACACTCACACAACCTACCACAATGTCAATGGCTATCGCACCTAGCTATCAAAGTTCACCACACCTTGCACTTACTCGTCATACTTGATGTACTTTCCCACCACTACTCTCATCTGAAACTGCCATGGTTACAACCCTCTTCCCTTGTTTCTTCTCTTCTTTCTTCGCTTCTTTCTTCTCTTCTTTCTTCTGTGAAAAAGTGAGAGAGCCCTCTCTACTTTACCTGCTCTCTCACTTCAAACCCCTTTCTGTAAGGTATTCTCTCTTCTCACCTCAAGTGCCTTCGCTTCTTCTCTGATCCTTCTCAAATCTCCATTTCTCTGAGTAGTGAACTCATTTCTCTCTCCGTCCAATGCAATTCTCTCGTTGCTCACTCGCACGAGCAGATCGTGCTGCTCCCGAAGGAACGAGCCCTGAATGAATTTAGTAAATGTGATTTGATAGACTGCAATTAATAGTCAACAAATGACAAGAGATCAAAGATCATTTCTAAAGACATTTATTTCAGAACCTTTGTCTGCTCATATTAAACTGCCCGTTCAAATTTCTTGTATTTTTTTCAAAATATGATCGCGCCCTTAAAACTAGCGATCATATTTTGAAATCGGATAAATATTATTAGTGCTAGGTATCGAGTTTGCCCTCCATGGAATACATGATCCTCAGAATCATTATGTTAATACAGTACCAGCGACTGTCCCAAAATAGAAATGCGGCCCTATACGGATCATAAGATGATGGGTATTTTTGAAACTACCGTTTAGGACCCGAAAATATAATAGTCTCCAAATGTTCTGAAACGTATTCCAAAAAAGCTGAAAACGAATATCTTGAATGTTCCTGAACGGAAGGAAATTGTCTTTTCCGGATCAAACATCAGAGATCACTCTCATAATGTCCACCCCTCTCTCACTGAGTCCTCCCCATAAGTCACCCAATCTCATCTTCTCTATGAATATTTCGTGCCTATTCAGTCGCTGACTCCGCCCCTTTCTCTCCTCTCATATCCCTTCCCTCTCTCTCCTCCTCATTCTCCACAGCAGTTTTCGCAGTGTGCTTGTCTTTGCCCTGCCTCGACGAAAGAAACATTTATAATGCCTAGCACACCCGCGCTCCTTTCTTCTTCTCTCTCTCTCTCTCCTGAGAAGGAGTCGTCGACTTCTACTCACTACGCCTTTCTGAGTCCACACGAGACAATTAGACACCCTACTCGCCCCTTTTGATTCTCTCCTTTTTTCTTCGTCTCCTTCTACGCCCCCGCTGTTTACCCGAGATTACTATACTGAGAGTACGACAGTGTCTGATAACCACGAGAATAACTTACCTAGTCATTATTCCTCATGATACGTTATAGTATCACACTTCATGGTATAAATAAGGTATCTAAATTAACTCCGATATCAACAATCTACGTGAAATTCTCCCGGAACGGCTAACCGGGATAAATAAATGTATAATTGTTTTCGTGCGTGTACTGTCTTTTTTTTCAAATTTCAACCTCGTTTCCCTCATTTTTCGCGGCTTCATTTCATAATTCAAAAAAAATATAGCGTATTTGTTGGAAGTTTTCGTACTGTCACTTCTTTCTCGAGCAGATTTCAAGCATTTCCATGTCCTTTTCCGCGGTATTCTCTCATAATTCGTTTGTTCAGATGGAAGAGGGCACAACTCGGTCGCCCTCCGCCTCCTCGAGAGATATCAAGTCAGATTTATTCTCTCTCTCTCTCTCTCTCTCTTTCTCTCTCTCCTCCCTTACTCAATCTTAACTTGTCAACTTACGAGAAATACTGAAAATTCAGAGATCAGAATATCTAGCAGAAAATTGTGCAGCCGATTACTGACACGTCCGCTCCTTTGGAAATAAAGATAGATTTCGACGAGTTCAACGAATCTCGTGACTCATTCCACATTTTTCCTAGACTTTATAAAGAAAACGAGAAAAAATTAGCCCTGTACATGCTCTTGTTGGATCTGGACGATATTTCCTAAATTAAAAATATGCTGCATTTAAAATTAGTGTGTTCACTTAGTGTTTGCACTATTTTTCTAATCGAAAACATGCTGCATTATAAATTTGTGTGCCTACTTCGGGGTGTTATTTTGCCCCTCCTCCCTCTCAAATTCTCGTCTTTTTCAGTGAAAACGACGACGAAAACGTCGAGTTCGCTCCCGATTTCTGCACGCCCACGCAGACTCCGCCGTTGATTGAGACGTGAGTGGAACAGTGATATCATATCGGTCAACAAACTTATCCCCTCGCCCAGAAAAGTGTCCCCCCAGACCCAAGTACACTAAACAATTACAGTACATTTGATACTTTTAGTGCATGTTGGATCTGGGGAATGGCTTTTTTCTTTTCCATCCCTTTGAGCTCCGTAGTTCGAAGTTTTCATACTGCGCGAGATTACATTTGAGAAATTACAAGAAAGCACGTACAAAAGGGTTCGCGCCCTTCCCTGAATTCCCGATTCTCGGAATCCCTGGGATCATTTCACTTGGCAGAACAGCAAAGAACTCTCTACGTGTCCCTCCCATAGTGCTGCGCCTCTCTCGCGCTGTGCGAAATCCAATCAGAAACTCATTCCTTCTCTCTCCCCCCCCCTTCTAAGTTCAAGGGACCCCCCTTCTCCCCCCTCTCTGCCTCCTAAGTTGTCGCTAGTTCTTTGCTCCCCTCAATCTCATCCGTTCTGCACAACTTTTCAACTTCTTCTTCTCTCTCTCTCTCTCTCTCTCTCTCTCTCTCTTCTCGTCATTTTGCATAACTCGCCTTGGTCGATTCGAATTCGGCCCTCTGTCTCTCCAATCTCTCGAGTACAAACTTGTGGTCTTGTCTGAATACTTCCTTCTCTGCATTCAGACGATTCCACTCCTCGCGCGCCTTCCATTTCTCCTGCAAGAAGACAAAGATGAAACATAAGACAATTTATTTTGAAAAACATGAATCTAAGAGAGCGAAACAGTCGGACCTAACTTGAAGTACTCATACACTATAGAAGGTTAAGCAATCTGTATCAATAGGCAGAAAAACTGAGTCCATCGTTTGTTTCGATGATACTATAAAAATATGTATTGTGTGGGTTTTAGAGAAAAAAGATAATTCGTGTTTTTAACCTCATCGACAGTCCTCTCTTGATCCTTGGCCATATCCCTTAATCGACTATTCAATTCATATACGATCTTCTTCTCCACCTCTAATCGACTTCTTTCCCGCTCAAGTCTGCAATCAGTTTATTCATTTCTTCCGATCTCTCTCTCTCTCTCTCTCTCTCTCCCTCTTTCTCAGTCTTTCATGGTCAATGTCTCCATGAATTGACGATGGGACAGAAGCCCCGCCGCACTCTTCATTTGTACTCTCACTGCATAGAGAAGTGAGAGAAAGGAGAGAAATGAGAGAGAGACAAAAGCGGATTCCGATTCTTCTAATTCATAGAACGGTAGTTTCCCCCAGCAAACATGCCCATATCGTCATCAAAATCGAAATACGCACTTCCAGGTCCCAACGGGAAATGACGTTCCGTTTAATTTCAAAAATTTTACTGCGAACAAAATCTCTGCCTCTCTTCAATTGACCTGCACTCTTGTCCCGTCTGATCGACGAGAGAGTGTGTGAAATGGGGAGAGGCCGAACTCGAGTTATTACTTAACGATTACGAGTTCGGAGAGGATGAGGAATACAGCGAGTAATAATCAGACTCTCCTCATTCTGCATGCTCTCTCATCGATCAGATAGCGCTAGAGAGCATGCAGAATTGAGAGGGTCAGACAATTAGTCAATACAACGTACGCTTCTTCTCTCAGTGTGAGTTGATCTTCTCTCAATCTCAGTGAATTCTCTTTATCGATGGAAACTCGATCGTTCACTGTGGTGACTTCACCAGCAACGCGAGCGATCATATTAGAGATCTCGTCCACTTTATCCATCATTCCGGAGACGTCCCTGAATTGATATTTTCTTTAAATCTGTCAAATAAGATCTTTTGAGCGATCATTTTCCATGCAAATGCGCTCAAAAAACTTTTATTGTAATCCTTTGTTATCTCTTTGACGAATGAGTTCAGAATCATGTTACATTTGGTATTACTGCTCAGACCATTTGTGCACTTTATCTCTCCATTTCTTGCTGGTTTTTCCTCAAGGAACAGCTGAGCTGTACGGTACCTCGACTGTCCTATCGCGGACTGCATCGCTTCGAGTTGTCTCGAGTACGCCTCTTTCATTCTGCTCGATTCCTCCTCTCCGTCAGATTTGAGTCTTTCGATTTGTTTGCTGTAAAATGTTAGCTGTAAAATGTTTGTTGTTAAAGGGGGGGGGCGCCGTTTGGGTGAGATTTGCGTGGTAGGACGACGTGTTTGTTTGACGCCCTCATCAGTTGCTTCATCTCTTTTTCCGTCGGTGTTTGTACACGTGGTTTCGAGCGCTTACAAATCACCAGTGTTCGAGGGAGGAGAAGCAGATAGAAGGTTTGTGTTGGGATTGAGTCGTTTTTGTCTATCATCACGAGAACGTCTCTCTCGCTAAGACATAACTCAAATCTTGAGAGGCCCACAGAGTGACTTTGAAACTCGTGCAAAATGAAAGTGCTGATCTGTTTTCGTGTAAATTTTCTAGCAAATTGGAGGCTCAAACTCGCTATTTAAAAAGAAAAGAATTTTGAAACTGCTAGAGTTCTTTCTTTGTGACATCTCTCATTTCCCTCATGTCTCACCCGTGATTTGTCTTCAATCTCTCAATCTCCTCATTCAACTCATTCTCCCTCCTCTCTATCTTCTCTTTCCATTCTCGTATCAACGCCTCTTCCTCCTCCTTTTTCTGCCGCCGAATCTCGGTTATTTCACGATTCAGTCGCTCGATTTCCGATTCCAGCCTGAAAAATACCTTTTTGAGCTTTAATTTAGCAAGCATGTGTTTATCATCGATAGAAATTCTAAATACGGGGCCAACGATTCGCTGTTCTCGATTATCTGATTCAAGAACCGTGAATTCAAAAGCCGGTTGCCTACCTGGCGGCTCTGGCAGCGCTTCCATCGTTAGTCTCTACGGGCGTCGATGCAATGGGAGTAGGGGCAGTCTCGGGAGTGGTCACTTGTTGAGGAGGTTCAGTTCTCTGATCTCCTCTCCTCCCTCTAGTCGCACCTCCCACTGAACTCGGACGAGAACCGAATCTGGATAATGGATATCAGTCTTTTCAGGTTTGTAATATTTATTTCCAGTCGCTTTATATTTATACTTTTTCCCAAACACGATATTATATGATGGAATAAGTGGCTGTAAACGAGAATTCACACTCATCGGTTGCCTATTCGTTCAACAGTTCTTTACAACGAGTTTCATTAAATTTTCTTTATATTTTTTAAACGTTTGCTGCTTGAGAGAAAAATAGGTTGTGAACTCACAATCCGCTCCCCGTCGATCCTCCTATCGATGTTGAACCGGCGCCAAATCTGATAATATACTTCTATTTGTATAGGTGACTCTTTGGGGATCTGATCAAGATGAGGTTTCAGACATGATCGATAGACCGGGCCAATTTTGTTATTGTCTTGAGATCGGTCTTCTCTTCGTATCACTGACATGCTTGACCTATTCGGTAAAGCTCGCGTCAAAGACGGTTTTCTGAGGTCAGAGTGTGATCTGAAACATAACTCACAGTCGTCCTCCTCCACTCGAAGTCGTCGGTCGAGAGGAAACGGACTCATTGAACAGATCGTCCAACGTTCGCTGCAACCAACTATTCGGTGTCATCGAATAAGATTATACAAGTATCCTGATCAGTGCTACTCAGACATAGGGGCTATCCCTCTTTTTTAATTTTAAAACTTATTCAGTCAAGGATCCCTTCGCTGATAACGAGGCATGATATTTGCATTCTCGCTGTCTAGACAAGTATGCCTTCTTGTTATGTTGATTTTTTCCTGCCTTTCAGCGCAATAAGAGAGAGAGAGAGCAAAGACGATAAGCGTTTATAGGATAAGGATCTTTCTCTCTCTCGCTCACCGAAGCTCCGCTAGTTTTGGATGGGGCGTCGCCCGTGACTTCGTCCAGAAACGACACCGTGTTCTTCGTTTTCGCAGTCGATGTCGTCGGTCTCTGAACAGATGTAAAAAAATTATAGCATTAAGCTCATGAAGACAGTGATACAAGGCGTTCAATGCACTAAGGAAATCTTTTCAGTGTATTATTAGCATATCTACATATTGTGCTTCGATTTGCATTGATGCTTGTCACGAATGACAACCAACTCTAGGAAAGATTATAGTCTGACTAGTATATTATTGACATTCAAATATCAGGTAAATGATAAAGCAAAAGGTTCGAGTCTAGGTTGAGTCACGCTGTAACGTTGGGTGCTCCCACCAGTAACTTTGCGCATGCTAGTAGTAAATAGTGGTAACTATGATGTCGCATGCTTCTTCCAGTGATACAAAACTGTAATAATAGCAATTAGAACCTGGACAAAACGTGAACATGTTCACTTACCTGTTACTGAAATGTTTCTCTTACCTCTAGTGGCTTTCTCTTACACGAACAATGATCAGGTATGACTCTAGATATATCCTTCTCAAGATGGCATTCTCATTTCAAAAGTAGGATTAAGAACATAGAAGTAACTCACTCTTGCGGGTGTGGACGAATCGGAGAAGAGACTGTCCAGTGCTGATTTTGGTGCTGTCGTTGACTGAATACACGTCAATTCAATGGCATTTTCACATTGAATCTAGCGTGCAGTAGGGATGCAAGTTCGGTTTTCGTATTACGATCCTCGCAGCGAGAGATCGGTGATACGGCTGATAAAAGGGAGAGAACGAGAGAAAAAGAGACGCCGTATTACCGAAACCGACACCGAACGGGCAACCCTAGCATGTAGTACCCACTTTCACAACTAATTTCTAGTATATCTCAGCAGACCTAGGTATGCATATCAAAATGAGGGTATTTCTACTTTAAAAAAAATAGGTTATGCAAACCTTTGCCGTTCCTCCTCCCACTTTCCTTCCAAACAACGCACTGTCGAGATCGTCGAGATTCTGCATGGAATAGAGTACTACTACTACTACCTCCGACGACTCATAACTCGACTGCTCACTTCAATCTCTCTCTCTCTCTCTCTCTCTCTCTCTCTCCTCACTCCGAGCATATCCAAGTCGTCGTCCATCCTTCAGATCGTTCGCTCACTCCCGTGTCTCCATTGATGGAACCCTGAAGTGTGATACGATAACCTTTACGAGCGCGAACAAGGGGGGAAGAGAGAGAGAGAGAGAGAGAGAGAGAGAGAGCGGGATATAGTCTATCGCTCTCGGTTGGGAGGGTGGAGGGAGAGTGAGACACGCTCTCGTTCCATGGCAACCGATGGAAGAAGCCTTCCTCTCTCTTTTCCCGCAAGATCGAAGGAGAGAATGGAGAGGTGATTGGATGTTGAGAGCTACTGAAACATCGTTAAATGTAACTGCTCTAATGCCATAAAAAGTTCAACTAACTAGTCCTACAGTATCACACTACTCTCCCAGTGTACTGTTCGAGCTCTGTAGTTCTCGACAACTTCTTCCCACTTGCATATCCCAATTTTCAGGTCCTTTGCCAGACATACAATATTGTATGGGCAATTTAGATGCATGGGTGAATCAGATAGTCAGATATTGGCAGACACATTTCACCTGTCCAATTATTAGATAGGGAGAAGGTCGAGATTCACTCCAATTTCCTATAACATCTCCATTTCACCCAATTTCTCGTCTCGTGTTCTCACATTCTCTTTTTGAGTGCTCGTAATGGGGGATCATTAGCAGAAATGAAGAGTACAAGTGTCAACATCATTTCTCTCTCTGGATCTGTTTGGTTTCTCTCTCTCTCCCCCTCTCTCTCTCTCTCTCTCTCTCTTTCTACTCATTCGCTACTTTTTGCCGTGTGCTCGTCTCCGTCAGAGGGAGAATGGTAAGGTGAGAAGTAGGACAGTGGAGAATCTGCTGGCGAGAGAGACGACCGATGGAGAGACGACAGACGACGAGAGGAGAGGTGAGAGAGTAGGGAGAAGAGAGAGACGGGTAGAGAAGACAGAGAAGCAGTGAGAGAGTGGGGGAAGAGGAGAGAGAAGTTAGAGGAAAAGAGAGAGAAGAGGACTCAAAGAGACGATGGATTTCGCAAGAATCGATGGGAAGCAGTGAGGGTTTCGAAGGAGACGATAAATAACTGGGGGAGAAGACGAGAGAGGGAAGAGAAGAGGAGAGTTAGACGACGAGAGGGAGAAGAGGACGAGAGAGTGTGTGAGAAGGAGAGAGCGGCAGAGGATCTCTCACTATTACACAGTCTCTAGTGTCTCGGGGGATGGTCTCTTGTCCTCGTGCAGTCTCTCTCTCTCTCTCTCTCTCTCTCTCTCTTTCCCCTTGCCCTCTTGTGGTCTCTTTGCTCTCATTGCACGTCGTTGGTCTCTCTCGACTTCATTTTGATCATCTCTTTAATGAAAAGATCTCCCCTCCCACTCTGTTCCTCCATTGCTTAATTTGGAGAAGAAGGAAGAGAAGGAAGAAACAAAAAGAGAATAACTAAGATACGTGCAAATTCAATCAGAGAGCCCGTCAAAGATTGGCAAAGAAGAGCGGTGATTGATGTAGTGCTTCTTATTCTCTCTCTCTCTCTCTCTCTCTCTCTCTCTCTCTCTCTCTCTCTGATGATTCTCGAAAATCGTGGCTGGTTCTCTTCAACCTTCTCTCTCAACCTCTTCCATTGACGTCCTTCCCACGTTGCTAAAACAATCGGAGAGAAAGAGAGAGAGAGGGGAGAGAGAGAGAGAGATAGAGAGAGAGAGAGACTCCATCCACGACGACGTCAGAAGACAAGAGAACAAGGAGATACCCTCGTGGACTACGATCCCTCCTCTCTTTCATTCGATTCATCCTTCTCAGTCCTTTCCTTCCGTCTACAGTGCACTTTCAGCCATTAGCCGCCCTCCCCTCCCTCACTTGATTACGGTAATTCCTCCCCCCTCTCTCTCTTTTCCTCTCTCTCTCTCTCTCTCTCTCTCTCTCTCTCTCTCTCACTCTCCCTCCAGCGTAATCTTCGTCGCTTCTTCTGCCCCGCCGGCCTCCTATTTTGTCCATTTTGCCTCTCGACACACGCAATATATGGTCTGAGTCTTCCCAGCCTGTCTTTCCCTCACCCCATCTCTCTCTCTCTCTCTCTCTCTCTCTCTCTCTCTCCTCCCCTTAGATTCCTCAGTCTTCTCTGGCTATTTCCAGTCGTGATCCCTTCTTCTTCTTTCTATTTGTCCACTCCTCCGTCGCAGAACATGTGATTCTCAGTCGTCGACGTCGTCGAATCTCTCAGCCATAATTGCGCCTCTCTCTCTCTCTCTCTCTCTCTCCTCCTACAGAAGTCCGACCATCCTGTCCCTCTACTTATCTCTGTTTCTCTTCTGTAGTGCATCGGCGCCTCAAAAGCGGGAATGGGGGAATAAGGCTGCCATTTTTTGAAAGACATAAAAAGAGAGATGATAGATGGAGAGGCGCTCTAATGCAGCGCCCCAGATTTTCAGCGTTTGCAGTAGGCTCCTTTTATCTTCTTTTTTTCTGCAACCTACAGCACCCTTCCTTCACGAGTTGCGCAGCGAAGCCTGCGTCGAAGGTTCGAGAAGAGAGAGAGAGAGAGAGAGAGAGAGAGAGAGAGAGGCCTCTCTCTCTTCCTCCCTCTCTTCCCTTTTTCTCAGCCCTTTCCCCGCCGGCTTCACACACTTGCGCTGTGTAAAAGCGCGCGTGCTCCCTTCGGGGTCCTCTCTCTGACAAGTCCTACGGTCTCTCTCTCTCTCTCTCTCTCTCTCTCTCTCTCTCTATCTCTCTCTCTCTCATCTTCCTTCTTTTCATCCCCTTCAGCTCTAGAATCCCAGTGACTGCTCGAATCCCTTCCCTTTTCACTCTCCTCCTCTCTACATCATCCAATTCACTCCCCCCAATCCACACTCATCCTCTCTCTCTCTCTCTCTCTCTCTCTCTCTCTCTCTCTTTCTCTTCTTTTTTTTGCCTCCGAGACCCCATATCCCCTTTCGTCCTCTCCCTCCCATCCACCCTCGCAAGGTCTCGAGAATATTCAATTGAAAGGGGCTCCCGAGAGAAGAGCGTAGATCGACTAATCGTCGTTTCCTCTTCTTGTTTTTGTACGGTCTCTCTCTCTATCTCTCTCTCCCCTCTCTCTCTCCTTCTTCATCATAGGATTCAGACCAACCCTCCTCGTGATGGTTTCTTCTTTCTAATCTAATCACTTATCAAAACCACGTCGTCTTATCACCGTCGACGACGTCGTTTCTCTCTCTCTCTCTCTCTCTCTCTCTCTCTCTCTCTCTCTCCGTTCCTCTCTGCAAAGATTTCTGTTGGCTCGTCGGATTACACGGACTTATATATAGTATCTTTAGCAGTGTTCTCATTACTCGTTTCTTCCATGGGGTCGACTCGATTGCCCTTAGAGCACTCTGAAGAGGTACTGTAATGCCGCGCAAAGTTTGGAACGTGTAAATTTTAATTCCCGCAATTGTGCATTTCGCTGTGAGAATTAAAACACTTTTGCAGGGGAGTGCAACTCTTGTACGCCCCAGGAAAAAAAACTGAAGCCTCTGTCTTCACTGGGAGCTGAGATTTTTCGCGGGAAGGAATATGTGTCATTTCCACTTGTGAAATTTGCTCGTAGCTTAAGACAAACGCCATTCGTCAGTCGATTGCATCAGAATTGCATTCATCTCTTTCTTTCCCCTCTGTCCAGGTGGAGAAAATAGAGCCGATCTCTCTCTCTCTTTCTCTCTCTTCTAGTGAGACGAGGAGCTCAGAATAGTCTGCTGCTAAATAAGGTGAGAGAGAGAAAAAGAGAGAGGATTGAGTCCCAGCCTAGTCAGTCACAGGTTGACAGTCTCTCTCTCTCTCTCTCTCTCTCTCTCTCTCTCCTTTTCCCCTAACGACGTCTTTCATCTCTCATCTCGCTTCTTTTTCTGCCACCACCAGTCGCCCATTCCGAATCCTCCCTCGCAAGCAATACATCGTGGCTATCCCTCATCTCATTTCTCTCTCTCTCTCTCTCTCTCTCTCTCTCTTCTTTCCCCACCTCTTCTTCCCCCCCATCTGCATTCATCTCTCTCTAGCTCATTCTGATATCCGCATTGGAATCTCTCTTTCCATCTCCTCCCTCGCTCTCTCTCTTTTTTCCTCGCTTTTATGTTCGCAACTAATTAGATGTCTGCCCTCTCTAACGACACCCATTGCAACAAACGAGAGAGTCTCTTTTTTCATTCTGAGTCTAGAAGATTCGATGGTCGACGATAAGCTTCTTCGCTACTCTGAGGAAGTCACTAGGTTCAGGACGTCAACTGAACATGCTCACTTACTTGTAATTGATATCTCTCTTATGATTTTTCACTAACGGCTAAGTTAACATGTTCAGTTGATGCCCTAGTATTTTTTTTCTGAGTGTACGAGACTCATCAAGACTGTGGCTATTCTCGAACCTCCGATATCTCACGGCTCACTGAGCATAACGACGTTTCCCGTAGTGTCCAGAGATCTCATTCGCCCTAGTCTTCCCTAGTCCTCTAGAGGTAGCTCTTTTTTGTGGTACACCTACCAAGCTTGGACGATGTTCGACCTGAATGAACTAAATCGTCATGCACTTCTAATCTCTCTCTCTCTCTCTCGCTCTCTCTATCTCTCTCTAACACCCCCTCCGAATGATCCCTGAAGTTCCCATGAAGTCTTCGAAATGCGTTTCTATCGTACAAAGTCCTTTTCTTGTTTTTCAAAGAAGAGAATGCCACCGCAGGTTTCATTTCACGTCATTGAACACATTCCTGTGTAAATGGGCGAGACTCGTGTTTGTCGTCGTTCCTCCGTCCGACTCTCTCTCTCTCTCTCTCTCTCTCTCTCTCTCTCTCTATCTCTCTCTCCCTTTCAATCTCTCTCTCTCTCTCTTTCTCCCCCTCCCCCACTGATCGCCACTACTCTGATGACGTAGCACTCCCGAAAGCTATCGAGGGAGAGAGGAGAAGATGAATCGAGCAGAGAGATGAACAGGCATATCAATCGAGACGATCGATATATTTAGAGATTATCGTAGCCGATCAATTCACAGAGTACGGTAGCCGACTATCGGGAAACGTCGTCGTAGCAAGAGGCTTGATAAGAATGTTCTACGGTATAAGCGTCCATGACACATACCAATTTCGTAATTTTGATGAAAACTGTTCGTTATTGTGAAATAATCGCAAATGAAGTGATGAATCAGGTTGAAATCGTTATATCCTCGGGCGGGTCTACTGGAACAACAACTGGCAACCTTCGAGTGTCCCTTCCACTGTTGTCATCCGACCGACCGGAAGTCTCGAAGATCACACACACAACTCGATATTTTCGCTACTCTCTCTCTCTCTCTCTCTCTCTCTCTCTCTTTTCTCTCGCTCACTCATTCCTCGATAGTCACGTGATCGACTGCGGTAGTGACATCAACTTTCTCAGCAAAAGATGCAGCGGAGAAGATCAAGTATCAGGCCGAAGTCAGTCAATCCAGAATTGATTATTTCATAGATTATATAAGTCGCAGGATCAAGGTTCCTCCAACTACATCTTCTTGTCAGTTGAAATAGGGTGCTCGTCAAGAATACCATAGGGTATATCGTCCTCTATTTGGGGGCCATTTTGATGTTCTCTTCTCCCTTTCTATTAGTAGTTGCATCGTTCCTCTCCATTGAAAGACGAGCATCGAACTGCAAATCCATCTCTTCATCTCCTTTCGATTCCATTCAAATCACTTTTTGGTTGGAAACGATTTCTTCTTCGTCGCATGACAGTTTGCATCGTAATAAAATGCAAAAAGGCTAAGATAGATTCATCCCTCTATCCTCACAGTGACTTGAAGATGGGCGCTGGAAGAGTGGTCGCTTCCTCTTGATTCCTGTAGTAAAGGTAAAGGTAAAGGCATCCCCTTATCTAGGCTCCAAGTCTCCTGAGGGAGTCACTGCTAAGGCCAGCGCATAATAGGCCAGTTCAATCTGGAGGGCCCAATCTCTTCTTCGGATCTAGTTACCTTCGTGGTTACACCACTACCAATCTTTACTCGTTCGAGCGCCTTGGTGAGGCGGTGGCGGTATGCACAGCCGGGAATCGAACCCCGGTGTGGAACGGAATGAAACTGGGAGGGCGCCTTTTAACCCCTTTATCTAACCACCAAGGCCTGCTCCTCTCCTGCTGAATCGTACTAAAACCTACGTAATTCTCTAGTGGCGACCGTGTTTTGGTGCCAATCTACTGTCGTTGATTCCTTATATAATTGTGAAATCTCTCTCTCTCTCTCTCTCGATCCAAAACATCTCCTCGTATTTTCTCCATTTCCGGTCTTCTCTCATCTAATTTTCTATCTATATTCACCCCTTGTGATTCCAGGATAAAATCCGTCATAACTCACAGGGCGACGATCTGATAGAGGTAGATCTCATTTCCGAGTCCGCCTTTTTGTTCTCGCGCGGATTGAGGTAGAGAGAGGTAGAGAGAGGGAGAGAGAGAGAGAGAGAGTCCTCGCTCAGAAATTCGCCTCCTCCTCATATTGCATATTTGCTCTCTTAGGGGAGAACAAGATAACAAGAACATGAAAGATTCATGGGTTGTGGAGAGAGAGAGAGAGAGAGGACCCGATTCCCGCCTACTCAACCACTCCAATTTCGCGCCCTCGGGGGCATTCCAACAAACTCTCTTGCAAAATGGGAATTTTTGGGCGTTGTCGAAAAAAAAGGATTCTTGTGAGGAGAAATCATTAGATCTCCATTTCTCTGTGGAACTTTCCACCTTCTTTTTCCCTCCGCCGGCCTCTATTATATTCCTCATTGTAAAGGCCGACTGCTTCGATTGAGTGAAAACAGCCGCTGCTAGCCGCCTCATTCATTCATCCACACTCATTCTCTCTCTCTCTCTCTCTCTCTCTCTATCTCTCTCTCTCTCTCTCCTCAGTCTATCTACTCCACCTTCGCCACTCCCTCACATGATTAGCCTCCCACTTTAGAGTCCCATAAATTTTGCAAAAAATATTTGAAGTGTGTCACAATTTATTTTTATGATCATCGTAGACTAAATTGCTGGGGGTCTGCAGCAGCTCAGTCTACGATACGAGTCTAATGTAACGCGGGGTACGGTAGTTCAAATTCTTTTCCGGGATAATTATAAGTGTGTTCCACGACCTACAAACGGCATCATTCCTCTCTCTCTCGAATTGAGATTTGATACTCCTTCTCTCTCTCTTTTCGTCTCTTCCCATAGCTGAGAAGGAATGCTGTCACCTGTCGTTTCGCCCCTGCTCATCGCTTCACTCTTTCTTCTCTTCTCATTTCTCTCTCTCTCTCTCTCTCTCTCTCTCTCTATCTATCTCTTCTCTCTCACATCCCATTCGGCAGTCTCGAACTTGACGCCTTTTGTTTCGTAGCAGCAGAAGCACACTTGATCTTCTGGAAAATTCTTTCTCCTCTCTCCCCCTACTTCCATTTTTTTCTTTTTATGCTTTTCTTGCCTTCACTATTATAGTTGTCTCCCTCATCTTCCACTCATTTTCCCACCACTTAAACGTCGCTTGTTTCGAAAGTTGATATTCACTCCTCTCCCCCCTTCACTCGTTTTCTATCTATGGGTTGACTCCGCCCCTTTCCCCCTTCTCTACCCTCTCCTTCCCAAGTCCTTCTTCACTCTATCATCATGGTGGAGCCATTGCGGTGTGATCCTCCTCCTCATTCCTACTCCACCTTCTCATCTCCTCCCTTCAGCATGCCTCCAACTGATCAGCCAGAGGCCAAAACGAGTCTCTCCGTGCCCGGAAGATCCAATGGCGCAGCTCAAGCCAACGGCAACAATCGCTTCGCTACCTTCCAGACCGGAAGTGATGAAGAGGTTTGATCTTTGATCTCTTTAACGGTGACGGCTTCAACTGCCGTTTAGAAACCCGAAATTTATAAGTTTCCAAATTTTCTGAACTGTGTCAAAAACCAGTCCGGGACAAAAATGTAGATGGTTCCTAAAAGACAGTTCCAAAACGTCATATCTCCTTCTTCAACTCTCTATTACCGAAGATTTGCAGGTTCGGCAATCACGCGTCACCTTCAACGACGATCGTGTGAACATCGAGGGCGTCGAGTATGATGTGAGTAACACCTCCCGATCTCTCTCTCTCTCTCTCACTCTCTCCCTTCCCTCCTAGTGTGACTCAGCCATAACAACGAGCGGATCCGAAGACTTACGTCATCGACGATGATTTAATCCCCGATCGATATAAGTTTAAATTCGCGCAGAGGAATGACTCAAAAAGTGTTGATTATGGATGTTTCCTTCTAGAGACAGCACTAAATTGCCCCCTCTCCTCTTCTAATAGAGCGTAGAAAGCGACGTCGTCGAGAAGTTAGAATACGGGACACAGAAATAATCTATCGGGTCAATTAGAGACACGACGAGGAGCAGCGGAGAGAGAGATAGAAAGAGAGAGAGAGAGAGAGAGAGAGAGAGAGAGAGAGAGGGAGAAGCATGTGCAATTTCCCCCTACCTATGGATATTGCGAACAAATTTCGATTATGGAAACGTCCTCTGGGCACAAAAATAGAAGTATTCAGGACGGATTTAGCCATGTTGAGAGCGCTTCGTGTAGATTCGTTCTCTATTATGTCGGAAAGACGCGTGATCTCTCTCTTTCTCATGTTATGATTAGTGGGTATGGCAAAGGCCTCGCGCTCTCTTGCAAGTTTGTCACATTTCAGGCATGACTCGTCTTTCTTTTTCTTTCGTTTCTAGAGATTTGGGAGAGTGGAAGAATGTCTCTCTCTCTTCTCCTCTTCAGTCGTCCTCTTCTCTTTACTTAGTGGGGACACACGAGTCTCGTCAAGTTGGGGAGAAAAGGATACTACCGATACTTAACTAGGAAAGAGAGAGAGAGAGAGAGAGAGAGAAGAGTGAGTTCCAACTTACATGCTCAAAACAGAGGAGGAGAAGCACGGTTATGTGCGGTGCGCGTCTTACAAAACAAGGAAGGAAGAGTCGCTCATTTCCTTCTTGATGTCGAGTTTATTAGTTTTCTGCTGCGACTTTTTTCTTATGAGAATGAGACGGAACAGACTCGTTCATTTGTCTGCTTGGGTGATGAATGATCGGACGAAGGGACAGAAATGAGAGAGAGAGAAGAGGGGAATGGGTGAGGGGTAGATACCGTAGCATCGAGACGAGGGAGAGACTATGATGTATGCCAATGCGAGTTTGTTTATGAGTCTCGATGAGAGAAGAAATGGGAATGTAATAAAGGCGCACCCGCGATCCCAACTCATTTCACCTCAAACTCACGCGCCGACAGAGTTTATGAACACGCGGGGAGGGGAAGCGGGGGAGAAGAAGTCTCGATCTTGTTCCTCGTTTGAAATAAAAATAGGGCCCATTAGATGCGTTTGAAAATATATTTCAAAAAAATATAATTGTCTTTTTTTTGTCACGTATCAAGTACAGCAAAGTTCAGCGTTAATCAATCAACAAAAATGGCTTTAAATTTTGTTCTCCAACGAGCGATATTGGGTGGTACATCTTGTTGGATTATTCGGCTATAGATCGAGTAGGGGACCAGCATAAATGAATATACTACAGGATCGCAATCAAACGGTAGCTCATCAATTCGAAATGGACGAACATCGTGAGCAGTGGGACAACAAGACTCAGTTCTACATGGGAGTCGTCTCTTACGCCGTCGGTCTCGGAAACGTCTGGCGGTTTCCCTATCTCTGTCAGAAGAACGGAGGAGGTCAGTACCCCGATACTCTCAAAAAATATATCTATGATCAGGACGCCAAGTGAACATTTTCACTTACCTTTGAGTGAATGTCACCAGAAATAAGAGACATTTCACTCGCGCTGGGTGTCCTGATCATTGGGATTTTTTCTGAAGGAACAACACCCCTCCTCAACCAATCGATAACTGTCCTTGTCCAGGCGCCTTCCTGATACCGTACACGATCATGATGATCCTGGGTGGTCTTCCTCTCTTCCTCATCGAATTGGGCATCGGACAACGGTTGCGGACAGGACCAGTAGGAGTGTGGAACGCCATTCATCCCAATCTCGGCGGTAGGTCTTGGCGGTGTCTCTTTGCTGTTTTAGCTTGAACTCATTTCACAACTTCATCGAAACTTGGATCGTTGAGTATCAATTATCCCATATTATCAACACCATTCCCGAGAAGATATTTGAGGAAATACGCGTGTCAGAAATGTGCTCCAACTCGAAACTACAGTATCCACTCAGGTATCGGTGTGTCCGAAGCCGTCGTCTCTTATCTCGTCGCTCTGTACTACAATGTGATCATCACCTGGTGTCTCTACTACTTCTTCCGTTCTTTCACTTGGGATCTCCCCTGGGCGGTGAGTGCACCAAGAACAAGTTCTTCTCTAGAATCGCCGGTTGTAGTGGTTTGGTGGTCGGACTGGGAGGATGTTTCGGTCGGCTAGGGGGCGCCTGCTAGCCAACGGACACATGCTATTAGTCCTTCCACCGGTGATTAATAAGTCAAATTTTCCCATGAGAAGTTTTTAAAGTCTTGCATATGTAGACCATAAGATGACTTTTAACTTCTCATGGCCCGAATATAAGAACGTTTTTTCCCCCGTGAGTGGAAGGGGCGATTACCGTCTGAGATCGTCCATTGTGAGTGTCGTGAGAACGAAGGAGAATGACGCGGGGCCACAACACCCAATCTTTCTCCCCCCACCCCACCATTTCAGAGCTTTTTTCGCCAAACTTAATTCCCAATGAATGCTCGTTCCAAATGAATATGTACTAAGATTTGAACAACACAGAGAAGGATAGCATGGCCCTGTTTAAGGATGGCTCGAAAATTAATCTTATGTCCCATTTATCAATCTATATTGGCCAGAGAGACATGAGATAATTCTCTTGAAAACATGTTAAAATTCAAATCAATTTTTTTCAGAGCTGTCCGCAAATTAATGGGACGGATGTGTTGGAATGTAAGATGTCCTCTTCGCCAACCTCATACTTCTGGAATCACGACGCCTTGCAAACTTCTGGGTACGGTAGCTCACGCAAAGTCACTAGGATCAGATAACTAAGTTCACTAATCCATTGAGATATTTCTCTATTTCCGTTTGCTTACAGAAAATTGAACAGCATCACATTGGTGTTTTAGAATTTGCGGATGCTTGAGGTTACTGTAGCTTATCGATTTGTTTCCAGATCGATCGGTGAGTTGGGAGGATTCAACTATCATCTGCTCTTGTCACTAATCGTCGCCTGGGTGCTCATCTATCTCTGTGTCATGAAGGGAATCAAATCGTCCGGAAAGGTATCCCTAATTAGTAATTAGTGAGACTAATTAGTTCAACCACCCCATCGTCAAAGAAAATCTCAAGTGAAATTCGCCCCTCCTCATGTCTTCCCACTATTTTTTGCCAAATTTCAAACCCTGTTGCGGCTCGGTAGATAGCTCATTATTATAAACTAATTATCACTTTGTCATGAAGGGAATCAAATCGTCCGGAAAGTTATCGATAATTACTAATTAATGAATCTAATTGTTCAGGTAATGTATGCCACTGCCACTTTCCCGTACGTCGTCACGACCATCTTCTTCATCCGTTCGGTTTCTCTCGAGGGAGCAATGGAGGGATTCTCGTATATGTTCCATCCTGACGTGAGTACCCACTCAATATTCACGTAGGACGAAGAGGTCGGCGGATAAGGAGTGGATGGGAGAGAGAGAGAGAGACCCACTCCCCCGTCTCTGCTTCTGACATCACCTCTTGCCGCAAATCGGAAGCGGGCCACAATTAGCGAACTCGTGGTTCTAATTGTGCATGACGATTCTGAGATTGGGCTTTGATCCGAGGCAATTGATACGTGTTCAGTAGTGAAGGGGAGAAAAGAGAGAGAGAGAGAGAGAGAGAGAGAGAGAGAGAGAGAGAGAAGGTGGGGGGACGAAACCTCGTGCTTGCTTGCATTGTGTAACAAGTGACGAGCCGAGAGCGGATGAAGACTTTGGGGGAAAGAGAGAGAGAGAGAGAGAGAGAGAGAGAGAGAGAGAGAGAGAGAGAGGAGGAGGAGGAGGGAAGGACAGAGAGTTCTTCGGAAGGCAGGCACATGACGGGGGAGAAGAAAAAGAAGGAAAGGGTTTAATCACAGCCGCCGGTTTTTTGTTGTGCTCGGTTCTCTCCTCTTTTAGTCTCGAGTCCCTGTGATAGCACACGAAAATCCACTCATCATTCTTTTGTCGCTTCGAGGACTCACGCGCGGGGGATTAGAATGAGGAAAAAGGAGAGAGAGAGAGAGAGAGAGAGAGAGAGAGACGAAGAGCATATGAGGTATGACGTCGAGTGGAGGGAGGGCTTACAAGGGAACGCCAACTCATTTAGATGGCAAGGGATCGGAAGGGGAATCGAAATTTATCATAATTGAAAAATGCAATTACAATGAATTATACCTGGCGGAATAAAGAATTGTAATTGTTGCAGCTGGATATGCTCTACTCTCCCAATGTTTGGCTTGACGCGGCGACTCAGATTTTCTACTCCATGGGACTCGGATTTGGTGGTAAGCAAGTGCAGACATCTCGGGAATGGCACGTTTTGATGCTGTCGTTTAGGATACCGGAAAAAAAGTTTCCAAACGTTCTCAAACGTATCCCAAGCAAATCCCATGAAAAATTTTGAGGTTACCTAAACGGCAGTTCCAAATCGTCTTATCACCTAACTATCGAGATTCCGAAGAGCAATTCAGATTTACAACTAAAAGAACCTCGACAAATCGATGAAATATGCTCAAACGCGATGATAAAGTTGCAAAAAGTATACAGAATGAAGGAAGATTGTTGTGCTTCAGGTTTGATCGCCTTCGGTTCGTACAATCCGATACACAACAATTGTGTGAGAGACGTCAAGATTCTTGCCTTCATCAACATCGCTACTTCCTTCTACACCGCCGTCGTTGTCTTCTGCGTCCTCGGATACATGGCACACAACAACATGCACACCTGCATCGAAGGGTGAGAACAATGACACAATTTCTTAAATTTATCTATTTTTATTTAAAATGTTTTTATAACTTACCGTAAGTCTCAAGAGTGCGACAGTAAATGGAAGAGGGCATACTGTGTTATCTTCATGAGGAATCAGTTAGTTAGAGTGCTGAATTATAGCCAGACGAGAAGGGATAGATCAGATTTATCGGGTCAGACGCGTTTCGGGCACTATGCCCTTTCATTACCTCAAAATTGGGTAATTTAAAGGTTGTGTGGCATGAGATGGACGGAAACCGTTTTCCAGAGAGAAAACACCTTGGAAACACGTACTGATAACACATTTGAGCTTTGTGAAAAACATGATTACTATATTGCACGACTAATCGAAAAGCGCACTGATAACAATGCGTTACAGTGCGACATACAATTATGACACGACGTTTGAGGCCTTAGAATATGCTGTTGACGACAATATTTCAACAAATAGGGGTGCATTCTGGTGAAAGAAATAATGAATTGTATCATTATTACTCGCCCATATATGTATGTTGTCGCACCATTGTGATTGTAAATAAATAATTGGATCAATTACAGTGACATGGCGACTCTTCAAGCACTCTACCCCAGTACCTTCACCGATTTCAATTCCGTCCGTAGCGCCTTCACCGATGATGCATGGAAAGAGCTCATGGCGAGCAAGTTCGCCGGCCCGTACGAATTGATGGCTTCGAAGAGTGCTTACTGCGACTACCACAAGATCATCACTGAGGTTAGTAGGGGAGACAAAATGAGTTGGATGATAAACTGAAAACTGAATCGCAAAATCGATACTCAGAGAATAAAACTCAGTTGGATCAGGGGACTAAAGTTGTTCACTCTGTTTCACATTCCTAGTAAAGCTCTTTACGTGTACTTTCCTGCGAAACTCAAATTGTGTTACTAACAATAAATGCGAATTTTCAGGCTGCTGAGGGTACCGGACTCGCTTTCGTTGTCTTCACTGAGGCTATCATCAAGTTCCCCTTCCCTCCGATGTGGTTAGTCCGCGCCTCCTACTTACTCTCTAACTTATTTATTTCCTAACTCGTTTACTTACTTTTAGTTATTTTGGAACTGCCGTTCAGGAACTAGAGATATTAAAGTGTACAAATGTATTGAAACGTATCCCAAACAAATCATGGAAAATGTGTTGAGGGTTCCAAAACAGCACTTCAAATACCTTTCTATGATCCCGGTGATATTCTCTCCCATCAGGTCATTCCTCTTCTTCCTCATGCTCATCTCTCTCGGTCTCGGTTCGATGTTCGGTACTCTCGAGGGAGTCATCACTTCTCTCAACGATTCCCAATTGATCCAACTGAAGAAACCCGTGTTGACTGCTATTCTGTGTGGATCGGCCTGCTTCATCGGACTCATCTTCGCGACGAATGCAGGACAGGTGAGAAAGACGATGAATTTGGATGGTTTTGTGTGAGACTGGGGTGAAAAAATCGGTTGAACGGTCTTTTTTTCGATTAAAATCGTCAATTGTATTCATACCTAATTCCCAAGAAAGGCAATGAAATCAGTCAATAATTCGCATTACGTGTGCAAAATTGGAGATTTTTCATCAACAACATTTCAGTACTGGGTCTCGCTCTTCGATCACTTTGCTGGCTCGTATGGACTGATGTGTGTCGCATTCATGGAAGTTATCGCCGTAATCTACGTCTATGGATATGAAAGGTAAGCGTACTTATTTTCAGTGTACACATTTTTCAACTATGGGAAAGTGTTTTAATATATAGCAAAATCTCGAAATCTAACCATTTCCTCTTCAGATTCGTTCGCGACATCGAGTTCATGACTGGAGAAACGATTTCTTCGTATTGGACGTTCACGTGGAGATTCGTCTCTCCCCTCATTATGTCCGTTCTCTTCGTGACTTCTGTCGTCTCCTGCTTCAAGAAACTTCCCACTTACTTCACTTACAACAAGCTCACGGTAAGATCAATTGAACATCCCATTAAGACGATAATGCTTTGTTGCATTTCCGCTCTTGCAAAGCGCTTTCGTATTGAGCTCTAATTAGTAAACTAATATTTCTTGTTAATTGAAAGCGTGTTGCAAGTATATGATGGGCAGCATTATAATTTCAGCATCGTTCATGTGCATTCTACTTACACTATACTATAATATCTATAGCAAACTATGGTACGCCTGCAACTTGATTTCTTGTAGGCCAAGCTGGAAGAGACTGAATATCCACCATGGGCTCTGTGGATCGCTCTCTTCATGGTCATTCTCGCCATTTCTCCGTTGATCATCGTCTTCTTCATCCGCAAGTTCAAGATCATCGCCGCCGAACCGAATATTCCTGCGGTTAGTGGGGAGAAAATACAAATAGAGAACTATGAACTAGTGAGCGAACAGTCGACTACTTCGTATTTCGTAACTGAATTCACGCACAGACACAGTAAAAGTATATACCCAAGTACCAACATGCAGGAAAATGTACAACTTACATTACATTTTCAGTATTTTGAGTTCGGGGAGACATTTTTCGTTCCTCGAGCAGTCGAAAACTATTTCCCTTTGTTGCAGGCCTCTAAGCGACTGAACGCGACTCAATCGACGACTTACATGCTCAAGTCGGAGCAATCCTTCAATCGCATGACGGAGTCTTCAGTGTCAGTCATGATGACAGAGACAGCCCACGGCCCCGAACGAACTCCCCAGTCCAGCCACTCTGCCTAATTCGCCCACTCGTACCGCATAGTTGTCTCTCCCACTCACGCTCTCTCGTCTCTTGACTTACTCTGAGCAATCGTGACTAGGATCAGAACATCAATCGAAAAAGTTCACTTACCTGTAAGAGAAAGTAACTTGCAGGTAAGTGAACATGTTCACTTTGTATCCTGATTCTAGCGACTTTTCTCTGAGTGTATACCATCCGTTCAAGACGAGACACCGTAGTTGCCCAAATTGTTCCGCTTCTTCTTCTGCCCCGTTGTCCCATTCCCATAAATCCGAGTAGTTTGCCCACCGATTACTGTAGTTTATCGTATTTCGTAGGTCCCAAACCCGTTTCCTGTTGCAATCACTTATCAATTGTTCGATGGACAGTCAATAGAGTCGAAAAGTCGACAGAGTGTTCGATTGACTCTGTGAGACATTGAAGATTTCTTGTCGATCTCTAGATTGCGCTGATTGTTTCATCGTTGTTGGCCCTTTTCTTCGTCTATCGCAGACCGGTAGATCAAACCCTCACTCATCCCGTGTTTAGTTAGCGCCCGATTTATTGATTATTTCCCCGTTTTAATCTGTGTGAGCATCATCTTTCCATTGCGTCCGCAGGGACTTCTGTACATACTGTTCCCTTATTGACAATATCCGATGACCTGTTTTTAAGCTTTAGTCCGAGTGAATCGCTCATCGATAGTCGCTCATTGCACTCCCGTTGAATGTTCAAACCCCTCAACCCGATTATCAATTTACAATTTCCTCTCCTTAGTCCCATGGACTTCGATCAAAACCTTTGAATCAAAGCAAAGCATTTACCAGCCTCTCTTTCTTTCGCCGATCCCCTCCCCTCTCACCCGTTTTCGATTCTTTCTTTCTCTATAATCATCACATCAAATCTTACGCACGACACACAGAACTTGTACTGGAATGGCAGCAAGGTTACGAGTTGAATCCAATTCTTCTCTCTTCTCACTCAATTTTCGATACGACGAAACCCGCGTGGCGATCTATCCGATTGATTGAATTTGAAATGACGAATCAAGTCGATTTCTCTTC
Source organism: Pristionchus fissidentatus (assembly GCA_036245785.1). Classification (NCBI taxonomy): domain Eukaryota; kingdom Metazoa; phylum Nematoda; class Chromadorea; order Rhabditida; family Neodiplogasteridae; genus Pristionchus; species Pristionchus fissidentatus. The sequence goes on from BTSY01000007.1 coordinate 10,415,434, forward strand.
TATTCTGCTTTCTTAGTATAATAGAAGCCGATCGCTCTTTTTGTGACCGCAGTCTTTCAATGTCCATTCGATCGATAGGTAGTCATCAAACCGCGTTTGTGTCATTCGCATTCGCTTTGTCCAGTGCCTAGCCCCCTATTTACTCACCACCAACGGTGCTCATAGTGCCCATCCCTCTCCCAACCACAAACCAACCCCCACTCATTTGCTCCAATTGTGTGTACACGTTGTTGTGTCTCCTCCCTGCCTACAATCGATATATAATCCACCCAAATATGATCAACGCGCCTTGGTTTTGCACCCAACTTTTTATTGTGTATTTCACTCTCGTTCATTTATTGTGTAGCTGAATGCGGTACGAATAAAGTGGAGGTACAACTCAGTCATCACAATGAACATCTCAGGTAATTTGACTGCACTCAGAGAAAAAGCCTGGGAGTTAGCAAATGAATTACTTACTTTTTAGCATAGAGAGCATGGGAAATGAGGAGAGCGTAAGTAATTTATTTACTAACTCGCATGCATGGCGAAGTAAGTTTTCCCTGAGTGTGATGAATCAAGGGTCGGCTGTTCATTCATCTTTATTGCACGCATTTTATTGCAAGCAGAATTGGCTTCAAGATAATGATAGAATATTCTGCACCAGCTAAGATGAGAGAGAGAGAGAGTTTATTTATTGTGTAGCCGAATGGGGTACGAATAAAGAAACAAATACTGAATAAAGTGGAGGTACAACTCAGTCATCACAATGAACATAGGCCGGCTCTTGGCTGATTTTGTCGGTATCCATCATAAAACGACCCGCATCGATTTCCACCTGAGATTTAGCGGTTGTAGGTATTATTTATATTTTTGTTCGCGAAGACTAATAAATACGATTTTATTTTATCTTTTTCCTCCGCGTAGTATTTGTCTCTCGGTAGAAGGATCATATTGATGACGTGGAAGCAATTTTTTCGGTCCTTGCGGGAATCACACCTCAAATGACTAATAATGAACAGTTCTGTAACGGCAAATTTGTTCACGGACAAAGCATGGTAGCGAGCATTGATGCACTGGTCGAAAATTGGTCCACTGCAGGGAAACCAGAGATCCGTGAAGAAGATTGTCTTTCCCCACTGAAGAAAGAAATAGGTTGTGCCCTTACTTTCGAATCATTATTTAGAATATAGATGGGTTATTGTTAAAGGATGGGTTATTGTTAAAGGAATAGTGTAAGGTAAATGGAGTAATAAAAATGATAAGTCAACTATACTTCATCCTTCGATCCCTCCAGATAATATTTACCAGACGAATCCGTGCTATTCACCATCAATTCCTCGTTAGCTCGGACTAAATCAATACTTATTTGATCGTCATGAGCTTGAATTCCTTGCAGACATTCCACAACATGAATCTCATCTTCAGATTAGGGACGGCTCTCCTTTCTGTGGATGTATTGCAATCGATAACACCTCGAACTGCACCCTGTGAGGAAGAGATGAGGATTGGAAGAATACATATCTTCTCTCTGTCTCTCTGTCTATCATTTTTTTTCTGATATCTCTAATCGCACACTGAGCGGAAAAATACTAGAGGAAAGGTTTTCCAAGGATTCCATTATTGGAAAACGGGTTTCCACCCTCCTCACTCTACACGCTCTTTCGTCCCGGTTAGCAAAGTCATAAATTGAGATAATTGATGGAAATTACCTTTAGCATTGATGAAGATACGAAGAGAAAATTGACGAAAAATAACAGAGAGAATCGAATCATTTCGAGTTGAAAGAAGAGAGAATCCTTGCATAGCGCTTGAGAGCGCCGCACTTTTCTCAGATGATTCGACCGATTATTCAATTGCCGATTGTTCATTCAGCTTTATTGCACGCATTTTTATTGCAAGCAGAATTGGCCACCAAAAGATCGATTATAATAAAACGATCTGTAGCACCTAACAAGAAAAGAGGGAGAATCGAGTTAGCACACATGGCCATTTTCATATTTGTTTTGTGGTTTTGTGTGAACATCAACTGTTGTTTCTTACATTTGCACTACACAAGTAGGAGATTGAAATATTTTATTCTCCCCGATAAGGAGACGAGAGGTTCTTTACATTATTCAACAATTCTTTGTTTGTTGGCACTGAGTCTTTGATCTTGGTTGGGAGTTGATACAACTAAGAGTCGTATGAAGGACGCGAATTCGGACTGAAAATATCACCAATCAATAACAACAACAAAACAACCGAGTTCTTGCCTGTTTCAGATTTCGAGGATAGTAATTTGAAATTGACTTTAGGAGTAATCCTTGATGCTGTAATGTCTGCAAGTACATGTTCTCAGTAGGGGTAAATTGCTATCTTAGTACTCACTTGATTGTGGGTATTCTTATCGGCTATTAGACTTATTTCTTGGCGAATTGGATTGAAAAGAAGTCGTGTAGAGACCTGTAATTTTTGAGGTGAAATTGGAAAAAATATAGAGCGGAAAGAGGTAGATTCCGTGAAGATATGTGCAGATGGGATGAATGAGGAATGAAAATGAGAAAGAGAGATTGAGTGTACGAAGAGAAAGAGCAAGAGAACGAGAGGGGAGTGCAAAAAAGATATGGATTGGGCCACATTCTCCATCCATTCCCTGACATTTTATGAAAAGAGAGGGAGGGAGGGTATCGTTAAAAGGGGCTAATAAAAAGAGAGAAATCAATTGGCGCTATACGAACATTGTTGAAATATGGTTGCTGATGTAATCATTCATTGTTCATTGTGTTGGTTGCAGTGCTCCATAATTCAATCGTGCGCCAGAAACAATAACACATCGAATTTTTATTCTGACGGGCATTCCTTTTAAAAATCTATAATTGTAACAAAGTAATATCTCTAAATAGTTGATAATGAGTGCATTCTATAATTGAACATGAAGTCTGGATGTAGTCCGAAACCGTACAGCAAAAGTTGCATTCACTATTGGGGGAGGCCAGTGAGGGCAACTATTCTGTTCTTGGTTCGTTGAGTGAAGAGGAAAGATTGTCAAAGTTGATCCTTTTCTGCTCCCGGTCGCATCGGAAAAAGAAGTCTTCACGTACACATTCTTTTGAGATTATGAAGTCGAGCCAAGCAGTATTCTGCATTTTTTTCATAATTTTAAAGAATTTTTTGTGTGCAAAATCTCACCTATAAAATATGGAATTTTCCGAGGGAGAAATCTTGAGATGAGATCGAGTAGGAATCTGAAATATTCTTGCACTAAATTGTCTGATTGTTCGATAAATCAAAAGTTCTCGCAAAGGGTAAAATAAGGGAGAATCGATTGGGGAGAAACATGGGAAGAGGGAAAAGAGCTGTGTGCGGAGAGGAACGGGAAGACGAAAGGATGGAGGGAGGAAACCTAGAGAGAGAGTGAGAGAGAGAGAGAGAGGAGGCTGAGGTAGAGAGGGAAAAGGGGAAGGGGCACTGCAAATTGCTGGCTTGGTGCACTCTCTTTTATTCGAGAGGAGAGAACAGAAGGAGCCTTTAATTGCTTCCTTGTTCCGATATTCCCATGAGAAGTAGCGGAAAATTAATTTAAAAAAACTGTAAAATGCTCTGAATTCAAAAACTACCACAGTTTGTCAGATTGCGTAACGCCCGTAACGTAATAGTTGGAAAAGAACGAAAGGGGAGAGAGAGAGAGAGAGAGAGAGAGAGGGAGAGAGAGAGAGTTGAGGAAGAAAGTGGGTTTGTTCCGAATTCATGAGATGATAAGAGAGAAGAGTGCTAAAATATAGATTTCGGAGCTAACCTCTCCTTTTGTTGGTAGTATTTTGTCAGTATTTAAAATACAATATTACACATCTAAATATACGCATTTCTTTATCTATTCAAAATATAATTCTACAATAATAATGTGAACAATTTTCATTTGAATCTTCGGAGTGTAAGAGACCTATCTTCCGAACTCTACCGCTCGTACATGCATAGAGAATGGAGTATTCACAATACCGTAATGGATCGCTCTAGGTAACAAATCTTAGAGGAACATCGACTACTCTGCAAGCTATTACATCGGTCATAGATGCAGAAGGGAATGGTGTGGTACTGTAGAGTACTGTAGATGCCATTCGGTACCAAATCGTCCCGTTTGTCTTCCTCGGTAATGTCGGTACAGCTCTTCTGGTTCCGTTCACTTGAGAATTTGCTCTTTTTGAGGATCCCATTGTTGCCTTTGATGAGCCGCGATTTCTAAACGATTTATTTTGTCTGATAATTAGAGATCGACACTCACCGAGAGATTTGGGAACGTTGACGAGATAATCAGAGAAGTGAGGCTGCGTAGAATCCTGAAACATGATTCATTGAAGGAATGCAAGAGAGGCTTTTTTTAAAAGAGAGACTTTATTAAAATTTTGAACAGAAACAGCAAGGAATCAATGCGCGAGACATGAAGGGGGGGGGAGAGTCCACGAATGAGATGTAAACACGAATGAGCTGACAGGAAATTATTTGCGATGGGAGCCTTGTTCCTCCCTAAATCTGATAAGGTAGTTATTGGAAAGACAGTTAACTTTAAGCTAAGAGTGGAGAATGAGAATGCCGAGAGAGAGACAGAGAGAGAGAGACCGGGAGAGAGAGAGAGAGAGAGAGAGAGAGAGAGAGAGAGGAGAGAGAGGCAGAGAGATGCAGGGAGAGGGAGAGGAGAGATGCAGGCTGAGGAGAGAAACCAGAGAAGTTACGCGGGAGAGAGGAAGAAAGAGCGCGGAGTTTGAGTATACTAGGATGAGAGAGCGAAAGAATGCAAAAAATATGGACTTGGGTAGAGTGTTACAGATGTTACACATCGCCTAACTTAACAAATTGCTTAAAAAATTAAGAAATTCGTTATTTTCAATATTGGTATTAGGAAATATTAGAGAGATGGACAGTCTCTACCTCGCACGAAACCTCCCCGTTTGTCTTCTCCTTAAACCAATTGCAGTACTCCTTCACGTTCGTGTAGACATCTGACAATTCGATGCTGATTTTTTGAGTTTTCATTTGATCTATATCTGGGTGATATCTAATTGTGTGTTTCCAAGACAAAATGATGTTATCCCGAACATCAAGATGCTCATTTGTTTCTATTCTCTTCTTGCCATTGACATCGCCTCTCCTTTCACCGAAGTTCCTAGTATCGAATTTTGTACGACGATCGGTCATTCCGATCGTCACAACCGGCCTATTTTCCTTCAAGAACTGAAATATTTCGAAGTACACACTCTAACACCACACATTACATATGTCTTAGGTGTATCCTGAACATTTGAACTGTACATTGAAATATTTTATTATTTTAATTCCATAAACGCATTTTGGAGCAGGACACTCATCAGGGAGCGGTTAAAGAATTTTTTGTTTTAATTTTACTACAAATTATCGAGAATTAATGAATTTATCGATTCACAAAAAGTAGTTAAGATCCAACTTCTTATTCAACTGATCTGCGTTCACTCATCAAAAAGTGAATATTAATGAAAAGGACTTATTATAATAATATTAATCAAAATATTTTAATTGGTATTTATAATACTATCCATAGAAAAGAATATCAAATTTAGAACATTGGAAATATTCTCTCATGCCGTGCTTTTTTTGAACGATTATAGAATAATATTTATCAAAATATGCCAATTTTGATATTTTAATATCTAGGATTCATTGTCCAATGTCGTGCTTTTTTAAGTGCAATTTCGCGGATGCAGCAGTATATCTTCGTGCCCGTCCAGCAGTCTCTGAAAAAGTCTACCATTTTCTTAAACCGAGTCGCTCGTGAGTGGATTTTGTTTACTCGTCTTAGAAAATGACCAACTTTCCAAATCCAAGTCGATTGCTTGTCTTTTCCCTGTTTCGTTGGATATCTTCCCGGGTATATTCATCATTGCATTCTCCGTCGCAAAATGGAGAAGTCCCATGCCATTTACTCTGTATATTTTAGTTTGTTTAATAAAAAAATATACTATTATAACTTAAGAATTTCGTGTTCCTGGTGGTATACCTCATGTGCCTCTTGTACTTGATCTTGTATCTAGATCTATTTTTAATTGTATCAATAACAAGGGTAACAAAAGGATGTCAATATTACTCAAGGCTGTAACATCACGTGTTATTAGCACTTATAGATACACAAAGGGTTCGAACTATGTGCTGTTTGTGTTTTATACCAGGTCGTGTACCTGTTGTACCTCCTAGGAGTGTACCCGGGTACAGGAGGTAAGCAATTCTAAAGAATCTTATACTTACCATGACGAACCCGCAATCTCTTTTGCCATCGTCGTCTACGATACACCGCTGCAATATATCAAAATATGAATATATTTTCGTCGTTATTTTTTATAAAAACGAATACATAACAGAAGTATATTTCTCTCTTTCTCTTCTCTCAATTTTAAATTCTTTTTCTAGAGAATTCTCGAGAATATGAATACATTTCAATTCAAACAATGCAGTCAACACTCACCTCCTCATACAAAAATGCATCCACGGATAACGTCATCAAAATCGCCAAGGGAATGAAAAAGCGCATCTCTGTAAAATGTTGAAAAAAAATGAAGGAGTGTGAAAGAAGAAACAATTCATAAAAGTAAAAGCAAACAATTGGGCCAATGAATATACTCTAACTAATTAACAAACAATCCTCTTTAAAAAAAAGATTTTCGACCGAATCAATTACCCTCCTTTAGTAAGCAAGCAAACAATTGGGCCAACAGTGATAAATAAACCACGCATTTGATTATTCTCCCTTCGTTTTATCACACAAACAAATTTTCCCACGATTGTGTACAAATCAATTTATATCTGTACAACTTGCTATTGCAAAAATGGTCATTTGATCTTTAAGTGTATGATGTTTACCAGCGGTTGTGTGCATCAGTCGACATACAAATCAATTTTTCGCATGATAATGGACGCAGAGGCAAACGCAATCAAGTTCCTTTGCATTTTGTTTCAGAAGACTAAAAAATAATTAAGAATATTATGACAGGAATCGCGAGAGACTCGAGCATGGCCGGGACATAGAAATTTATGATTTTTGAATTGGCTGAAAACAAAGCACAAGGTACTACAAACCTCCCTCTATCGAATAGCGTTTTCAGAATTTTTTTTTTAAATTTCATTTTCGCGTGAAACACAAATCAACCTGGTGACTCGGAGATTTTTACAAGTAACATCAAAGTTTGAAAAATCATAAATATCTTCAAAGTGAAGATAGAAATCCGCTGTTTGCTGCGTTAGATAGACAAATGACTCGGCTTGTTTACCAACCGCTCGAAGTCATTCCTGGTTCGTGCGCCGATGCGGGGTGGTTGTTTTTGCAAAAGTTGAGCTAACTTTCTTAAAAGTCAAAAGTACTGGTTCACTCTAAGAGATGTTCTGTTGAAAATTCTTGGTACTAACTCTAGTAAAAAAATGGGCCAAATCGGCCCATGCGTTGTAAAGATGGGATGAATTATGTAAAGTCCTCCAAGTGTAACTATTATTCGTGAATAATAATTATTGATCTTTTTAGGTGAAAACAATGTAAAATTAGTAGAAAACAATATTCAGGTTGTTTTTGAAATTTTTTATTGACAAGTTTTTCGAGGAAAAAAAATGAAATATTGTCAACTTCGATTTTGGGATTTCCTGAATGTCTGAAATTTCGATGTCGATATGAATCTTAAACATCTTCATATTATTAGATATACTCGCAGGAGGAAGATCTGTCCGTTATTTGCAGAGTATTGAACTTTTCCGCGCTGAATTCACAACTTGAATGCGAAATTTTCCTACAAATATTAGAAGCAGTCAGACTCCTTCCATACTTCATCATGGCATTCCTCATTATAGGTAGACCAATTTCCTTTTTGGAAGTGAAAGTTTATTGTTATGTCTTAGCACAACGGGGTTTTAGAGAAATATATTTATATTAGAGAAGACGGAGAAAACAACGTCTCGCAACGCGAGCAGAAAATGGAATGAAGAATTACGTAGGAAAAAGAAGCGGGAACTTTCAGCTACGCAGTCAATATACATTGTGGGGTGTGATACTCAGGCAGGTTTGAATTGGCGCCAAATGTATAAGAAATGTATGGAGGTCAGCTAGGGCGCAACCAGTTCGTTGGGTCACAATTATGATTAGAGGTCGTACACAGCACCTCCGCTACAAGATATGAAATAGGCAATGAAATATCTGACATAACGATGGTACAGATAATAGATTACTTAGAATAGGATTGGCCCGAGTTATGACCAATATTGAGACGGTTCACGGGGTACCCATTACGGGTAGGTCTGGATGGGCGTGGACTGGCCACATCAGACTTGGGATTGATCTTCTTGTCGTTCTCCACACTCTTCGTGGGCTCGTTCACTTTCTTCTTCGTAGAAGTCGAGACGGCGTCCTTGAGCACGGTTATGGGAGACGACGGCGTAGACGGGGCAGACGGCGGCGGCGTTGGGGCAGACGGCGGTGGAGTGACGATGTCCTTGTCGATGTCGAAACTCTCGAGCAGAACACTCAACGGATCACTCAGATCTTCCACCCAGCGTCTCCTCAGCTGGTTCGCATGGGCCACCACAGTGGAACCATCAGATCTCTCGATCTTGTACAACACTCTGCCTCTCTTGCAGAGTACCGTAGCATCCGACCACTTCTCATGGTTCGGACCATCACGATCACGATAGTATACCGTATCGTTCTTGACGAACTCTTTATCGACGGTACCAGATTCCACTGCTTTCCTTCCCTCTCCCCCTCGAGGAGACAAGAGAGTGAGTCTCAATCTCATCTTCCTTCCGAGGAATACTTCAGCTGGAGTCCTCATCCTCAGCTGGTTGTTCGGTGTACCTCTGTACATCATGAGGAACTTCTGCACATTCTCATCCTCGGGACCTTCGCCCTTCATCTTCAGCAGCGATCGTTTGAACGTATCAACGAAACGCTCTGCTTGTCCATTACTCTGAGGATGATACGGAGGAGAGAAAATGTGGGAGATACCGTACTCCTCGCAGAATGCTCTCATCAACTCAGCCTTGAACTGAGTTCCGTTGTCTGAGACAATAGTCTCGGGACTTCCATATCGCGACACGAAGTCCTCACTTCTTTCACTCTCACTTCTTTCCTCACTTCTTCACTTCTTTCCTCACTTCTTTCCTCACTTCTTTCACGGTCGCACTTGCCGTGATTCTCTCCATGGTCACCACTTCTGGCCACTTACTGTGAACATCCACTATGATCAAGTAGTACTTTCCATTCATCGGACCAGCGAAATCCAAGTGGATTCGCTCCATCGGTCGACTTGTCGCAGGCCACGCCTGTGGTTGAACTCTTACTGGATTCTTTGCAGCGGATGCACATCCTTCACAACATCTCACAATACTCTCGATGTTCTCGTCGATTGCTGGCCAGTACACGAATGACCGTTCCAGTGACTTCATCCGGACCATTCCAGGATGTCCTCTATGCAGTTCCTTGAGAACTGCCTCTCTGAGTCTTGCGGGGACCACTACTCGATCTGCCACCATGAGACACTAATCCACGAGAGAAATCGATTCTCTCCTCGTGTAGTACGGTAGTATACTCTTATCCTTCGGCGGCTTCGGCGGCCAGCCGTCACAGAGATACTTGATCACACTCTGAAGGATCGAATCCTTCTCCGTACTCGATTTGATGTCTGTCACAGTGAGGGGCATTGCCCTCACACCCTTGTGCAGGATCTCTTCGATGTCTTCCTCAATCGATACATGGGCAATCACCACATCTTCTTCCTCTCGAGTACACTCCGACATCAGCCTCGAAAGCATGTCTGCCTTTCCGAAATCATTCGTGTTTACATACTCGATGTGGAAGTTGTAGTTGAGCATAATCAGAGCCCATCTCTGTAGTCGATTAGCGGAATGAACTGGTATACCGTTCTTGCTTCCAAAGATGGACAGCAAGGGACGGTGATCGGTCTGCAGGAGAAACCTTCTTCCGTAGATGTACTTGTGAAACTTTTTCACAGCGAAGATGAGAGCGAGACCTTCCTTCTCAATCTGAGCGTACTTCTCCTCTGCATCTTTCAGTCTTCTCGACGCGTACATCACCGGTCTCTCCGATCCATCCTTGTATCGGTGACTGATTACGGCTCCGATTCCATACTGACTTGCATCAGCAGCCACGATGATCTCTTCCCGAGGATCATAGTGTGCCAGTACCGTATCAGCACTGATCGATTCACGAATCATGTCAAATGCTCTCTGGCATTCAACAGTCCAGTCAAACTTGACATCCTTCTTTAGTAGTCTATCCAACGGAGTTCTCATCTCCGTCATGTTCTTGACGAACGCACCATAGTAGTTTGCACCTCCCAGAAACGATCTTGTCTGGGCAGCATCCTTAGGTACTTTCATTTCCTTGAGTGCGAGTACCTTCTTGGGATCTGGGTGACGTCCAGATTCATTCACGATGAATCCAAGGAAGTGGACCTCCTTCAGTCCGAATGCACACTTCTCAGGACGGATTCTGAATCCGCTCTCCTGAATCTTGTCGAGTACCCTCCTCAGGTTCTCATCGTGCTCTTCCTTCGTCCTCCCACTCACAATGACATCATCCAAATATGCCACTGTTCTACTCATTCCAGCCAGCATCTGGTCCATTATGGCCTGGAAGATTCCCGGAGCGGGTTTAACTCCGAACGGTAGGCGATTGTATCTGTACAAACCTCTGTGCATATTGATCACGAGCAGTCCCTTCGACTCGTCATCCATCTCCAACTGGAGATACGCATCACTGAAATCGAACGTGGAGAGGACTCTTCCACCATTGAGAGATGCGAAGATGTCCTCCGGCAACTTAAGCGGGTGTGCACTGTCCTCCAGACAGTCATTCAATCCTGTTTTGAAATCTGCACACAGTCTCTTCGATCCATTCTTCTTCGCAACAAGCAAGAATGGAGCAGCCCAGTCCGAGTGTTCCACTGGGGATAACACTTCCATATCACACAATCGATCGATCTCATCATCACACATCTGCTGGCTGGCATACGGCACTGGCCGTTTGTTCCTGAACACCGGTTTCGAACCCGGTTTCACGTACAACTTGACTGCAGTCTTGTTGTACTTGCCCAGTCCAGTCTCACAAATTCCTGGGTATGTCTCTCTGACCCAGTTTGTGTAGTCTTCCGGAATCGACTTGATGTGCGCGACTACCGCCTCATTCTTCTCGAAGAATGCTCTCTTCAAGTCTAGCTTGAAGAACCAGTCGTTTCCGACCAGTCGGATTGGCCTTGGTGTAACGTGGACCCACTCGTTACTCGCCATTCCACCGTATTCCACTTCAGTGCGGAACCGTCCGATGACCTGCATGCCGCCACCATTGGCGCGCTTGACCACATCAGCGGGATTCTCCAGTTTGGGACTTCCCAGCTGCTTCCAGTCCGTCTCCGAGATGAACGAGAGATCGGATCCAGTATCCAATTGGAACTGAATCTTTTGACTACACACATTTACATCGACATACACACGGTTGTCGATGACGTTGCAGTCCACTACCCTCAAAGAATAGTTATTCTTCGAAGATCTCTTCGGTTTCTGCTCAGGATGCTTCAACCAGCAACTCTTCTCGAAGTGACCTTTCTTATCACAATATCGACATGTGACGTCCTTGGTCCTTGGTCTATCGGAATTCCATTTCTTCTCCTCTCTCTTTCCCTTATTGTATGTCTTGTTGACCATATTCACCGAAGCCTTATGCACAACTGCCACATCACGTTCCAGCGCCTTGAGTGACGAATACTTCTCGAGTAGTTCCTGGAACGTGATAGCGGGTTTCTGGCCCACTGCATTGAACAACTGAGTTCGCATCGCCTTCTGATTGGGTAGATCCAGACCAGCCATGAAGACCGTAATCTTCATCTGATCCTCCGTAATCACCTTCAGGTTACCCTTCTGGTATAGACGATTCACTTCACCAGCGAACTTCATCACATCGAGACTACCACAAGTCGACATCTTCTGATTGAAGAATCGCACTCGCAGTTCGAAGTCTGACTCCTTCTTACCGAACAACGACTTTAGAGTGGCTACCGTATTCGCGAACGACACCTTCATGACGTCCTCGGGTGCCTTGTAATCACGATACTGTGCATTGCATTTGACACTCAGATGCCGCAGCAGTACTCGTACCTTGGAGCACTCGTCCATGCCCTTCATGTCGTGATCGAACACATCCTGGTATCGATCGTACCAGTGCTCAAACGTGCACTCTTCCTGGTCGTATTCGAAGTCAACAATCCTCGCCTCGATTGCATCGATCGTCGGTCCCTGTGATTTTGATGTACTCTGTTCCTTGTGCATCTCCCTCGCCCTTAGTCACCAAAGACAACAATTCCGTGTACTTCTCATTCTGATTTGCTTGCATTTCAACGACCTTCCTCTGCATCTCTACCATCTGTGTGAATAGTTCCACCATGGTCGGAGAGATCTCTTCGTCCGCAGCCGTCATTTTGACCAGCCACACTTCCTCTAGTAATTAATCTACACGATTAACTTCCAACTATCGGTCGTGTTTTCAGCCTTAACCAATACGCAGAGTATCACCAAAAAAAAATTGGCGATAGCTTCCGCTGCTATCAGTGAAAAGACCTTCAAAACCAGAGCTTTGACTCCAGTAAAGACGACGTCTCTTACTTTCACGGTCTGGCTACTCAACCACCACTTATTCACACAAATCACAAAAAAATGCAGATCCTCTCGTCGCCGACCACGTGTTAATCTTCGCTGCACGGGTTTGATGTACCTGATATCCTCTAGCACCAGGGAAAACGGCACTAGAGGCGACACTCGATGAAGAACACGGAAAAGGCTACTACCAATTCGAAAATCGGCGATAGACTTCCCTGTATCTTATCAAGTTACAAGCAAACCAGGATTCGGCTCCGGTGTGGACAACGTCCCCCACCTTCCCAGCCAGGCTACCAACCGCCTTATGAACAATAAACTATGCGTGAGCTAGTTAAACAATCCTGATCGCCAAATGTTATGTCTTAGCACAACGGGGTTTTAGAGAAATATATTTATATTAGAGAAGACGGAGAAAACAACGTCTCGCAACGCGAGCAGAAAATGGAATGAAGAATTACGTAGGAAAAAGAAGCGGGAACTTTCAGCTACGCAGTCAATATACATTGTGGGGTGTGATACTCAGGCAGGTTTGAATTGGCGCCAAATGTATAAGAAATGTATGGAGGTCAGCTAGGGCGCAACCAGTTCGTTGGGTCACAATTATGATTAGAGGTCGTACACAGCATTTATCTATTCGTAGAAAAGAGTTGCAGCGCCTAGAAAATCGATTATAATGTGAAAAGCGCGTGCTCTGACTTCTCTAGTACTCTCTCAATTCCCCACGCTCTCTCGCCTTGGTTCGGACCCCGAGCTGGGCAGAAATCTTTTGCCAGTACTCCTCTGATTCATCACCAGGGTTTGTGGGCTGAATTTACGTAATTTATATAACATAGAGGCTTAGCAAAAGATTTCTGCCCAGCTCGGGGTAAGAACCAAGGCGAGAGAGTGTGGGGAATTGAGAGAGTACAGAGAAGTCAGAGCACGCGCTTTCCACATTCTAAACGATTTTCTAGGCGCTGTAACTCTTTTCTACGAATAGATAAACTTTCACTTCCAAAAAGGAAATTGGTCTACCTATAATGAGGAATGCCATGATGAAGTATGGAACGAGTTCGACTGCTTCTAATATTTGTAGGAAAATTTCGCTTGCAAGTTGTGAATTCAGTGCGGAAAAGTTCAATACTCTGCAAATAACGGACAGTTCTTCCTCCTGCGAGTGTATGTAATATTATGAAGATGTTTAAGATTCATATCGACTTCGAAATTTCAGACATTCAGCAAATCCAAAAATCGAAGTTGACAATTTTTAATTTTTTCTCCTCAAAACACTTGTCAATAAAAAATTTCAAAAACAACCTGAATATTGTTTTCTACTAATTTTACATTGTTTTCACATAAAAAGATCAAGAATTATTATTCACGAATAATAGTTACACTTGGAGGACTTTACATAATTCATCCCATCTTTACAACGCATGGGCCGATTTGGCCCATTTTCTACTGGAGTTAGTACCAACAATTTTCAACAGAACATCTCTTAGAGTGAACCAGTACTTTTGACTTTTAAGAAAGTTAGCTAAACTTTTGCAAAAACAACCACCCCGCATCGGCGCACGAACCAGGAATGACTTCGAGCGGTTGGTAAACAAGCCGAGTCATTTGTCTATCTAACGCAGCAAACAGCGGATTTCTATCTTCACTTTGAAGATATTTATGATTTTTCAAACTTTGATGTTACCTGAAAAAATCTCCGAGTCACCAGGTTGATTTATGTTTCACGCGAAAATGAAATTTTTTAAAAAAATTCTGAAAACGCTATTCGATAGAGGAAGGTTTGTAGTACCTTGTGTTAAATTTTCAGCCAATTCAAAAATCATAAATTTCTATGTCCTGGCCATGGCCGATGAGCTCGAGTCTCTCGCGATTCCTGTCTTATAATGGAATGCTAAGAATATAGCGATCATATACAATTACTATGTTAAGTCAAAGTTAGTGATATGCAGCCGCTTACACATGAAACGCTAGCAAATTTCGATGACAGTTCATGGACAAAGATTTCAGATCCGTATAGAATTGCAGGAAAAAAATTAACGTTGAAAAGAAACATTGAAAAGACACAGCTAGCGTATGTGCCAGGGGGATCTCGAGATTCCAGCATGTACCGTTTCTAGAGGATAATTGCAGACATTGCAATTTTAATTAGTTTAACTTTCGCTCCATGAAAATGCATTGGTTTCATTACGCATACTATTTAGTTGAAAAAGATTATTGTGAGTCACCGAGAAACATACATGTACCGCGTTTAAGATTCATTCACATTATTTGTTTTTTTTCTCCACATTTTTTTGCGATTTTGTGAAAACGATTGAGTTAATAAATTTTAAAAAAATGGAAATGAAACCGAGAAACATTTTTTTTTATATTGTATAAGGATAGATTCTTCTCACAACACAATTCTTCAAATAATTTAGAACAATGCGAAACAGTTCATACTTTGCATATCGTTATTGAACATCCTTCTCCTATTATTCGCGCACCACGTGGCATCCCTTCTTTTGGAAAGTGGAAGTCTGTGAGCTCGGGGTGCAACTGAGATTGAGATCCACAGGAGATCATATTTCACCTTACTCTGCAATTCAGCCTACCAGTACACATCTAACACCGTACCAGTGCTATTCTACTTCGGGCAAAGCAGTTCATCATCTGGAATTAAAAGAGAGGAGATCCTTGAATTATCGAGTATACTGCGATTGTGAATGGTAATTCCCCACGTCTGCAGACATGAGAGATCTAATTTAGTAAGAGCGTGTGCATGTTTGTTTCTATTGACTTGAATAACTAATTTGTTGTGTTATTCGATGCGAAAAACAATTACTCGGACTGACTTCAAACGAGAGACTTCAAACGATTGCCAGCTTTGATTATCAATTCTGAATTTCTGTTTTCCGATTTCAGCGTGCATGATGAATTCAATATCCACATCATCCTAAAAATCTTAATCTTTTCTTCATTCTCATTTCACCCCGCAATATTGTCATCGATGAATATATGGAAACGCATATTTTACCCGTCATCACAGATTAAATTTTCATTTGAAAGGCGCATATAAAAGTGTGAATGTATGGGTTTATCCCATCTTCTCCGAGATGTTCATCGTTCTCTTTTCTCTTCTTGCCATTGGTTTTGCTGCTCCGTATGGTTTTCCGACATCCGATTTAACCAAGGAAAGCTCCATCTATCAACAATTGTTGCAATTTGTTGAGCTCAAGGTACGCTCTAAAATCAAATCAAATCCTGTCTTAATCGTAAATATACATATCTCCAGCTCAATTGCAAAGCGGCTTACTGTATTATTTCAGCTCCATGACCAAATTGTGAACCAGCATATCCCTGAAGAGCCTGCCACCCAAGTCTTCCCTTCGACCGATTTCCCCAAAGAAAGCTCCATCTATCAACAAGTGTTGCAACATGTTGAACCCAAGGTGCGCTCTCCTAAATCAAAAGTCTTTATCGGAAACATTTCTAATATAAAGCGGCTTACTGTATTGCTTCAGCTTCGTGAGCACATGCTGAACCAGGGCATCCCTGAAGGAGCTGTTGAAGAGTTCTTCGTGAGCATACAAATTTAATTTGATTTTTAAAATGTTTTTAATAAAAAAACGATCATCATATTCAGAAGAGCGGATTTCTCTACCCACCCCACGACAAAAAGAAATTGAATGAAATGGTGCAGTGGGCAAAGAAATGGACAAAGAAACATGCCGAGAAGCTAGAAAAACTCAACTATGACGAACTCCAGAAATTCCAGATCGCAGTTAGTGTCTATCTTTTTTCGTAGATTTTCATCCTATCGGATCATGCCTGGTAAGATTGTGTATAATATAAGCCATTATTGTATATAAACCCTGAAAAAGGCTAAATGGATTATTGAAAATATTTTAGTCATACATTTCTCATGCAACTTGAAATGACAATCTACTGTTTTTTTCTCGGAATAATCTAAGTTCATAATTGCAGCTTACAAAAGATGTTTCGTCGGTTTTCGGAAATCTTAACGATGCCTCAACCAGAGTTGCGCAATTCTCGAGTGCCAACAGTATCTCAAAAGAGGATCTTGAGAAAGTCATCGGTACAGTGAATTATAATTTTATATTTTCATATATTTTTTTTAATTCGCTCTTTCATCAGAAACATAAAAAACGGTAAAAATATCAAATATAGCTTATTCACACTGGGGATATATTCGGTTGGCCGGAAAGTCTTGATAACTTTTTCATTCGTTTATTTCTCGAAGCAAACACAAGTACATTATGGGTTATATGCTCCATCATTATCGACGATATACTGCCAACGTTGTGTTAGCTTGTGGATGCCCTGTCTATAGAACCCTGCTGGGCGTGAGGCGAAATATTGCTTCAGTGCGGCCTCCAGACTTCCTCGTGTTGTGAACGATCTCTCTCGAAGGGCATGGGTCAGGTCCGAGAAAAGCCAATAGTCACTTGGGGCGATGTCTGGGGAATACGGTGGGTGAGGGAGAATCATCCAGCCATACTTTCCCAGTTCCTGCTTGACGAGTTTGGCGACATGTGGACGAGCGTTGTCATGCTGATAATATATTTTCTTATCTTTCAGAGCTGAACTATCGACTTCCTTCTTCAAATTACGTAGTTGTTTCACATAACGGTCGGCGTTTATGGTTTGACCCTCGGGAAGGAGGTCCCAGTAGATGGGCCCATCCACTCCCCACCATATTGAGAGCATCACTTTTTTGGGGTGAAGGTCGGGTTTAGGGACATCCTGTGGCGTCTCTCCTTCTTGAATCCACTGGGCTCGCCTGTGGTGATTATCGTAGAGGACCCATTTCTCATCTCCAGTGATCAGCCGGTCCAACCATCGATCACCGCCGTGGAGAGTGAGAAGACTGTATGCATCATCGACTCGGTGGTCCAGCTGGTCCTGGGTCAGATCATGGGGTATGAATCGACCAAGAACTTTTCTCATCCGAAGAGATTTCAAGCCTTCCTCAACAGTGCTATGGGCAACCTTCAGTGTGGATGCCAGTTCACGAGTGCTTTGGAATGGATCCGAATTCACCTGGGCTCTCAACGCATCCAAATCCAACTCACGGGGCCTTCCAGAGCGGTCCTGGTCATCGAGTGAAAAGTCGTCTTCTTTGAAGCGATGGAACCATCTTTGTATGGTTGGGTAGGAGGGAGCATGTTGGTCATAAACTTTCTTCAGGAGAGTCTCCGAATCCTTCAACGTTGTGTGAGATAGGAAGAGGTAGAGCAGAACATGGCGGATGTGGATTACACTGGGAATATACATCGTGCGTCAACTTCAGCACGGAGAAAGAGAGGGGAATGGGGAGTTGTTTACTACAAGGGCCCTAGTCTCCTTGTCATTTGTGAGGAACGAGGGGACACCAAAGTTCGAACGCGGCACACAGTAGAAAAACAAAAAGAGTTATCAAGACTTTCCGGCCAACCTGATATAATAATATTGATGTTTTTCTCAGAAGTTCTCAACAAGCTTTCACCGCTCGAAAAGGAATTGTTCAAAGGTGTGGTGGAACACATGCAAAAGAAGTTGATGATGGAGATGTACTTGGAGAAGATCAACAGATCGAATAAGTCGATCAACCGACTTTAATTAATCATCAAACGCTAACCCATATATTTGTGCGATAAACTATTAATTTCTTTGTGATTCAATCTCAGATTTCTTGAAGCTGCGAATACTTGGATTGACATTAAAGGAACATATTTTTTTCGCTTCTTTCGTTTGATTTATTTACAATGAAGATAATATCCATTTTGGATGAAACATATATGATGCTAAGAACTGTAAGATGCATTCTGTGAGACTTTCTTGGGAAATATTGAGAACTCGTTCAAAAATTCTCAAAACAGAAGGAGATGAAAAACTCCTTCAAAGCCAATGCAAAGTATTCTTAAATATATTTGCAACTTTGTTCTTCGTCAACAATGTGAAAAAAAAATTATTGTAATGGAGATAAACGGCGACCTGGTTTTCGGGCAAACGAGCCTTTCACAACGGAAACGCAAAATAGAGTGTGTTACACTTTGAGAACGTGTTCCAACACGTTTAGACACGTCTCTTTTATTGCAAAACTTTTATTTTTCCTGTGATCCTAGGTACGAAGCATTTGATAATATAGATTTTCTTCAAAATATAGATTTTCCCGGTGAAACGTGTTCTGACACGTTCAGACACGTTTCATACATCAGATACTAGATACTTTACCTGTAATCTCCGCGAATCATTATGGAGAATTTCGATATGTTCGATTTCAATGTTAAAACTCGGCAAAACAGGTTCACCTTACTCAAACACGTGTTAGGAAGCCTACTGAGACTTGCGAAAAATGCGGCAAATGCTTGGCCCCCGGCGGGGGTCGATCCTGGGGGCCTCGGATTAGAAGTCCGGAGCGTTATCCAATTGGCCATGAAATTAGGGCATTTCATGGTTTAAAATATTGTAAGCTTTTCTTCTCAGTAATCATATGTAAAGGTTCTGCAAATATTTTTTTTAAAAATGTAGCGATTTATGAGAAATGAAAAAAATGTGTGTCACACCGCAA
Organism: Pristionchus fissidentatus; assembly: GCA_036245785.1. Classification (NCBI taxonomy): domain Eukaryota; kingdom Metazoa; phylum Nematoda; class Chromadorea; order Rhabditida; family Neodiplogasteridae; genus Pristionchus; species Pristionchus fissidentatus. The sequence continues at coordinate 10,434,611 of BTSY01000007.1, forward strand.
CAAAAAAAACCTACCCTAACACGGACACTAAAATTTACTAATGGTTCAGTTGATTGATTCAGTACATGAATATGATTTATCCGAAATGGATATTATCTTCATTGTTAATAAAATGTTTTAAAATGTCAATCCAAGTATTCGCAGCTTCAAGAAATCTGAGATTGAATCACAAAGAAAAAACAAAATCCTTTTCAAACAAAATATAAGAAGGCGGCAGAGAATTGTTAGACAAATCGTCCTAAATTGGTATAATTCTCAATTAGTCGATGTTAATTAATGTATTGATTAATCGTTATTAATGATAATATGTGCTCGATTTCGAAGGCTTTAGTTTTTCTCAGCCAATTTTCTTCCTCGTAAGAAGCTTTCTTTAAAATTATGAAAAAATAAAGAAAATTTAGATCGACTTGTGAGTTCAACGCGAATTGGACAGCACGATCTAGTAAAGCACATGCCCCAAATATCCACAGTTTCGTTAACGTCTAGGGTCACGTATAATTATGCTCTTTTATAATCAATTGTTTATCACACATGCCGATATATATATTTGCGAGCCATTATAAATATAGATTTGCGAGCCATTATTAGTCAATCAAAGTCGGTTGATCGACTTATTCGACATGGTTGAACTTCTCCTTGTGCATCTCAATTATCAGCTTCATTTGCATGTGCTCGATCACACCCTCGAATAAATCCTTCTCGAGAGGCGAAAGTTTGTTGAGAGCTTCTGGAAAGAGCCACAAGTCCGTATTTTGCATCGCCAAAAAGGGAGGAAGACATAATATGAACTTCTATTTCAACTGGATAAAATGGATGCAAGGAGGAAAATGTTTTGAAACATTTGAATTGGCAACTACAAGTCAATTTACCCTTGAATTCCATAATATCCTCGAGATTGAAACTTTTGGCTTTTGAGATGCAAGCAAGTTTGACAGAGGCAGCATAAAGATTGCCGAATACAGTAGAAACTTCATCCGTAATCTGCAATTGTCAATTTTGAACAATTCACAAAATGAATAGATCGTAGCTTCTCATTTTAAAATAAGAAAAATGAACCCTGATTTGGAATTTCTGGAGTTCGTCAAAGTTGAGTTTTTCTTGCTTCTCGGCATGTTTCTTTGTCCATTTCTTTGCCCACTGCACCATTTCATTCAATTTCTTTTTGTCGTGGGGTGGGTAGAGGAATCCGCTCTTCTGAATAAGATAATCATTTATTATTAAAACATTTTATTTAAAAAAAAAAAATTTAATTTGTATGCTCACGAAGAATTCTTCAACAGCTCCTTCAGGGATGCCCTGGTTCAGCATGTGCTCGCGGAGCTGAAATAATACAGTAAGCCGCTTTATATTAGGAATATTTCCGACAAAGACGTTTGACTATAGAGAGCTTACCTTGGGTTCCACAAGTTGCAGTACTTGTTCATAGATGGATTCTTCCTTGGGGGCAGGGATCACTTCGATGGATGAATCCCCGGATTCAATGGGAGCAGCGAAGCCAAACGCGAGAAGAGAAAAGAGAACGACGAACATCTTGGAGGAGATGGAATAAACTCATACATTCACGCTTTTATATGCGCCAGTCTAGATATTGAAATTTTAATATAAGAAGATATGTGAAATATGTCATCGATGACAATAGGCTGGTATTGTCATCGATGACATATTTTCTCAAAGATGAAAATAAGGTGTCTGATTTTTACTATTTCCCTGATTATGAAGAGATCGAACGTATGTCAGAAGTTACGAAATGACAAAAAACGATAATAAAAATGCATTTTTATGTTTCGCAAAACACTTTCCATTTTATCCTGATGCATTCCGGCTCGTTCCGCGGAGTTTTTGTCATTTCGTTAAAGGGACATTAACGGCACCGTTTAATTCCCGCAAATTCTTGCCTGGTTTTCCATCCCATTGGAAGAAACAAAGCAACAGACATGCAAGAGGATGGGCGTCGAACCCACGATATCACCTTGCTGAAGCAAGCGTTTTACCTTTGCTCCACATAGGCCGATACTTGATGGACCCCACTCTATCCCTACGTCGCTTTTGCTTTTTTTTCTTCTAGCGTTGCTTTTTTTCAAAATAGGCTTATCAGTTTCACTTACTAATCGCACCCAAATCGGAAAATATTGAAGGCTCATTTTCTCCGTCATTCCTGAATATTCATTCTACAACGCACATTCATTATCTTTCCGATCGAAAATACCATCGTCGAGAGTAAAAAAACAACTCTCCATCTTTCAGCGTAATATTACCATGGATGAATGAATGGAGGGCGCATATTTCATCCGTCATCGTTGAGTTTACCCATCTTTAATGTTCATCGTTCTGTTTTCTCTTCTCGCCGTTGGCTTCGTTGCGGCCATTGAATCCAATGAAATTTACACCACCGAAGTGGCCGATGTCCCCAAGGAAGAGTCCATCTACCTACAAGTACTGCAACTTGTTGAACCGAAGGTATGATAGTCTCTGTTTCAATATTATTTTTATTTTTTTTGTTGTTTTTGTCTAATAAAATGTTTGTGTCGTTTCAGCTTCGTGAATTCATGTTGAACCAGGGCATCCCCGAAGGAGCTGTAGAAGAATTTTTCGTGAGTATTTGAATTTTACAAAAATCAATAATTCATCAAAAGATCATTGTATTCAGGAGCTCGGCTTCCTCAAGCCTCAGCAACTTCGTCAGCTCAGCTTCCTCAGCAACATAGAAAAAATCGTGGAAATGATGCAGTGGGCAACTAAATGGACCAAGAAACATGCCGAGAAGCTCGAAAAACTCAACTGTGACGAACTACAGAAATTCCAAATCAGGGTAAGTTTTCTTTAGTTTAAAATATGAAGCATATCGTCTGTTCAGTATACGAATTCTCTTCTTTTCGTCTGCCTTGTAAGAAATAGCTCCTAAATATTCCCTCGAAACTGCAGCATAGAATATGGGAAATATCTCAGTTGCACATTTTGCACACAACAATTGACAATTACAGGTTACGGATGAAGCTTCGTCGGTATTAAACCATCTTTTCGTTGCCTCCGCGAGACTTGCGTGCTTCTCAAGGGCCAACACAATCAATGTCAAGGATATCGATGAACTCATAGGTACGTTGATGCATAGTCATGATTTAAAATATGTAATAATATTTTCCAATCCGTGCTTCCATCTTGAAATTGTATTGCAGGGTCTTCCTCGCACTTCGGCGATACAAAACATGCCTTATCATTCTTCCCATACGTTCTGCACAAACTGTCGCCGATCGAAAAGGATTTGCTCGAAGGTATGGTCTAGCACACGCAATAATAGGAATATTTGTCTGTTTTGTTTTTTTCGTGCGCGCGATGGATTTTTTTCACATTTTCGTTACACAGTGGGTGGTGGCTGTAATTGTGTAACCTTTGACTCGTTTAGTGTATCTTTCTTCAAAAAATATATTATATACAAAACTATTTGGAACTTCCTGAAATTTTGTATTTAATATATTTTCGTGATAATGGATGATACTGTCTGGCAGTTGAATGATATTATCCCCCTGTACATAACCTGAAACCATCTACCTCGTTCCCCCTGGACCGAACCTGGAGCCGGCTCCCAAGCTCCCATTGGACCAAACCTGCACCCAGAACTACGAATAGAGCGTAGTGTATTTAACCTCAGTACACCTCGTCTATTTAAAATTGCATAATGATGATTCTATCATCAGGTGTATCTCCATTCGATGCAGCAACTGCAGCAGATGTTGATTCAGCTGCACAAGTCGACCCCAATCAGAGCGATTCTCGATTGATTCCCCTCCTTCTCACAGCGTTTCTCGGTTTCATTGTCGGGGTAGTAGTATGTCTACTCATTGGTGCTGCGGTTTACATCGTCTTTAAAAAGCGGCGAAGTGCAACTTATGCGGTAAATAAATCCAAACAGACAGTCGCACCGGAATCTGTTAATAAATGATAGCGTGTATTAATTTATTAAAAAAATTTGTTATTGATGACATTAAATCCATAAATAATATCAAGATCATTAATGTGTTGAATAAATATCATAATATTAATATTAACCCATCATTGTAAATTGTGGTGACTGCAAACTCGGAAGCAAATTGCGTGACCAGAGTGGATGTACAACACACACAACCCCCACTACCCCACACCCGCTTGTGGTTCAGCGGGTGTGGGGTAGTGGGACGACGATTCTCATAGTCTCGATATCACCTCCTACTCGTCAAGGAAGTGGCGACATTGTGAATATGGAATGAACGCTTTGCCTCAAGTGGCCTGGGTGATCGATAACGTATACATGCAAATTGCTTTTTGGTGATGAAATTGACTAACAGATACCCAGAACGCTGCAACCTCCTCATTGGTCTCCATTGGACGCTTGTACACACATATTTAAATGACAGAAAATATCACTACATTTAGTTAATAATGCAAAAGCGACCTAAAATGACTTCAGGTCGCTTGATGTTTAAAACACTCAATTTTGGAAGATCATTCGTCGTGAAAATGCTCTAAAATTGCTTGACATAGTTCAGTAATGATGGATTATGTGGATTACAAAGCGATTTTCTCTATGCAACGTTGAATGTAGAAACACAATCATACTACACATTAATCGCTTCGACCAGATCGGATATTCTATTCGCCAATCGCATATTTATTTCACTATCCACTGGATTAACTACCTATCTCACTCTTTACGCTGTAAGAGAGTAACGATGATCTTTTTAAATTTGTATGTTTATTGTCGTGTTAGGACAGTAATTGAAAAAAAAACTGAAGAACTATATTTGTGTGTATTATGCATGCTTAAAAGGACAGTAAAGGCACCGTTTACAGTCCTTTTAATTTCGTTCGATGATTATACGCTGTTTAGCAACCCTATACTATATTTAGATGAATCCATGTGTTGTAGAGTAACATCTTCTTCAACAATCTTTCGGATCTCCACTAGCTCTGGAGCATGATAAGTGCATTCATATTCATCGCCCTGACTCTGCAAGGTTATTTTTTCGTTTCGCGCTTTTATTGATCATAACGCTGGCTTATGTGCTCTTCAATTTACATCAACGTACTCTTCTTTTGCCCACTTTCTCGTTTCTCGAGTTGGAAAAATAAGGGTACATCGATGAACGGCAACATTCAAGTGAGCTAGCGTCTGTCGAGTAAATGTAAAAATTCATTGCCTTTTGCATCTGAAAATTGTAGCTGCCGCAACATCCGATGACTCGCCAACACATGCATCTTCCGAAACAGGTATTAGTTAGCATGCCCTAGTAAAATATGAAATGTTCTAAAAGGTGAAAAGGTAAAGGTGCTAGGTCTTTTACACGCAATGCGGTCTCGACCACCCCTATGCCTGTGTAGCAACGAGAGCCTGTCCTGAGGTGATCAGCGGTATGTTGCGAGCCTATTCTCGTGTTGTGTGCACTTGAATCGGGGAACCCTTTCGAGGAATATTTGGAACGTGATTTCTCACTACCAACAATTCTTAACCCCCTTGGTTGGGTGGATCTGCAGACACGGGGGGTCGAACTTGTGACCATTTGATTCGCATTCTAGCACACAACCACTGCGGTACCCGGTCTACTGTCGGAAAATATTGACTGCAGTGCTTTATATGTAATGAGTACACATGGGCTAAGTAACAAACTTCGCGCAAGAAAATCGAGAGAAATAACGCGCCGAAAAATCATTACATATTCGGGCAAAGTAAGTCAAATTTCGTTGGTGCCGTAAGAGAGAGGGAGAGTATGTTAAAAAAAAGAAATTCTCGCCCTCTAAAGCCAGTAAATGCTAGTGCACCTTTGTCAGAAGATTCTGCGTGCGTTGGCGGCTTCCGTCTAGAACTTGGCATTTTTGTCGACTCGAAGGGTTCCGGAAAAGTGATGCTCGTGGACTCCGATAAGGAGACCTGCAGGGAGATTTGCTCAAGGGTACGTAAAATGCGTAATTTATTTATATGAAATGTCACATATTTGGTTATTAGTCATCATTTTGTGAGGTGATCATCGTTCAGATGGATAACTACAATACGCTTCCATGTCTGGGATACTTCCTCACGAAAGAAGGCTGCTGTTTCGTGTTTCAAACGAGCTTGCCAACATGGTAATTGCAAGAATATCGGGCTTAGGTATTAATGTTAGTATCACTTTTAGTCAGCCTTGAAATCGATATCTCATGGTAGATATCATTACTAAAACATCATCCTACATCCACAAAGATATTGGTCGGCAGAAGTAAAATGAGTGTTGCAGGTATTATGCCGGAGGTGGTGAGCTCTACAAATCGTGTACCCACACCGTTCCTCCGACCATGCCACCCATTACAACAACACAAGCGCCATTAACATACCCACCAGGTGAATTCCCGTAGAATACAGTATTTGACAAAGGATTTTCTTAAATTTCTCACACCTTGTCTGTGCACTTTACGTTTTACCATTGTACGACTTTTTTCTTTAAAAATTTATGTTATTGTACACCCAATTGCAGACATTTTTTGAGCATGAGCGCTCAATTAATGTGGCCATTCAACAATTCAGAAATTTTGTTAAAACAATGTGTTCAAAGGTTTAATTGGTAACTCCATATATGGGATTCAGGTTGTTCGTATAACTACACTTCGATGTACTCAAATGCAATTTTACCGAAGAACAATGCGAGTGGTTTAATTCTGCTTCTTTCCTTCTATAAAAATCCTCAAATATTTTACCGATTTGTTCTAGTTAATTGTACTTTTGAAATTCTGAATAGTGCCTTTGAATGTCCATCATGTCCGTCACCTCTACTGAGTTTCAAGTTCGGAGGGTACTTGTCGACTCTTTATTCGTGTATCAGACTCTGCAACAATGTGCACATCTTCGGAATGAGTTCATGTACCGGGTAAGTATTATTTGTTTCAAAATAAAAATTAAATTAACAAAAAAAAGTTTCAAAAGTTTGTGCATTCCATAAAATGATAAAACAAAAAAAATCATTAAAAATGAACTTATTTGAAATATGTTTACTATTCCAGAATCATATACGATCCCTCCAAGAATGGTTCCTGCACCCTTATTCAGGATACGGTGCATACTATCGCTTCCGATCCCTCAAGCAATGCCGTGTTCTATACAAAGTGCTAACATTTCGAATCATTTTTTCATAAAAAAACACATTCGCAATTAGTTTTCAGCAATTTAAAATGATTGCAAATCAGATGTACACCACCATCTACATTCACTATAGCGCCCATTACTTCCGTACCATCGAAAGAAGCTACCGTAGCCTCCTCTCCATTATCATCAACCACGACTACCGTATCCTCGAATGAAGCTAGACTAACTACCGCTGCTCCACTGTTATCTACTACGACTACCATAACCCTAAATGAAGTTACCGTAAATTCATCAGCTCCACTATCACCCACCACTACTACCGTATCCCCGAATGAAGCTACTGTTACTTCCTCATCTCCATTATCATCCACCACTACTACCGCACCCACGAAGGAAGCTACCGTTACTTCCGCTGTTCCACGAGTCTCCGTCAGTTCCCTGATTTCGACGGAATCTACCGCAACTTCAACAACTACCGTAACCACGATGACAACGACTACTGTTAATAGAGGTGAACAGAACGATTGAGGGAAACCCTTTTTCTAATTCATATTTCAATTCTTGGCTTTTTTTTTATTATGTTACTCCACATCAAAGTTGTGAATAAGATATCGTCAGATTCAAACAAGCTGTACCTCTAAATGATAATGAACATTCAGAAATCAAGACCATCCAGATGTATTTTCATACGGTTCGTGCACGAATGGCTTCAGAATTATCGAGAAACATGTCCAAATGAATTCGTTCGAACATGGTTTGCCTTTTTAAATAGTTTTTTTGTTTAAATTTCTTTTTCAGCTCCTAAATTCGGAGGTTATTTTGCATTCGAAGACAGCTGCCGTGAGCTGTGCTTGCTCAACTACGGACTAAAGTATGGAACTCTCTTTTGTATCGACAGAAATATCGTTGAAAAAGAAAAAAAATTGTCTACATATTTAGAAAAAAATATATTTAAAAAAACACAGAGATTATGAATGTTGCGAGGGCACTCTGAGCCCGCGCTAATTCTAATTAATTGGTTATGCTAATATAGACTTTCTTTGGATGCTTGCAGTACCTGCTTCGGTTATACGTACGAACTTGGCAACAAGGGCAAGTGCATGATATTCCAGTATGATGTTAGTTTAAAATAGATTTTTGAATACAATGAATATTCAGAATGAAAATCTTTCGTGTTCTGTCAAGAGTTGATATATTGCTGTGATCTAGAAATAGATTTCTGAGAAATTTGCAAAGTTTATTCTCATTTTCAAAAGAACACTATTTATTAATTTAGATCGGTGCCTACTCTTATGACCCTACCAGCACCGCAATAGTTGTCCTGCGTTGCTGAAGGAAATAGTAGACAACAACAGCAATGGATCGAGAAAGTTACTTGCCGCGACCAATTGTATGTGTTGAATAAACAATGCGAACAATTTAATGAAGTTTCAAAATATGCAGTCTTTTCTTCAATTGCATGCCATAATTGTATCACACGCAATTCATGAAGATACTTTTTAGGATTAGGCAAATCTAAAAGAGTTTGTTAGATAAGCAGCAATAGTGTGTTTGTATTATGCTGGTGAGCGAATTCGTTGTTGAAGTAGTTGTTACTATACGGCGTTCTGTTTTATTCATGACGCTACTCATTAGTTATGCTTCATCGTATGGCTTTCGAACGCATACAAAATATGGCGCGTGGCAGCCGTCCGTTGAAGAATATATAGGGTTGCTCATTGGAAATTCACGAATTGACGGCGTTAGCTTCTAATAAGTGCATTCGCGATAAAAAGTAGTGTAATAGTATAGGTCATCATGCTCCTGTTTGTAGCAAATGCTTTACATTATTTTCTTCGAGTTTTTATTTCCTCATTTATTTCCGTATGTTCGCCACGTTCTTTTAAAATGTCTTTAAAGATAAAAACAATTACTCAGATGCTAACTGACATTGCGGCATATCAAGTGGCCGCAAAGTGCTTATGCTTGACAATCACATTGATTTGTGGACTGGGAACGTTGTGCAACTCTGCGTTACTGAATACGACTATGAGGGCAAAGTTAGTTTGGCTAATGCATTCGACTCCCTACTAGAATAAATAGCAGCTATCTAGTGTAAATGAATAACATTTCTACCGAACTTTTTTGGGAGATTCAAATAAGAGGTTTGGGCTATCCAAATTGAGTAAATAAAGTATGCGCTTTTCTTAGGACAAAAAAGGGATGTATTTTTACTATGATAATTGTCATTTACGATCGCTGCGCACTTCATGCAATATTCTCATTGGAGCCTGCTCGCTTTTCGATGCTATTCACCAGGTGCGGCTACATATTTGATCCATTTTTTCCAAAAAAAAGATGTATTTTCTAATAATTTCGCTAATTTATTTACTGATAAATATTTTTTCAGATAATGAATATTAATATTTGAATATGTAACGTATGTATAAGGCTGTTAAGAAAGTTTCGCTCGTTTTTTCTAGCCATCATATTTTGACTAATATTTCTGGACGCGGAGCTCGGATTAGTTCATGCTTAGGCGCATTTTGAAGGTTCATCATTCCTCTATTTCTCGCCCACTTTGTGGTAGCCATCGATTAATAACATCAATTCTATTGGTCTCTGATTACGCATGGTGCGTATTGAACGGTGCCTAGATTTTGAGCTGCTATTACAAAAGTAGGTTAGGGAGATCTACTTGCTGTGTAGTATTTCAAAGTACATTGATAGTTATATCTACTACGCCCTATGTCACATTCACACCACTTCGTGCAAAGCCTGGCAGGGACTGAAAATTTACATTAAGTGTAACCGCGTATGATCAAAATCTCGATTCCAGATGGTACTCAGGGCTTCGTAAATGAAATGAGCTGGTATTATGTTCAAATATAGTGCACGTACACTACTTTCAATTGGTATTAATAGCAACTTCATTGCATCATTAGAAGCAGAAAAATATTGCTATAAACTATACCACCCCTTTTTTGTTATCAAAATTGACATGTTTGCGAATATTTCTACGTTCTTTCACGATGAAATTCAAATATCTCTTGATTGTTCTGGAGAGTAACCATAGTCAAAAAGTTTTTATTAGAAACATGTCTCGAACTCTCCTTGTTCCGATGCCAGAGACTTCCTACGAAACCACCATAAGACCGATTTTTCGAAGAATTTCGAGATTTTGGCGATTTTGTCCATTTTCAATTCTCTTGGAACAGGAGGTTCAATATGCTAATCCATTGTGATGAATACTTGTATGACTATTACACGAATACAGCGCCCCTGATTAGACATTATCTGTGAGCTCGCCTTCTGAGTTGTGTGATCCCAATCTGGACACGTGGTTTATGAGATTACTATACTCGACTAATCATATCTCTATATTCTGGAAGCTGACCACCGAATGAAGTATAGTGGTTGAGAGGTGTGCTATGGGGCTACTCATTTTTTATTAGGCCCAATGATAGATAAATTTCCGTTCTCAAATCCAACCTCTGTGAATATTATCGCGGGTTTACAGTAAATTGGTATTTTCTTCTTTAGTATTTTTCCCGGAGCTAGAAATTGCGAATAGTTCAGCCAATGTATCTATAGACAACAACTATTGCCCCATAACATACTGTGAACAGGGGCTGTTTGCATTGACACACGCTGAGATACATTGACTCCAATGTCACACCCAAAATCGAGCGAAACTTTCTTAACAGCCTTATAGATTAATATAAACAATTTCAGCTTGGCAATGTTGTAGTAAGTTCCCATGCATATCGCGAAGAACCAATGAGCATATCGAATTGCGCTCTTATCATGGTGCGTTGTAGGAATTACTGCTCGGATTGCGAACACTCGTTCTGCCTTTCTGGGGAAATGCTCAAACACTCTAATGACTAGAAACAAATTTAAACTCCGGGCAGAAGAGGATTGCTATCTCGCACTCGTGCAGGTACTATCTATAGTGCGAAATGTGAGACTTCGGTCTCTTCGTTTCACACACTTTCTTCCCCGTCGGTAGATGCGAGTGTAGAAATAAAGAGATTGAAGTCTCCGAAATCTACTCGTAACTTTTTCTACTTGTAATCTTGTTCAGTTCCTGCACGAAATGGGCGTTGCTGCTGGCGGATTTGCAATTCTCTCCATTGGAATCGATCGATTAATCTCCGTTGCTGCTCATAATACCTACCGCACACTGAACATATGTGCTTATCTCAGCGTGGGCAAGAACATTGTTTTACAATACATTAACATTTTTCAGGCCCATTTCTCGGCGATTTGTGTATATTGTTTGTACATTGCATTCCTTATAATCACCTCCTATAGTGATCGGTGAATTGTTTTCTATCTGTTGCTAACTGATGATGCTTACAGAAAAGCCATCTGTACAATTCCTTCTGTATTTGATGATAGAACCATCTCGTGGTAGGCCTGCTCGTCGGTTGCTATAAAAACTGGCGCATTTTTCGTCTGTCCTTACTTGGAGATCAAAATTAGAGGTATCATAACTTAACCCTTTCTGTAAATGTCCATTGTTCTCTAATAAGTCGGACTAGTAGCGTTTGGTGGCCGGATTAGTAGCAGTTGATGCTAGTGGCCGACCAGCACTGGCTACTACTCCGACCATCGTCGATTCTAGAGTTCTAGCAATCAGTACCGAGAAGGAGACAATTCGTCGGGTGTTTCGCACCATTGTTCTGGTGACAATATTCGATGTGAGTGGATGGGCGATCACACAGACTGCAGTGGGTGCACTGCACTTTGTTTCTTTACCAGGTTCTTTATTATTCTTTTCATGCAAAACAAACGGCTCATCTTTCAGATTACAAGAAGAAATGCTTCTTCTATTTCGCATCAATTTTCGTTAATCTCGGAATTGCTGTTAAGATATTTGTATTTTACAATACGAGGCAAGCTATAAACGGTTCTGTCGGAATTGATTTTCAGTCGTTTCAGCACAGAATATCGTCATGCTATTGGTCGCCAGTTACGGATCGGAGATCTTCGCTCGACTCGAATGGACATCTAACCAACTCATTTAAATACGTTTGCCACCTCTAGTGAACAACGATAAAATAGCGCATATTTATACAAATACGAAATTTGCTGTACAACTCAATTCCTATCAATTATTGTACGTAATACACTGATCGTCTAGGTTTTGTAGAGTGAAATAGTAACAACATTTTTTGTAGCTTCATTAGATACTATACAAATCACGACCAGTCACGAGGGAACGTGGCACAATATCATACATTAAAAGAAAGGCACGAAGCATCACACTTCGTTGTTATCGTCTATCAAAATACCATGTCATTCTTTAAACACATTCTCTGTGAGAGCACAGTGAAAGTTGGGGTAATCGGTAAAACTCTTTCAACTGGACGTCTGGAGCAAAACACAGAGAGCTTTCCACAGAGAGTGTTGGATACAAAGGAGATTTTTTTTTTAACTTGCAAAAAAAATCTACTTTTGAAAAGTCGATTATTTTTTACGGAAAAATATTTATTCGGCATCAGCAGTTTGTTATGCTACTCTAATGATTTAACGTAAATTACAAAGAAAGTAGTTTACAACGAGCGAGAAAAATGCGTAATAATATGATTTAGAGTAGGAAAGAAATCCTCGCACAGGCAAATGCGAAATATCTTAAAAGAAACCTCATAATTTTTGATATTACTTCTCTAGCAATGAAATTAATTTTACAAAAACTTCTTTAAATTCTAACTGCATAAATACATACTTCTTCTCAGAGAGGCAAGGCTATTCTCAAAATTCAAAACGTAAGGAAAATTAAGAATTTATAATGACTGACAAAATTGTGTTCTCGCCCATGAATACTTCGTGTCTTGACAACAATCGCTCAGCTAAGATTCAATCTGTAGATGGACACATTCGAAGAGTACAACTGCAGGCAAAATATAATCAATTTCTTTTTTCTAAAAACCGTTGTTCTCCAAATTGGGCTCCAACGATTATCCTCTACAATACCTAATCCTACCATTCATCAACTTTCCGGGTTTAAAATTATATAAATTAACTAAGCTGATAAGCTGAATAGACTCTCCAATGCGGACATCAATAACTTTATATTAAATTCTAGAATCGCCGTTGTTATGACGTGATTTACAGTTAGGTTTGTTCCTATAGTGAACACATAAATTTCAGTAAATATGAGTCTTTCATTTCTGGTGAGTTTCTGCCTGTAGTTCACTCAGGAGACTTCAATTTCAAATTTGATTTACTCGACTGATAAGAAGCTGTTTGGTGATCTGGGATACTGATTGTCTTTTTTGAGCGTGTCTTTCTTTTTTTTATTTGGAAGGCAGTTTGAATCAACCATCAAGTAGTGCCAATGGTGATCATAAGAGGAGAGAAGAAACACAATGAAAGAGAAGAGTCAAATTTGTGAATAGATTACAGAGAGACTGTGCCTTTTTTCATAGCCGGTTGCTAATGTGGACACTTTGGTGCAAATAATTCCAGTCACATAATGAACGGGAAGAAGCAGAAATGTGCGTTCGAGCACGATATTGTCATAAACAACTATGGAAATTGTTCAAAACTTCTAACATGCTGATTTGCAGATTTGGATCATGCAGAAGGCAGTTGTTTTATCCTTTTGCTTGCAGTGCATTGATAATAGTCCTACACCAATCAAACAATGTAATATAAAACAAATATTTTTTCTTCATCATGCGCCATTACCACGTATATGGGGAAAAGAATTGCCAGCTCATCTCTTTCAATATCAGAATCATCGTTTATTCATCTTTTTTTCGATCGGGAATGTCATCACGACAAAACAATCCTTATTTCCTTCACTTTCTTTTCGCGAGTGTGACAATGCGGGCTTGAACGCTGATTACATTATTCGCCTTGTATCTTTTATTAAATTCTCAATCGCTTCTGAGTCTAAAACGTGAATGTATCCCATCTTCGCCAAGATGTTCATCGTTTCCTTTTCTCTTCTCTCCTTTGGCTTCACTGCTCCCATTGAATCAAATGAGACCAACAAAATCTACGCGCCGGCCGAATTTCCCCAGGGAGAATCAATCTATCTTCAAGAACTGTATGGACTTTATGCGCCAAAGGTATTACAAATTTAAAATGATACGTTCGTTGAAATGGACTACTGGTGGTGTACTCTCTTTCTATACCTCGGCGAGTCTCTGGTTTTGCCATGCTCTCTCGCCAGCGGAATTTGAGTTTAGCCGCGGAACGTTTTATTATTTCGGACGAGTGTTTGTGAATTTGTAATATGCTCTCTTACATTGTAGCTGTCTGAAATGTATGACATTTTCCCCCTAAATTATTTGTACTGTTTCAGCTCCGTGAGCAAATGTTGCCGCACGGCTTTCCCGAAGGAGCTGTTCAAGAGTTTTTTGTGCGAACTTAAATTAAATTAGATTTTAAAATACACAAATGGTTATTATTCATCTTATTTAGAAGCTCGGATTCTTTTACCCGCCCTACAACAAAGCGAAGTTCAATGAAATGGTGCAGTGGGCAAAGAAATGGAGCAATAAAGACGTGGATACACTCGAGAAACTCAACTATGACGAGCTCCACAATAGGCTGATCAAAGTTAGATGTTCTTTTAAATATAAACCTTACTATTGTTTGTGCATTTAACTCTCATCTAAATGGAAAGTAAGCCTCAAAAATAACCACAAAGTAAACTTTGAGATCCGCGAATTCGACTATTGGACAATTTTTTGCGACAATGACAAGTGACTTTCTATTTCTAAATAATGTTCACAATTGCAGCTTGCGGATGACGTTTCGTCGGTCTTCGGGCATCTTTATTTTGCCTCTGCCAGAGTGGCACATCTCTCAAAAGCCAAAACCTTAGTAGATATCAACGAAGTCACTGGTACAATGTTTTATAACTAAAATATCCAAAATAGTATTTTTTTAATATAAAGAAAATGATTTAGAAAAAAAACAATTTTTCATGCTTTTTTTCTCAGAAGTCATCAACAAGCTTTCTCAACAAGAGCAGGACTTATTCAAGTTTGTGGCCGAGTTGACGACTCCCAGGGGAGCTGACGATAGATTCTTCGTGAGCATTTTATTTATTTGAATGTCAAGTGTTCTACAAGTGAAATACGGTTAAAACTTTCATTAACACATTTAGTCATTATCGATCCGAAATGAATGCAGTAGATGTTGCATCCCCGGAGATACTCGAATCAATTGTAACATGTGAATCGCTTGACCAAGGTCTTAAAAATGCGGGAAACTTTTTCTCCTAGAAAAGTAATCACTTTGGGTGGAACCACACTCATTGACGTTTATGGCTCATAATAAGTTGACAAATTCAGCTTACGAATGTAGTCACGTCGATGTTTGAACGTCTTTACCTTGCTTCTGCCAGAGTGGCTCATCTCACTAAGGCCGAAACAATCACTGTCGAGGACATCGATGAAGCCATCGGTAAATTTACTTCTAATTTTAATTATAATATTTATTAGTATTTTCCATCTTAATTGTTTCCCTCTTGTCCTGATCAGATTGAATTACAAAATATGGCTTTGACTCATAGGAACAAACTCGTTCTTTCCAGCGGCTCTCAATTTTTCGAGGCCCGAAAGTGATTTGTTCGAAGGAGTGGTCGAGCGCTCGGGAACGGAGTTCGTGACTAAAGTGAAGGAGATTTTCAATCAGATCGCAAAGTCGATGAATAGATTTTGATTGATTAAATGCTGAACACTCAAAAGTCTGTAAAAAAACTGTGAATACTATTGGGCAATTCACACTTCTCTCCTTCTTTTTCTTCTTCATTATTTATGGCTTTGCATGACCATCAACGACCTACTCATGAGATTATTCAAGGGAAATTTCATTTCTGCCTTTTTATATTGATTTTGTCAAAGACTGGTGAACATATGAGATGGGAAAATAGTCAAGGAAGCAAAGAGAGAGAGAGAGTGTAAAATGAGTAAGACAAAGAAGAATAGTTCGTGATACTTTTCCCAGGTTGATAATGGGTCTGTAGAATTACCCCTGATATGTGTTGCTACTCATAAGTGCATATTTATTAGAACCCTCCGCTGTCAAAAAATCATTATTCTGGTAATAGCTTCCTTGAGGGAGTTACAAGTTGATTGACGGGTAGTATACGTGACCGCGGCTGAGTACTCTCGTAGTACGTCTTTATAGCAGAATTTGCAGGCGAGGAATACAATTTCACGGAAAGAAGAGATTTTCTAAATGTATCTAGATCACATCATGGAGGAATTATCTATGGCGAATCTGCAGCACATGAATTTGAATGATAAGAGCCACTCGAGGCTGAAGAGGGCACACCGTGTTCACAGCAGGGATTGGAATTATCGACTGCAATATGAGCTTTTATATATCTTCGCGTTCTCTTTCTTTTCTTTCTACTTATGCGGTTAATCTTTTCGACACTTCCTCCTTATTTTTGGATCACATATTTCTTTCCATTTTCCAGTGTCTGAATTCAACCATGAGGTTGCATCTGTTTGTTAGTCCTCCGGACGAAACAAACCATCCGCAGTTCTGAAGTGGGCATACCCTTCTCCCATATTATACATTCCGTTCAACCGAAATCTTGTTAGTCTGCTCTCTCTTCATTTCACGCGCTCTCTTTCTCTCCCACGCTGGCGATCATTTAAAACGTTTTTTTTCATAACTTCAAGCTTCAATTTTCCTTTTGTTTTACGGTATTGGTAAACTTCCGTTGAGATCAGTCACAAAATCACAAACGGAGACAATTCTAAAATCAAAGAATCCTAGTAGATCAGCCTAGAAAGAGCTGAAACCGCAAAAAGAAAACGACTTGAAGCCACTTGAACGGAATCTACAAAGGGGAACGGCTTATTATAAATCTTACGCGGTAATAGGATCCTCCATAGAATTTTTAAGCAACGACGAATAGGAACAGCTTAATGGCCTGAATAAGAAATACAGACACAATCGTGCTGCCAGGCGTTCTCTTCGCACATAATGAACCACTCCGAAATGCTAACTTTAGCGGTAAAAATATATGGTAGCTTGGTGGAAAATGGATTTGTAGACTGACCTTTCGAGTTGATTACATGCTGTTCCTTTGAAACAATTCCGTTTGAGAAATAATCGACGAGGAAGAGTAGATTCCTACAAGAATCACACAAATTATAAAAAAAGACTGAGAACGATTAAGGAACTATCAGAGGAGCTTGTGAAAAGCCTAGTTTGTGAGAGAAGGATTGTCTCGCTCTAGAGAAGAAGCCGAGAGTGTAAGAAAATCTAGCCCCCTAAACGGCTGTAGCCGCTGATACTGGCTGGCACTTCCCACCTGAACTACTGACAAGAATAGAAATGAAGGAAAGAAATGCGCATCTTCTCTACAAAGAGAAAAGTGGAATGATGAATTCTAACAGAGAGAAAATGGAAATTGAGGAGAGTTTTGCTCTTTTGCTGGTATGGAGAATGGGGTGGAGAGAAATGAGCAACGATGAAAATAACGAAGCGAAAATGAAATCGATGCTCCTTATGAAGCAACGTTCAACTAATAGATTGCACTTTTTGCCTTTTATCGACTTCTTCCAGAAAATGTGTTAATTAGTGGGAGGGAATAACACAAACAACATCAATGGGATTGACTTTCCGTAGTCTGTACTATACCTGTTTAGTGTTCGGTGATCCGTTGGTTTTCAGCTCAAATTGAAAGTGTCAACATCTTGGGCACACATCAACTGATCAACCTTCCTATCAGCCGCTAGTCTTATCAGTTCTCTTATCACTCGTATTTTCGTCATTTCAAGTAATCTCTACCTTTTCATGCGCCCGCTCCTTCTCTTCTTGACCTTCAACTATTCGTATTCTTTCAAATTCCTTGTTTATTCTCCGCAATTCGCCGAGAGTCATGTGAACTACTTGGGCAAACTCGCCGACTCGCTAATCGATGCAGGTCATGAAGTCGTAAGTTCGTTTGATTTAACTTATGGCCCAAAGAGAGTGAAACTTTCAACATTATCCCCAAAGTTTTCTTTTCTACAACATTTTCTTGTTTACCGAGAAATATTCGTAGAGACTATTGGCCGTTTTAATTGTGAAACAAGTGAGCAAGATAGTGAAGAGGAACTAGCCGGGATGTGTTGAGGTTAAGTACACTACGCTCTATGCGTACACTACGCTCTATGCGTACACTACGCTCTATGCATAGTTCTGGGTCCAGGTTCGGTCCAGGGGGAGGTTGGTCACTGGCTCCAGGTTCGGTCTAGGGGGAGGTCGGTCACTGGCTCCAAGTTCGGTCCAGGGGGAGCTCGGTAGCCTGCTCCAGGTACGGTCCAGGGGGAGCCAAGTAACCTAATTAAGATTCGGTCCAGGGGGGCCTCGGTAGCCTTCTTCAGGTATGGTTCAGGGGGACCTCGGTAGCCTTCTGCAGGTACGGTTCAGGGAGGAGGACTCAGTAGCCGGCTCCAAATACGGTCCAGGGGGAATTTAGTATGTTGGGGAATGTTAATCTCTAGAAAGAGTACTGGCTTATTCCGTTGCAAAAGGCTCGTGAGGCTGAGAGCGATCGAAAAAAAGTTGCCACTACGCCACTTCGTGGCTCCGTGGCAACTTTTTTCGATCGCTCTCAGCCTCACGAGCCTTTCTCAACGGAAACGCAAGATGCAGTGCATTTAAAGAGAAAACGTTCAGACACGTTTTCGACATCGCAAAACACTTTTCCTATGGTCCCCCACTTTCTGCGAATCAATTGGTAACTTTTTGAAATATTCGATTTTTCATGTTAAAACTCGGCAAAACAGGTGAAAACGTGTTTCACATTACTCAAGAACGTGCTAGAAGGGCATCTGACACTTGCGAATAATGCGGCAAACGTTTTGCCCGCGGCGGGATTCGAACCTGGGGGTCTCGGATTGTAAGTCAAGGGCGTAACCCACTTGGCTATGCATTTGGTCAATTAAATATTGCAAAATTTTAAAGGGATTTTGGTCTGTTGTCGTATGCAAAAGGATCTAGGAAGATAGCGCGATTTTGAAGCAATTTATAAAGCTTCCTGATACGCGATTCCGAGCCTCCAGAAAGGAGTCAGGGGCGAGAGAGTGTGCCAAAGTGAGAGAGTACCCCCGATTCCCCTTGCTCTCTCGTTTCAAACCCCTTCCTGCGAGGTTTGCCGGCATGAGAAATGATTTGGAACGAAATGTGCGAAAATTTCATGAAATCGCGTGAAATCAAGTGAAATCAATCGATATTTCACTTCAAAAATCGGCAAAAGATGCTCAAATGTGAATCTCGTCACTCGAAAATGGGTTTGGGCCACATTTGACACTTGCAAAAAATGCGGCAAAAGACTATGCACCGGCGGGGATCGAACCTGCGACCCTCGGATTTGAATTCGAGCTTGCTACCGACTTGGCCATGGAATTATCGATTTTTTGTAAATAAATATTGAAATGTTTTCTGATGGGTTATCATATGCAAAAGGATCTGAGAAGATTGCTTGAGATTAAAGCGATTTATAGCGAAAAAACGAAAAAAATGTCCCTCACGCGGAAGGAAAAAAAACATACCAACAGACAGACATTTCAATTTCCTAGTAGTGGAGGATATGGTGATGCTTTAAATCGGAATATTGATGTTGTAAAGATATTCGTACAGGGCATCACGAACTGATATGATCTTATATTCAGGTCATTTTATCACCTGTACTACACGAAATAAACGTCGGCGCCGGATCCAAACGAGCCAGAGTTATCGAGGTATGACTTCTAGATTATCGGTATTTCAACACAGCATGACATATTTTTTTCCTTTACAGTTCATCGTAGTTTATATTTGTTTTAAATGATGGCGATTCTCAGGTACCTCAAAGCGAGAAGAAAGGATATCAGTCAGAAGTTGACGTAGATATGATCGACGATTTGTGGTCGGTGACAAGCTGGTGGGAGATGCAGTTGGTGATTAAGTTACTTACTAATTAACAATTAGTTGAGTTTACAAGTAATATTGTATTCCCACATGCTAAGTACTAATTTCTTTATTCAAGAGATGGGAGAGGCATCATGTCGAGTTGGTGGTCCAGTGCGAGGGTGAGGATTTATTGATTGAAATATTTATTTAAATTTTAATTGCGATAATACTCAAGAACTTTCAGCGACGATTCATCATCCGGGACTGATCGAGCAGATGAAAACGGAACAATTTGATGTCGCTTTTGCGGAATCAATCGATTGGTGTTTCGCAGGTTTGTTAAACCTTTTGTTTGTCCTCATCCTACAGATTGTATTTTACCACATCGATTATTTTGGCTCCAGGAATTATCCATCTTGTCGGTATCGAAAATTTCGCCTTTGCCGAGTCAATTGGAATAAAGGACGGACTATTCCCAATCACGCAAATTCCCTCTTTTCCTTCGTACGTACCGAGTAAGTTCACTTACGTTACTAATTCACTAAATTTCGAACTACTTTTACTTGTAAAATTAAAAATTAATGTAAAAAAAAAGGTTCACACCACTTTCGCTAGATACATTCCAGCAGCCTTGCTTCTCACTATTGGTGTTGTGTTGTTAAGAAAATATTTTAGATCGCTAAAATGATATTTCGCTTGATGGGGAAATAATGCAAGGACAGAATAGTTCTCTCATTTCTGACATATATCTTCGAAAATAACGATCAAAGATATATACAAAATTGAATTTAGCGATCACCGGCGGCAGGTACGGCGATGATATGACTTTCCTCCAGCGAGCTTTCAACTTCTTCAATCTTTTCGCTTTTCAAGACTTCAACTTCAAAGCTGTCCCGCTTTATCAGGAGCTGTTCGATCGGGACTTTCCTGGATTTCCCCCAGTAGTTGTTCGTTTGCTACAATATTGACCCTAGAGTGTCCATGAAAAATTTCAAAGGACGTTTTTACAAATTGGTTGCCGCCTTCCGTGCGTGAAAATTATTAGCTTTTTTTAAAACTTAAAATTGCCAGGAGCTTCTATCGCAAAGTTCGCTTCACTTCATCAACTCCGATCCACTCATTGACTTTCCCCACTTGTCAGCAGCGAGAATTGTGGATGTGGGAGGAATCGCGGTCTCCAATGGATACACAACTCTAAACAAGGTTATTTTCAATATTGTCTACACTGCTATAATGATACACTGTCTTTGCATTTTTAAAGTGATACACGTAACGAAATCGGTCAGACAGCATAGTCCATAACAAGCAGTCCAATAGACATTCCTAAATTTGTGAATTATGCAATGGGTAAAAGCTGCTTGATTCCACGATTGATCGAGAGTGAGATAGGATATTATTCCAAATACCACATTCTATTCACAGACTTGGTCGACTCTTCTCGATCTCCGACCTCGAAACGTTCTCATTTCTTTCGGAACTTTTGCTCAAGCTCATGGAATGCCCCCGGCTTACAAGAAAACTCTCCTAGACACAATTAAGGCCTTTCCCGACGTGACTTTCATGATGAAATACGAGGTTGTATCTTTTCTATATTTGTTTACGGAGTTCTACTATGAAAATGTTTCCAAATATGAAACATCTGTTGAAACCTCAGTTATGACCCTTCCCAACGCAGAAACCCGAACACAATTTCTCCGGATGTTGTGATAATCTCATAGAAGGCCTGTGGCTGCCGCAGAACGATCTGCTTCGTACGTATTTTTCTCAAATTACCTTCTACTTGGAACATAATAACTAAAGAAAATCAGTTATTTCAGGTGATCCGCGATTGTCGGCATTTCTTACACATGGAGGTCAGGGTAGCGTGACGGAGGCGAGCTATGCGGGCGAGTTGTCCTAGTAAGACGTCTTTTCCTCTAGTGGGGGAAGTACGCGATCAGACGACTACAGCATTCCTTCTCCCGCAATTGAATTTCGTCTGCTGTTGAAGTAAAACAAAGAAATGGAAACAAAACTCAGTGGGCACAGAGTGCATCTCTCCATTTCAATATATTTCTGACTATAAACTGAATGTAGAATTAGCTAGTACCAATAATATCATTACAAAGCGTCATTACGTTGTTATCCTGCAGGAGTTCCGATGGTCGTCGTTCCCGTTATCTACGATCAGGCCCACAATGCCTTCGAAGTAAAGCGAAACGGCCTGGGAATTGTTGTGGACAAAACAGAACTCGCTGAGCGCGGGCCGCTTGAGACAGCACTTCGAAAAGTTCTCGACGATCCCAAGTAAGAGTGACTTCCCTGAATAAGGATGGATAGGGATCATTTGTACGGTAGTATTCATAATCGTCATTGGTCAACCAATTCTTGAACAACAAAAAAACAATCTTTAATAGGCCTTTTTAACTCAAGGAATTCACAATGTTCAGGTATAAAATACAAGCGCGGAAAATCAGTGCGATGCTATCGGACAAACCGTTCAGCGCTAGAGAGGTATCCGGGGTCTATTGCCATATTAATTATGAAAAGCTTTCGAATTCAATTTCGTGTTCACCCGCCTCTCTTTCATGTATGAACTTTATCCCCGGAAAGCCACCACTCGTGTAGGGAATGGTATGATGAAATATTTTTCATTGTTCAGATATTCGTTCGCAACATGGAGTTCCTAGCTTCTCACGGTCCTCTTCGACAACTTGATCACTACGGAAGACATCTCAACTTTATTCAGTACTACTCGATCGATGTTATCTCTGCTGCTTTTTCCTTGTTCTCTCTCGTTGGGTGGTTGATCTTTCTCGTTGTTCGATTCGCTTTCGTCCTATTGAACACTGGATTCACATCAAAGCAGAAACAGATTTGATTATCTGAGAAAATATTCACAGAGAAAGCATAAAGTTGCGGAGAAAGATCAATTTAGACAGAAGGCGGTACGTGAAACCGATCCATAGGATCGCTCCTCGCAATAATTTGCGTATTTGTTTGTGTAGATTTATATTCCCTAATCAATTATTGTTCGATAAAAGACTGGTACTTTCTGCTTACAATTGTTGAAGATGAATTCAAATGAGAAAAGTATTTGATATTTCGGTTGGTTCGCTGCCACGTTTTGGTTCACTCCAGTTCTTCTCTTCTCTCACTCGTCAATGAACCTTCTTTTTTAAGGCATGAGATATGTTCACTAATTGAAAGATGGAAACGCTCTAGCTGTAGAACACCAGAGAACATTGACTTGGGTTATATAAAAAAATATAGCTGTCCCAATCTCCGAACCACTCGAAATTATCTTTCGCCTTTCATACGAATCAGGCATGGTCCCGTCTTTATGGAAACATTCCATTGTAACACCAGTTAAGAAATAGCGAGGATCGGAATAAGTTCTTTCGTTTTATGAAGCGGTGCACCAACAAACCTAAGGGAGTTGAAGGCCTCAAAAAGAATGATGGAACTTTAGTGATGGACGACCATGGAAAAGCAAATCTACTCTCTGAAACCTTTGCGAGTGTATTCACCACTGATAATGGAACTTTACCTAATACAGGTAGCCTACCCAACTTAGGTAGTTACAATAGTCTTATGATACCGTATAAGTTCTTTTCGGAATTGCCTATTTAGTTTCTCAAATTTACGAGTTATGGTTGGGTCGTCTGCAGAAATGGAATGTTGCCAAGCTAAGAAGCGCCTACTAATAAGTCTCTCAATATGGGCCTATTCGTCATATCCATTACCCAAGGAAGGTTCTCTCCTCTTTTCACATTTTATCTTCTCTACCTACTCATCACTCTTTGCTTCTTTGTGTGGGGAAGTGTTGAGTGACACATTCCTTCCTTTCCTCACCTTATTTTCATCATAAGCGGAATCCCCTTTTTTTTATTTTATTTTACTATATTATGTTTCTTGCAGGCTTCTACCCAGCTTCTAGCAAATATACGCTTTTCTCTCAATAAGAAAATACAGAAAGGTAAGCAAAGTGCAAGTTTTATCTATTCAAAAATGACGAACAGAACTTTTCAAGTTAGAGTACGTGAGAAACTATCGTCATCATTCCCAGTTACAAGTGGCGTTCCGCAAGGATCGGTATTAGGTCCACTGCTATTTTTGATTTACACGTCTGAAATCCCCTTACTAGTCCAGAAAAATGGTGTCGTTGCACGAATGTATGCAGATCACATCAAAATTTACCGCCCGTTTAAAAGAACGGACACCACTACTCCATTACAAAGCGCAATTGATACCATAGTCAATTGGTCTGAAGAGTGGCAGCTACCATTAGCTGCACATAAATGCAACTCATTACATGTAGGTAGAGCAAATGCGAAGAATAAATACAAAATAGGCAATACTATACTAGAACAGAAATTAGTCATGAGAGATCTCGGTTACATATTAAGAAAAATCGCTCACTTTTTCCGACCATTGCAAGACAATTGCTCAGAAAGGTGTATCCGCTTGCCACATTATTCTCAGAGCTCTTCGCACCAATAACGCTGAAATACTCCTCAAAGCCTACTCTATTTACATTCGACCCATACTAGAGAGCGCTTCTATGGTTTTCAACCCCTACTTAATACGTGACAAAGAAATCCTTGAAAATGTTCAGAATTATTTCACTAGTCGACTATTTATGAGATGCCACAAATCAACCTGGCAAACAATGCCGAATTTCCCTAATAGAAATATGCAGTTAGGTTTAGTCTCATTAGAAAAGCGTAGAGAGGAAATTGACCTGAAGACAGCCAGTAATCTCCTGAGAGGCAAATACAAAATATCTAAAAAGACACCACATCACTTTAGCTATTACTTCACTCGACATGGGATTAATTTCACTAACGCTAGTTCCACTTCGTTTTTAATCTAACGACATCATAGTTTCTTCCCCAGAGCGGCAAGGCTATTAGTGAAGTCCAGAGAATTGATCAGTTTCTCTGAGTGACTCGTTATTAGATTGTCATTGTCTTCCTACTGAATTCGTTTTTAATCTAACTTAATTTTGTACCGCGTTTCTTGTGATCGCATAAATATATATATATATATATATATATAGAGGGGAAGGGAGGTGATAGTGAGATATTACCGCCTGTTCAGAAATTCTGTGACAGTGCTGATATCTATTGTGCTGTTTAACATTTTTTCTTCATCCATTTTGGATGTGAGAAAATTCTTTTTTTATAGAAAATTCTTGAATGTGAGAAAAGAAGAAAAAAACATTATAGAATTATGGCAGACTAGAAGAATAATCAATCCGTTGAAGATTCATCGCTCCTCAACCAGTGCCACTTGACGTCTACACAATCAAGAACTATTGGCTGAAGTCGTAAAAAGAGATGTCGAAGCCAGGATAATACAAAGGTTAATTAAAAGTAAAGAAAATTTATGTAAAAAATTACCATTAATATACTCAAACAGAACACAGCTGAATGTCGTTTGTGTAAGAGCAGAGGGACTCCAATTACATTACATTTTGTTCGATTCCGAGTCGTAACACCGCCACCGCCTTATCAGGCCACCCACTTGTGAGGACAAACTGGAAGTCGTGACTAGATCACATAGGTAGATAGGTCTGGCGCAAAGTGGGTACTCCAGCCTGAATATGTTCATTGTAACACTGGCCTAGCAGTGCTCTCCCGCGAGCCCAGCACGAAGGAGGCAAGTGAAACTTTACCTTGAACGCTATCAATAACGAGAGAAGGAAAAAAAGGAAAAAAATTATTACTAGTAAAAGACTAGAACTCGGGAAAGCGTCATATATTGAAGAAAAAAAGGAGATGCCATTGACGTTAACATGCTCATGTGATTTATTCTATATTATGTTTTTTTCAAAACATTATTTTGATAATTTAACTTAGTCATGCAGATTGAAAACAACGACTCCTCGTCAACTCATCATGAATCAATTGTCAGTCACGTAGATGTGCGATTAGATGAAGATTTCGATATCGCAGCTCAAGTGGTAAATTGAAAAAAATATTTTAATTGCACCTTACATATATATTATACAGTAAAACATTTTTCTGTATTGATTTTGGTCGCCTAATTAACGGAAGAAACGAAATAGTATGCGGTGAATGTCTGAGAATTCCTTAGCCAAGCACTCAACTTTTTCACTATTTCCCTTTATAATTAGGTTATCGAAATAATAAAAGTAGAATATTCAGGAAGTCGTTTTGAAGAAACATCTGGAAACGAGCTTCTTTGTGCTGGTGACTACGATGATCAGGTCAGAGACAAGGTATCGTTGATGGCAATGTAGTAGAAAATCGAATATTTCTAAATAAAAGAAGACATACGACCCTTACAATCCGTCAGAAGTTCGCGAACTTTTCACACATCTTTTCTTACTCGTTTTAGGCTATTTTCCTTATAATTTATGTTAGGTCATTAGAGACGCTTAAGAAACTACTAACGAAGAAATTAACCAAAAATATAAACTAGGGAATTAGCCGCACCTCTTAGAAGGTCGCGGAATTCTGCGAGCTGTTTTCACGTAGCTAGACAGAGAGCGCAGAAATACAACAACAACATTGCTTACTTTTCCCTCTCCTCGTTCCGCGTGCTGTCTCGTCACTGTCTAGCTGCGTGACAACAGCTCGCAGAATTCCGCGACCTTCTAAGAGGTGCGGCTAATTCCCTAGTTTATATTTTAAGTTAAATTCTTCGGCATTAGTAGTAACGCAAATTATAAAGAAAATAGCCTAAAACGAGCAATAAAAGATGTGTGAAAAGTTCGCGAACTTCTGACGGATTGTAAGGGTCGATAAATTTCATAGATGAAGTAAATTGTTAAAATATTCTTTCTTCGAAATGTCTAGGATTACGGTGGATCATGTCTGATTGAGGAGGTCATGCCTCAAGTGACAGGTACCTGATAACTATGAAAAGCATGCATACAACTCTTGTACCCATTTAAACCGGATGGATTGGTGTTTATGATGACATGTACAAAAAATACATTGCAGATATGGAAGAAACGAAGGCGATGCAGATAGCGGTTAGAGTGCTCCAGAACGAAGTGAAGAAGAGAGCACTGGAGTAGGCCAGGAAAACGCCAAACAAGAAGAACCAAGTCAAGGAAACGGGTACCAAGACGCTGATAAAAAGCTCGAGCCCAAGAGTGCGGTTCAGGCCAGCACCAGCACGTCGGGAACTTCCATGGCAAGTGCCAACACCATGTTCACACAGGGACCAATTGTATCGCCCGATACATCTTCCATAGCAGAGCCCCTCGTACGTGACCTTCCTCTCAACCTTTTGGCTCCACCCTATTCTCTCCCTCTGCTCACCCTCGTGATATCTTCACACTTGAACTGAACCTTGCTGATAAACGGTTGCTTTCGTTATAATTGCCTTTGCCTTTACGTACCACTTACAAGAGACATAACACACTGACAAACCAATCTCGTACCCTCAAATACCTATACATGGCCGAACAATTCGACTTACATGTATTATCCCCTCGAGGAGGGTTCAATGGCGACTATAGCTGAAAACAGCGGATGATGGCTGTTAATGGAATATAATAATAAAAGAGTAAGACTACACTCACATGAGTAGCAGCACACTGCAGGGGTAGCTTTACGGGCACATTAGCAACCTGGGAAAGGGAACTCAGACACTGCCTGTCTGTAATCCACTCATTTGTCTTTTCTTTCTTGAATTCCCCCCTCATCCTCTTGTATTCACACTCTGCACATCTTTTTACCTGTATCTATTTACTTCTTGAGAGTCCTCTACATCTCTTGGATTTCTTACCTCTTGTACCCGGGTACACTCCTGGGAGTGTACCCGGGTACAACAGGTACACGACCAGGTACAAAACACAAACAGCACAAAGTAAGGTCCCTTTGTCTATCATGAGTGCTCATAACACGTGATGTCGCACGCCTTGAGTAATATTGAAATCCTTTTGTTACCGGTATATTTATTTAAAAATTCAAAATAGATCTAGGAGGCACAGACCAGGTACAGGAGGTACAAGACTATGCACGAAGCAAAAGTGTTTGTGGAGGTAAGGGAGTATGCATTAAGATTGGGCCGAGTTCAATGACACGAGTAACTCTACTTATGTGAAAATATCTAGTTTCAATTATGCCGTACACTTATGACGTCAAACTGAGGATGATTACCGCTGGTACTCCTATGCTGATCACTTAGGGATCCCGCATGCAGAAGGTTAGTTTACATTATTATTACAATGTAATCCATCATTCAATTAGATGTGATTGTGACGTGCGATTTTTATTCTGACGTGTCCCATGAAATATGCAATTGCAATGCACCGGCATGTTTGAAAGGATTGAGAAATGGCGACAATCTGTGCAACCAAGCAAAATGTACCTCAAAAGGATGGAAATGCGGGAAGGCATACAACGAGACTTGCCCATCTTTTCTGCGGGGCAATTGAAGAGCCTAGCCTCAATGATTTTTCTCTCAAAGGATGTGATTAACAGAATAAAGATGTGTGATCTGTATTTAGTAGAACATTATAAACGATATATCTTCTGAATGGCGAACGATTTTCCGCAGATAATCATTGCAACACATATCACCATTCGAAAACGTGAATGAACTGAGTTGGACACCTGTTTAGGGGCCGTCTTCATCGTAGTGCTCCTTAAAAGGTGTAAAAGGTAAAGGTGTTCCATGTCAAGCGATTTTCCAGTAGCAAGCTACCGCGCTAGATGGGGCAAGCCGGTAAGCCATCTGCAACGTGGGATTACGTAACCCAAGCTTTCCCAAGGCATCTAGGGCACGTTACCTTTCGCAATCAATGTTGCTACCAATTTACCGCCCCGTGGTGGATGGAAGGCTTGGTTGGCCTGGGCGGGGATCATCGTAGTGCTCCTTGGTTAGAGAAAAATCCTTATCCTCAATCTGAGAGTTCAATCTTTCAAGGTGTGCTGAGAAGTTGTATGAAAGTGAAAGATCTCCTACAGTGAGGATTCAGAATCGGACGAGTTTAAAAACACATATGCAACTTCCTAATACACGACATTCCAGATGAAGGCGAGGAACTTCAAGAATTTACAAAAGCACTCCCAATTATCTCCTCATTCGGATTTCTTCCTTAATTAGATTACTTCGGTACTAGTTGACGCACCCTAGCGATGCATGAAAAGTAAATAAAATCAAGTACCAATTTAGGAATGGCGATGAGATTAGCGCGTTCGCGTCCTTTTCCATAAATCGAAGTGACGTCATTCGCCAGGTGGGTAGTTTTCGCAGCAGGTATTTTGTCGAGATCTTTTGTAGTATCTTCTTATTTCGCCAATTGTTCGAAAATTTTGTGAATTGCGGAAAGGTTCTGAGATAAAACTGCAGAATAAAGGCGAATGTCAACGTTCCGTTGAATCATGGGATTGTCTCATCATGTTCCATCTCGTTTTCAATGATTAATGGAATGACGTTTGTTCATCAACAAATGTTCGCCTACAAAATGGTGTATCATTCATTGTTTTCTCACTTCGGGAAATGCGTCTTCTCATTTTCTTAGTTTTCTTCCATTCCTTCATCGTTGGGATTACGTGACTCCAAATTCGATGGAAACAAATTCCGCCGCTATGTAAGAGCTGAATTCGTTTTTACCCGTTCAATAAACATTTTGCGATATCTTATTTGGAGTAGAAAGACATTACATAAGGTACTTTTCGTGAAAACTCTAAAATTCCTCTATTGCAGATAATTGGTGGCGAGAAAGTAGTGAGACTTCGTGAATGGCCTTGGCAGGTTGCCGTGCAAGTGCTCCGTCCTTTTCGTTCTGATTGGGAAGGTTCTTGTGGAGGTAAATATTGATTCAGATAATGTGGCATTTCCAATTTTTATCAGGTACTGTGATCGCGGATCGGTGGATTCTTACAGCAGCTCATTGTATGAAGAAACGGTTAGTTTCATACAATAATTCACTAAACCAAATAACAACTCAGAACGTATAATTATCGTATCGCGGCAGGAGTACTACAGGGAAATGCTGACAACATTTATAACCAGGTTCGGTATGATAAAATATTTACGAAGAGAAAAATGTATATACTACACATAATTATTTTTATTTATATTTAAAATTTTTTATAGTTTTAAAAAATCGCGCTGTGAATCTACGTTTATATTTGTTTAAGACATGATCAACTACAGGGTACCTTCATAAATGTGACTGAATACTTCGTACATCCTGAATTCAAACTTGCCGATGACAAACATTATGGATATAACGATATTGCTTTACTAAGGGTATGTTGACAGCAAATTGTATGCGAGTATATGGCTGAATTATTTTTCCAGCTGGAATCGGCTCTGACATTCAATCAAATAGTCTCACCAGTGTGTTTCCCTTCCCGGGAACAAATAATTCCTCAAGATAATACCGCTGTAGCTATTGGATATGGTTTGTACGGTAAGGGAATTGTAATCGATTTCATCCCATTTAAACATCGAAACCAACAAATACATCAAGAAAAACAATTACAATTACAAAAGATAGCAAGTTGAATTTCAGAAGAAGTCTCAGTCAGAAAACCAAAAGAAAGTGACGGAATTCTACGCGAGACTAAGATACCGCTTGTTCCAAGGGACGCATGCAAGTACGGTCAGATACAAAAATACTACTCAAGAATTAAAAAAAAATTTTCCTGTTTTTTGGTTGAGCTCTGAGGAGGATTCCCGGGAACAGGAGGAATATGACCAGGAACACCAGGTATACATAAATATTGTTTCAATGCAATTCCCAAATCACAGGGACTTGTTTGCAAAAGGACTGACCCATGGTGTACTATCTCGGTGTGTTTTCAGAATCGTCGCCCTGCCACACCATAAACATTGATAATCACGGATTTTTTCATATTCAAACTGAAGATACCTTGATCATGCCTGATTTAACTACGTCGACAGAATTGCGATATCTCGTTTTATCGGTGATTACGAACACTTCAAATCCTTAGATTTGCACTCCGACATATTCAACTCATTCTTTGCGATAATGAGATAATGAAATTCTTTCGACGTAGATAGATAGAGCATGGCTTGTGGTATCTTCAATACAAATATATAAGAAATCCGTGAGTATCAACTTTTTGGTGTTGCAGGGCGACGATTCAAAAAGACCCCGAAATAGAACACCATGGGTCGGTTCTGTTCAAAACAAGACCCGGCCCTATAAGCATTGCATAGAATGAATATTTCAGTGTTCCTGTTGTTCCTGGTATTGTTCATAGTGTTCCAGGGAACGTTCCTCCATAGAAGAAACACAACGAGGCATAACAATATCTAGAGTATGCATAACTAATCATTAGAAAAACGCTGGACGCAGTTAACCCTTACCGGACCACATACAATCTAACCGAGGTTCATATCTGCGCCGGATCAGCAGGGCACGGAGTTTTTAAAGTGAGCACTTATAAGAAGCATTATTTATCGTACGCCAAAAAACAATCTTTAAAAAGTACACCACCTTTTCCGCATTTTTCGCTTTGTTTTCAAAAGAAGCGAGTTTCTTGATGCCTCTCGATTTTATCCTCTTTATTTATTAAAAAAAATTTCCAGATTAACACGAATAAAAAAAAAGAAATATTAAGCATTTAGAATGTTTTTGTGATCTAGGGCGAAATATACAATCATTTCATTATCAGCATACCGTTTTGGGATACTTTTCAAAGAGCGAATGAAAACTAGGTTTTTTTCGCCCTTGAAAGCTGAATCATGAGAAGTATTTACATTTTTCATTCTATTTGTGTGTTGACCTTGAGAAAACTAAAAATAAATGGATGAAATACAATGACATTTTTGTTTCTTGATATTTCTATTGTATAAAAAATTAGCGTTAATGTATAATTTTACAGGGCGACAGTGGAGGTCCGCTCATGATGAAAGCAAAAGATAAACGGTGGTTCCAGGTTTAAGCCTAATAAATACTTGAATCGTTTTGTCAATAATCAATTGAGATCGGTATCGCTTCGTCAGCCATATCGAAGCTGATTCTTGGACAGGATCTAGCGCCATGTGAGATTCATCACACAATGAAAGCAACGCATCATTTTTGTTGTTGCAAATATTGGGATTGATTTCAGCGCTTTTCGTGAATGTTATCAAATTCTGTGACTGGATCGAAGAAACTACGAACGGCGAAGCGAAATGTGAAAAGGAAGAAGTTGATTTCTATAAAAATATAGTTATTGACACGGATGTATAAATTATTTTCTTCTTTAGAACACATTCTTCATCTTATTGTATGTTATATTTAAGTTACAACATTCATAAAAACCAGTATCTTTATGTTGCCGATATTGTTCAAAATAGGCGAGTATGTTTTAGCACATTCTTTTATAACGTGAGTTCACCTGTCGATTTTTGAGTGATTTTTAGTCACTGACAAGAGAGAGAGAGTGCAGAGATGGACTCAGGTTACAACACGTCACCATCGTCTGTATCCAGTGGTCTTATATTCGCGTACGGTGCGGCATGCGGTCGAAGTGGTGTAGTGGTCTAAGGCGCCCTCCCAGTTTCATTCCGTTTCACACCGGGGTTCGATTCCCGGCTGTGCATACCGCCACCGCCCCACCAAGGCGCTCGAATGAGTAAAGATTGGTAGTGGTGTAACCACGAAGGTAACTAGATCAGAAGAAGAGATTGGGCCCTCCGGATTGAACTGGCCAATTATGCGCTTCCCTTAGCAGTGTCTCCCTCAGGACTTGGTACCTAGATAAGGGGATGCCTTTTCCTTTTTTTACGGCGCGACAGTCCTCGGTTTCAGTCCTCATTTTAACACAACATTATGCCTAGTTTCTGAACAATGTTTTCGTAAAATATCTATATATACCTGCTTGCCCGGCTCTTTTAGTACATAATGCGACATTATTAGCATCATTTATGCCCCATTTAAAAAGGTGTACAACCGTGGGCCCGTGGTGCACCTCCCTCCCTTTTCTCCTCTATGCTCTCTTTCTTTTCACCCGTCGTTTTGGTTGCTTTGATCTACCTTTCAATTTCTAATTTGTGTCTTCACTCGTTTCTTTTCTCAGTTTCTTTGTGTATCAACCCACTAAAAGGGTAACACTCTCCAAATTTTCCATGCTATCTCTCACCCGATTTGTCGCTCTTCTTCCTTTCTTTGTATGTGGGAGGATGGTTACACCTCCCGAGCATTTCTTTCCATATTCTAGGAGCTAACGCGATTTCTTTTTCGCGCGCTATAACTTTTTCGTCAATTCTGATTATTACAGGCATTTACGCTGTCTCTTCGATTCGATCATACACAAGATTGGATTGCTGAATTCAATATGATAACAAGTAAGAATTTTTGCCAGAGCCATTCAATTATTTCCCATTCATCATGCTTTCTATTCACTTGAGTTGCTCGTCCAGTAGTGGTAGATCGTTACGCCATTATTACATCGGTATTTGCCTATATCACCGAATAGCTTTGCAATGCCTCATTTTAAAGTTGAAATTTATGCACTATTTGCAACTTGAAGCAGCCGGCCAACTGCAACGATGGCGTGATTTGTTTCTGTCTCTCTGATTTGAGAATCATGCTCAGCAGATTCTTCCCCACATGAGACCAAAAACGCTTAAGCTTATTATGTAACTGAGAGTAAACCAATCGATCCAATATTGCACAGTTCAGATAATGCTAATTTCGAGGAAGCCAGGTATGATTAGAGATTGAAGCACGTTCCCCAACCTAACCCCGCGAGATTTGAGAAATCCAAAGGCACAATAACCAGAGTAGGGCAATAACCAACGCATGTACACCATTAACCCCGGCAAGGGACACATCACTCCAGTATTCTATCGTCGCGAGTGTAAAGAAATGTAGAAACATCATAATAGAGCTGTTATAATTGCAGCTACCTTTCGCAAGAAAACCATCTAAAAGGGCTGCTCGACGCAGTAGAAGAAGGAATTTGCGAGCTCGTTCGTACCACCGAAGCTACAGCTAATGCGAACTACTATCTGGTCCTAGACGATGTTCGGAAGAGAATAATGAAGTGAGAGATACGATGAGATCAAGACCAAATTGAAGGCTATTGAGTCAAACGCTCGGACAGTAGAAAAAAGACTCACCACCATCTTTGTCAACGGTGACAAAACTGAGGACGTGATGACCCACATCGATCCTATGACGCTCAAACGGCCCTGAAGACTCCTCGACACTCCCCAGCACGAAGACGGAACCCTGCATTGACTCACGTGCAGAGCGGACCTGTTCTGCCCGCCTACGTCCCATGTTCGGCAGTTTGAATATCGATAATGACCAGCCGTCTTTCAAAGCCGAGTAACCCGCCAATTCAAACCCGAGTATCGAGTTACCCGATAAAAAGTGATTGTGAAAGCGCTAGTCCAAACACAGCAAAAGTAATTAGAACTAGGAACATTAGTCCAATGGACGGGCATACAGACACACATGCTACCACTTTTATTCCTCTCCTTCATCTCTCTCCTCTTTGTCTCTTTTGAGTCTGTCGACTCCTGTTTTCCCATTTACTCGGCACTAACTCCTAGCTGGTGGCTGATTCCGCCTAAACTCGTGAGGTAAGAAAAGTTTTCCCAATTCTAGTTGACGGAAATAGTAGATCCAGAATGAAAAGATGAAATTGATGCAATTCAGGAGACGAACCCGCACATCAAGGGCACCAACGATGACAACGGCAAGGACAAGCAGATCAAAGGAGCGAATCACAATGTTCTGGTGCCTCAGAGAATGTAAGGCAAACGAGCAACGAGTGTCTTTTCCCAATTGGGAAAAGGCGCCCAAGAAGCGCTGTTCGGCGCCTTTTCCCAATTAGGGAAACACACTTTGTGGCCGCTTCCCTGACGATCCGATTGTGGAATCAGGTACTCCGATTAAGATTAATGAAGTTGGGACCAATAAGTAAATTTAGTAGTAAATCACCAGTTCAACAGCTTAAGGCTAAAATTTTGCTCCGATAGCGCGGAAACAGTTTAGGACATGAATAATTGATCAGAATTGGAAGAAATGTTAGTTAAAGCCGCAAGCAGTATTGATCAGAAGCAAGTGAACAGATGAATTGATTAGAAGCACGAAAACTAGAAGTATTGATTGGCAATTGAGAAACCGATAGATCCAGAGAATTGTGAGAAAGAAAAGAATATTGATTCGAGAACATTGATATAATATTCATTGAATGAGAATATTGATCGAATAGTAATGCGAATAGTGATTAGAACTCAAGCATTGACGAAGTTTTGATTGAATAAGTGCCGCAAATTATTGTTTTGATTGAATAAGTGCCGCAAAAAATACCATGTGAATATAGTGGTTGATTAGAGAGCCAATAAAATTGATTAGTCCCAAGCCAAATCCGTGATCTGCTCTTCCAGAAAATCGCGAAAATTGAGAATTCGTGTGTTAAAGGGACAACAATGTCCATGTTCTCTCTCGCTCTTCTACTTTTTTGTATGGGGTAGGTGGTTACACGTACTCTCTTTCCTCAACTTTACCTTCCATATTCTAGTAGCGCACAAGTATATATTCTTTGTCGCGCCATAGCACTTTTTTCCTAAATTCTGATTATTGCAGGCATTTACGCTGTCTCTTCGATTCGATCATACACAAGATTGGATTGCTGAATTCAATACGATAACAAGTAAGAATTTTTGCAAGAACAATTCAATCTATTTTCCCTTCATTACTATTTCTATAAACTTGAGTTGCTCGTCCAGTCGTGGTATATCGTTACATCATTTTTTTTACATCGTTTGCCTTATTTGTGATTGAAGAAGCCACCATTCCTGGAGCTATAGCAGCTATGGCAGTCACGAAGAGGACCACCCGCACGACTCCCCGAGTGGAGAGATACTGGAACAGAGTGAGATCTCATATGAGCCACCGAAGCAGAACGAGAAGAGTCCCGCACGCAACGCTGTCTACATCGCAACAACAGCGGACGGCGTCATCGACCCTTCATCCTCATCCCACAATTTAAATGCTTGTTTGCGTTAATGTCCCCACTCAATAAAGCAATTATTGTGCAAATAGCTAGTTAAAAAGTTATTAGCGTTTCAAAAGTGAAGCCATTCCTTCTTCTATGAGATATTTACTTCCACTTTTTCGTTTTTCTCTGTTCTTTTCTTCTCTCACACGCCCAATTACTCATTAGAAGGATAGCACTCTCTTCTATTCCTATGTTCTCTCTCTCCCCACCTTTTCATCACTCCTATTCACTTCAAAGGTGACACATTTCTCCCTCTCCTTACACCATTTTCCACACAATTATCTTATAATGTTGTCTTATCCCTAATTATTTTCTCTTGCTCATTTATGTTTTTTGCAGGCTTCTACGCAGTCTTTGGGGAAAACAATTAACGATGGCAGCGTCCCCGAAAACCGAAATATCAAGCTTGGGAAGGGCCTTCCACATTTCGCAATTCGGTAGTAATTGAACATCATATTAATCATTTACTTAAAACACTTTTTCACCCTTATTAATACATTTCAGGAGAAAACATGCACCCGCTTAAGGCAATTATCGTCGCCACGGCTCGAGGAAGCGACTTTCGGACCTTCACGAACAAAAGTTCGGCAAAGCCGCTCATGGCAGCTGCGACAGAGCTCAGTCTGGAGTTACACAGACCCGAGATTTCGGAATGGACATTTTCAAGAAGTGCAAGGTAATTCTCAACTCCATACACCATTTATATACCACTTTTCTACGGCATTGTCAAAAAAACTAATCCGCTTGATACCTAAAAGTTACAAAAACAATTCACTGAAAAAAATACAATTTTCTTCCAGGCTGTTCTGCTAGGCTTTAAAACCAAAGTGATGGGGAAGGCCATAGTCTACGCTCCCTATTCGACGGCCCCTTTGACGGTCATTGGAATTCGCTTTAGAGAACGGTCACTACGACCACATTAAGAGGATTGTTCCGTTTTATGCATGATTCGATCAATACCTGATTATATTTGAAATTGTATTTATGATAAATTGTTATTCCTTAAACCCTTTTGTTATTGAGACAGTGGAAGTTACCAGCGTTTAAATACGAAATCGCGTCCTTCTTCATTGGGCGTCGACTTATCTGTTCTTCTCAGTTCTTCTCTTCTCTCACTCGCCCAATTACTCAAACTATCAATAGAGCACACACCGCAGGGGCAATGGGACTAGGAACATTAGTCCAAGGGACGGGTATACCGACACATGTACGTACACTCATTCCTCTCGTTTAAAGCAAAGGGTTCATTCGATTAAAAATGGAAGTTAATTTTCACTCTTCATAGGTTTGGTCTACAATTATTTCTTCACCTCTCTTTTTTCAGTTCCTCGGTGTCTCAACCCATTAAAGGGGCAACACTCTCATCTATTACCATGCTCTCTCAGCCAATTAGTCGCTCTTCTACCCTCTTTGTATTGGTGGGAGTAGTTACACTTCACCTCTTTTCTCAACTCCTCTTATATTCTAGTAGCTAACAAGAACATACAGTCCAATTATATTTGTCTTCAATGTGAAATATTGCAGGCATTTACGCTGTCTCATCGGTTCTCTCGAATGGAAGATTGCATCGGTAGAATTCAATGTGAAATCAAGTAAGTATCTTCTATTTACTTGAGTTGGACGTTCTACAGTGTAGATCTCTAAGTGTAAGTGTTAGTGTAAGATAAGTGTAGATTGTAAAGCATTTCGTACACCTGGTTCTCCTTATTCCTGATCACTGCATGGCTTTGCCATCACTCATTTTCACGTCCACATTTATGCACTTTGCGCACATTCATGCAGCTGGATAATTGATACGATGACGTTCCTTGCATGATTTGTATATGTCTCTCTGATTTGAGAATTATGCCCAGCAGATTTTCCCCCCACATGAGACTAAATCGCTTAAGCTTATTATTCAACTGAGAGTAGACCAACGTAAGATCGATCCAATATTGCACAGATAATGCTAATTTCGAGGAACCCAGGTATGATTAGAGATTGAGGCACGTTCCCCATTCTAACGCCGCAAGAATGTAGAAATCCAAAGGCACGATAACCAAAGTAGGGCAATAACCAACGCATGGACACTATTAACCCAAGCAATGCACACATCAATCTAGTAAAACATCGTCGCGTAATGACCATCAATAGTAATTGGCGACCAAAAATTAACTATCGTTACAGAATGGCTACAAACTCAGTGGACGAACTTCTTAGGAACTGTGAAGAAAGGATCACAGAAATGACTACGCCAATCTCCACACGGCTAATGAAGAGATCAAGACAGTTGTAACGAACCAAATGGAGGAGATGAATTCGAAGATATCGGAACATATCAAGTCCGTGGAGAATCAAATGACTAATTGGGAGATGGCTCGAGTTAATCAGGAGATGCGGATGAACCACCTCTTGGCGACGATGGAGGAGGTAATCATCACTGGACAGAGTGCAGCGCTGACGGCGACAAGGCGAACTAATCGCACGACATTGCCAAGAGGCGAACTCCTCGAGCAATCGGAGATTTGCTATGAGCCGCCCAGGAAACAGAACAAGAGACCTGCCCGCAAGGGACATCCCTCGGAACAACTGAGCGGAGCTCGCAACACCAGCATTATGCCCGGAATTTCGACTCCACTGACCAGCACTAATATCGTCACCATAAAAGTGATATCCGTTGAGAGAGCTAGTCCAAGCACAGCAGGGGTAATTAGGATTAGGAACATTATTCCAAGGGACGGGCATACAGACACACTTGTTCTCACTCTCGTTCCACTCATTCATCGCTTTCCTATCTGTCATTCTTGAATCTCTCTCCTGATCTCTCCTCATTCATTCGGCACTCACGACTAGCTGGAGGCTGATTCCGCCCAAACTCACAAGGTAAGAAAGTTTCCCCAACTATAGCTGAAGGAAGCAGTACATCCAGAGATAAAATATGAAATTCATGTAATTCAGGTGATGAACTCATGCAAAAAGGACACCGACAACAACGGCAAGGACATGCAGATCAAAGGAGCGAATAAGGTACTACGAGTAAGATTAATGTTATTATACTTAGCATTAGTTTATGTTTAGTTTAGTTTATAAGTCGTTTATCAAGAGGCTATTCGGGTTCACGGGGAATCGAATGGGAGCTCTGACGACGTTGAAAAGGCTCAGTATCTTCGGTTGATTTTCGTCTGAAAAGCGAGTCATCTTGAATGGTCTTCGGAGTGAGGATCGGTCTCTCGTCGGTGAATGAGTGGAGATCAGAGATGATCCCGATATCGAATAGGCAATGGCGAAGAGTCCATCCGTTAGGATCTCGTGCGAAACAGAGATCTTTGATTGGAGCTTGAGCCAGAGTCCTCCAAACTCGAGTCATCGATCTTAGAGAGAATCAACGAGTATACTGATACTGAGGATCAATTCAACATTAGATCGAGCATTATATCGATTGTCTAATTGTAGGGACTGCGAATATTGCCCCGCAGCGCTGAAATAGTTTAAGTATTGAAAAGATTTGAA
This sequence comes from Pristionchus fissidentatus, assembly GCA_036245785.1. NCBI lineage: Eukaryota > Metazoa > Nematoda > Chromadorea > Rhabditida > Neodiplogasteridae > Pristionchus > Pristionchus fissidentatus. Next base: position 10,473,968 of record BTSY01000007.1, read on the forward strand.
GGAGATATTGATTAAAGCCGCAAGTAGTAAGATATCTCCTTTGATTTCTTGGTTCTTCTTAGCTGTTCTCTTCTCCCACTCGCCCTATTACTCAGACCCATTAAAAGGGCAACACTCTCCTCTATGCGTATGTTCTCTCTTCACCCTCTCATCACTACTCGACGTTTCTTTGTGTGGATGGTGTTGGGTGACACATTCCTACCTTTGCTCACACCATTTTCATCACTAGAGAAATGCCTCATGCTATTTTGCTAACTTTATTTGCTGAATTTCGTTTCTTGCAGGCATCTACACAGCCTATAACAGCTATTCCCTCAATGGAAAGCACACAAAAAGGTATGAATGCTTCAAAAATTTACAAGGATTATCAATTAAAAAAAAATTCCCCTTTCTTGATTTTGCTGTTAGAAGTGAACTCCCTCAAATCCATTCTCACATTCACATTCCCCCCTTCTTCCCTTCTCTCCAATCGCTCTCTAGTAAGAAGGAAGGAGCGTACTCCCGCGCGTATTATTGACCTTAAGTGGCAGGCACCTGAAAACTGTGAATAGCACTCGTGCTAGTACAACTGATGTACTCATTCACGGAAAAATCGATGATTATGATATGTAATGAATACTAATTGAAGATGGATCCTTCTGGCGAGGAACGCGGAGAAATAAGAGAAGGTCAAAGCGAGCGAGAGAAATCTCAGCGAGCCAAACACCGAGAGGAGAGCCATCCACATCCAACAGAACGGGACCGTATGCCGGTGATCCCGAGAAACGGATCCCGCCCACCTCCCCCACTTTTTAAAAGTAGTTTCTCTACGGACTTTTGGATCTGGGACTTGTTGGTCGTCGGTAGCTCCAGAATGCTCCACTCCAGTGTGGGGTCCCTTCCGGTCTCGCACTGGCGATCAGGGAGTTCAAGTCGAAGTTTATTTTCAGTATTGTTAATTGTTGCAAAGAGAATCTTATTTTTCTTCCTAGACCCCCCCCGTGTGTGGGCACATACAAGTCCCAAGGCCCGCCCACTTTTGTCTCCCTCGGTTCGACTGTTTTTCGCTTCTAACCAGATAAAATAACTCTCTTCTCTCTCCAAATCGTTTTCTATTTGTTTCGCATTTCAATCACTCTTTTCAGTTCTCCATTTCCTTCTCTTCACGTTCTTCTTCTTTCATCTTTTCTTCTTGTCTTTCCTTTTCCTTTTTACTCTTACTTTGGCTCCAGAACTGGGTATTCAGGGTAATCCAGAACCACCTTATTATCTTCTTAACACACACTGTATTTTCCTATTCATTGCTCAGAAAAGTGTCGACGACTAGTCATCATTTCTAGGCAGAAAAGCAGGCTAGACGGGTCGGTTTATTGAGAAGTTTCGAAGACAGAAACATGACAACTCTGCCGAACTTAGAAAACGAGTGGAATAGGAATTGGGTACACATTCTATCGGACAGATGTTTCAATAAAATGCCTCCCTCCCTATTCTTTGCAACACATATTCTTGTAATCATTGTGTAGAAAGTTTGAAAAAGAAAAGATGTCCCGACTACTTCTCGAATGAGTCGATAGGGAGAAGAGAGGGATACGTGATATTGCATTCGGCGCAAAGCACTCGTTGAAAATTAGTATTTTTCCGTCATTGCACCTTAGTTGCACAAGTGGCAAGAAATTGATATATGCAAAGTATTTCGTGGTTTCCGTTAGATTCAACCAACGCCTGATGGAGTTGTGTCACGAGATGTGAAAAATCGAGAATCGAGAAATCGGAGAGGGGAAATTCACATTTCTCGTGGTCCCTTCCCTAGTTAAGTCTGCCAACGTTTCAATCCATCCTCATTTCCCCTGTCTCTTTCTCTGCTGGACATTTCATTCCTCCCCCTATCTCTAGAATGTGAAACCCACCATTAATTTCACCGCGCTGACAGTTCAAGTGAGACCGAACAAAGGACTCGTTACTCACCCCGAAAGGGAGACGGGAAGACGAATTCTCATTTATACCAGAGGAGAGCTGTCAATGGTGGCCTAAAGACTGTCTTACTATTATTCATCGATCTCCTCTGTTATCTCATCTGATTGGCATATTCTTTATATTATTTGAATATTTCATGATCTGATCTTCCCCATATTATTCATTGCATTCTGCATTTGCATTCACTCTAATCCGCCCGTTGCAACTTGACGCCGTCCCTATTTTAACATGGTTTTATTTCAGAAATGAGCAGTCTACACCTGCTGAATAATACATATTCTTTTTATATCCGACATCACTAATACCGTAATTATCACACATTTGACAGAGGATACAGAGGAGAGGACAGCGTGAGTTTAAAAATTTTATTCATTTTACATCGCTCGCTTTTGCATTTTACAATTAGAAACAATATAAATAGAAAAGAAAACATGAATATGTTTACTTATTATTTATATTGCAGCTATTCCATTGCAACCGGAGGGACGCTCGATACCATCATAGGAAATTGCCCCACAACCAACCATGCGACTCGACTACACCTTTGGCAGAGGAGTTGCACGAGTATAGCCCCATGTCACGATGGAGTCGGCCTTTCACCACATCACTGATTTTTTGATGTTGAAAGTGGTAAATAATGCATTCTTTTCCCAACCTCCGATAAATGGATCATGCGTCTCAACCACACCTCAGGCGTAGCTACGAGTATGCCACATGTCACGTGTGAACCAGGCCTTCCCAATTCAGAAAAATTTGTATGTTAACAATGATGAATAAATACTGTATTGTTGCTCTCGAATAATCTTATTCCACAAATGCAATGAAATTGCAAATGTTTAGTGATCCTTTGAGTCACGGGTACTTTTGTTCACAGAGAAATATCCTAGGTTCAGACGGCTTCGACACAAATCTCAGGAAGAAACAAAACAAATCATGTAAACGAAGCCACTTTTAAATGCGTGGTGCATTCGGATGCACCTTCATTCACAGAGCTAGTAGTGACCAACTGTAACGATTCGTTGATTCAATGAGGAACAAATTCTCGAAACGAAACGACTTTCAATTCCAAGTCGCTTTTTGCAAAGTAGGCTCTGATGAAAATATTCTCATTGTTCTCATGAAAGCGTTTCATTTGGCTTTCTTCCATCTGATAAATTACATTGTGGACGCTCTAGTAATGTTCACACAAATGACGGCCTATTTGGCGACCACCCCTACCTACCTGCGTTGATGCAACGCACGATAGTTATCTCTCCTAGTTCTTCTCTAATCGCCGACGGTTTGCTCTTCCGCACGTCTCCAGCAACGGCTACCTGAAACCAGAGTCATCCAACTGAGTCTTAATCCTGTCAGAAAGTGTTTGATATCTAAGCTTTTCATGTGTGCCATTAGAATTGACCAATACTTGATGGAGTTGTGTCACGCGATGTGGAAAATTGAGAATCGGCAAAATTTGGAGAGAGGGGAAGTCGAATTCCTCAAGGACAAATGAAACCCTCTCTCTTTTAGTTGCTTCGCATCTTTTCAAACCAGCCTCATTTCCCCTGTCTCTTTCTCTTTTTGTGGTTTCACTCTTCCTCTCTATCTCTAGAATGCGAAACCCACCATTAATTTCTCCGCTCTGACAGTTCAAGTGAGACCGAACAAAGAGATCTTTCTCACACCGGAAGGAGGAGAAGGATAGGAATTCTCATTTATACCAGAGGAGAGCCGTAAACTCTAGCCATACTGACAGTCTCACTTCTATTCATCGATTTCCTCTGCTATCTCACTTGATAGACCTATTCTTCATAATCTTTGAATATTTCATGCGCTATTTTTTCCTATTTAGGTTGTCTTTTCACCCTCATCCGCCTGGTTTCTAGTTGACTCTGTCCATGTTTCATCACACTTTTATTTTAGAAATTAGCAGTCTACATCTGCTGAATATTCTACATCCTTCTTCGATCTAATATTGCAATACCATCATTTTTACAATGGGAGATAACGGTGTAAGTTTAAAAAAAAATGCAAATTAGCACCAGCAGGAAAAAATAGAACTGAAAATGATTATTTATTTGTTGATATTTCAGTTTTATTACTGCCGCCGGATGGGCAGTGCTCAATCGATATTAAATTGCCCAAGTTCAAATCAATGGATCGTCAGACTGGACTACTGTCATTTCATAGCTCCTACACGTGTATTTCAACATTAAGGGAACGAGGCTTTTCCCACTTCAGAGAAATTTGTTTGTTGACAGGGATTAATAAATATTGTATTATTATTGTTGGATCACCCTATTTAACAAATGCAATGAAACTCTTGAATTTCTTACCTCCTGTACACCGAGTACACTCATCCTAGAAGTGTACTCGGGTACAACAGGTACACGACCAGCTACAAAACACAAACATTACAAAGTAAGATCACTTTGTGTATCAATCAGTGCTAAAAACACGTGACCTGAGTAATATTGAAATCCCTTTGTTACCGTTCTAGTTATTTATATAATTCAAAAGATATCTAGGAGGTACACGACCAGGTACAAGAGGTACAAGAGGTACAAGACCAGGTACACGAAATTCTTGAGTGTTACAATACTTTAATGCTACCTTTCGCGCTGAATCAATCGATTTAGCAAGGAAGGGGAAGAGTGAGAGTTGTGACAGAAGCCTGGCTATAGTAATTCGTTTTCTCATGTGGTTAAAGACAGAATCACGGGTGCAACAACTGTTTAGTGCACTATCTCTCCTTCCCTTCTTTCTAGAAGAGAGATGGGAATGTTGCAGCCAAGTTCTCTCACTCTCCCCTAATCTCTTAAGTGGAGAAAAGAGATGAGCATGTGTTGCATTGAGCCCATCTATCTCACTTCTCTTCTCGCTTCGTTCTAAACGAGTGATCTCTAAGAGGTCTCAGTGATCCTCCTCTTGTATCCTTCCTATTACTGCTTCATTCCCTTTCACTATTTTGACAACAAATCAGAAAAATGGAAACGGAATTCTCACTCCCCTGGTTCCCCCTGAAATTTCTCACTTTCTACCACCATTTTCAGTCATCTTTTTTTCTGATACGTTTTCATTTATAATTCCATTTTCAATTATCGAATAATCCCTTCCTATTTCTAAATGTAACTCTTTTTATTTTTGCAGGTGTTTATATCATCTCTCACTGAACAATCGATGATACAAACAAGTTCAAAATCAATACGACAGATGCATAAGGTATTCCAATTTTTTCATTTACTTGGGTAAATTTATTTTCACGAAACTTTTGAAATTCTGCCCAATGAACCGGGAATGTAGGAGAACATCTGAGATTTTTAAAATGACAGATCCGTGCTGTAACGAAAGACTTTTTCAATGAAATAAGATGTTCCATTTTTTCGCAATGAGCCTCCAATCCCTTTATTTCTTTTCATTAGGCGGAAGGATCCGAAAGCTAACCCCGGGCCTCGGTTTCGAGCATCTATCTCGTTTCCCTCTTTTACCGTACTCTCTTTCTGAACTTCACCATGGACACTTTTACAGATGACACTACCTTATGCAAACCCTATACAACGTTCAAGCTCTGAATAAGGTCAGAGTTTTCCTTTCTATTCCAAATCGCAATCATACAAAGTACAATGAATATATTCAGGCCCTCGCAGAACTCAGCAAAAGTGACAGAGCTCTTTGAGGCTTTTCGATGAAGTGGAATGTCGGGGGAACGAGGAAGTGTCTGGCGAGCAGAATTGGGAGAGACGAGAGAACGAGAGAATAGAGAGGAGAGGAGACATCAGTGAGGGGGAGCAGCGCTCCCTCGATAAAGCGGATGATGAAAAGCTCTCGTTGTGTTTGGGACATGACACTTGACTTGGGTGATTGAATGTAGGGTTCGTACCTCCAGTCCTGTTATTAGTTGTTATTGTATTCCTCCCCTCCTTCTCATTCTCAATTATCATTCCTGTCTGGAGAGTCACTCTCTCCTTGATCTCTTGTAGAGCATCTCTCGTAACCTTTTGTTATTTCCGCACTAACATTCGGGTAGGGAGTTAGACCGGACTGGTAGGCTTACGATAATATCGACATGGATTAATAAATATTGTATTCTTGCTATGAAGACGTCAGCTGACTATTCCCTCAACACCAGATCAAGAACGATTCACTTTCTCAAATAATAACGAACTGCGATTGAAGTTCTACACAATTTCCTTTGTAAACTTTAAAAATAATCTAAATATAACCTCGTGCAGTAGTGGCCATTTGTGAACGTTTCTGGGCGACGTCGTTGGGCATTTTATTTATTGTACACCACAAGGGTGCGACAACATGTACATAAATGTGCGAGTAAAAGAGAAAATTAATAAGAAGGGTGTTCAAAGGCATATGATGTCCCATACTTTTTCCAAATTAGAAATATGTTTACCGCTACGATTTCTTTCAAATCGAGCATCATTATGTGGAGCGCATCTTACAACGGCTGAATGGTTTGGAATGAACAGTGTCAAGCACTAATTTCGGACGAAGAACACGAGTAAACATAAGAATTTAGCACATAATGAAGAGTTTGTTTCGTCTTCAATCGAAGTAGAGCCGCCGGTCTTATCTAGTGAAAAATAGCAAGTGGTGAAATTCTACATCTGTAAATCTCTGAGATTTTGCAATAGAAATTTTGAAACACCCGAATACGATAAATATGCGTATTTTCATTATTCTTGCTAACTATTCCGAAATTCGTAAAAAAAACTCGCTCTAACTACGCATAGAAATTCCTCATCAAGTCATTCCGAATTTCGCATCGCCCTATTCACAGAGGTTTCTGCCCTCTCTCTCTCTCTCTCTCTCTCATCCACTCCTCGTTGCTATCTCTTCCTCTCCCACGCCGTGATTGATAGCGCTCGCTTGCACCGCACATAATTTGCACGCGTGTTATCTTTGTGCAGTATTGCATCACAGCTTTGGGTTGGCACTAGAGTGCGAAATGCGAGACAACGGACTCTTCATTTTACACGTTCTCTACACCGCTCGATTGCTGAGAGAATGTACGACATGAAGAGACCGCTGTCTCACATTTCGCACTCTAGTTGGGCACCATGCGAAGAACGTCTTTTGTTGTCTCACTCTTTCATTTCGCACACTTTCATGACGATTCCTTCTTTCTTTACAAAAAAATTTTTTTTTCGCCATGCATCCGAGTTAATGATTAAATGGCGAAGTAATTTTTATCAGGTGTAACTTGATCCTCTCCCTCTTCTCTCTCTACCTCTCTCTCCTTCCTTATCATTTTAAAACATCAACCTCTTATTCAAAACATCAACCTCTTACTCTCTTATTCATCAATTCGCTTCTAAATTCTATGCAAATTCCTTGCAATTAAATTTCTTTCATATTATTATTTTCAGTCATGGGAACACTCGAATTCGAGGAGATTACACCAATTGAGAAAGGTTTCATTCCTTGTGAGGCTTCCGATGGTTAGTTTGTACAACTTTCTACGTAAAAGTTCCTAGAAAAGATCGGTTGCGAGTAAATAAATAGAAAAAAAGAACTCTCTCACTAATCTTTTGTAGTTTGAAATTGTGATCATCAGTGATGGTAATAAATAGCTGAGATATTGCAGGAATGGTGTTCCGTATTGAACTCGACAGAAAGTCGATTTACGTTCTATATAAGTAAGTCTTCAAATTATTGCAAATTCCTTTCAAATTAATTTCAGTGGCCAAAAAGTGGCAGCGATTAAATCGTGGGACGGAGCAATCCGTGATTGTAAATGCTTTGGCGATACACTTTATTTCAGTACTTTCACTCGCAAGGTAATTACTTTTCTTTAGCACACGAATAATATTGTCGTATTTCAGATCTACACAGCGAAATTTCACCCTCCCAACGATCTTCGAATAACTTTTATTCGTGATGTTGAGGAAGTTTGATATATATATATAGTTTTAAATTGAAATAGCAGAGAATTGCAGGAAGAATCACTCAAAGACAACATGTTGCTAAGCATGAAAATAAATGGAAGAAGAGTCATTTATCGCGCTTGTGATGATCCGAAGAATGGAATTATTGTGGATGTAGAAGAAGAAAAGCTCTATGGATGCTATTTAGAAGCAATTCACAGGTGAATTAATGAAGAGTTTTAAGATTAAGAAAGAAAACTTTTTTAGGGGCAAGCTTATATACAGGAATCCTTATTTGATTGAAGCGACACCGATTAATTTGTCTCCTAATATAATTGTTGTCAAGAGCGACCTTGCCGTGAGTTACTACAGTCATAATGTCTGATCTATGTACACACGAACACGATATAGAGCGAAAAGAACTTTATGAAAGGGCGAAAAGGATGCGAAAGTTGTACGAAAAAGGCGTGCGAAACAGAAGCAAAATCCAATGGTCTCTCTCGAGTCTCCCTCTCCCCGGCTCTCTCGTTGCCGCTCGATCCGCGCCCCCTCGACACTCGCTCCGCCTCTCTGTAATCAGATGATTAGATCAGACAAGCTAGCATGAGAGGCGCAAGTGATCGTTGATCCCTTGACACTACTAATTTTCCATTGATGAAATTTCACTGGAAGTACTTTAAAAAATTCGAATGTTCAGAAAAACATTGCTAACGACGATTCCCCGCTCGTATTTTTTGAAAATTCGTGTTCATTATTTGTTCTTGACACAACTACAATGGAGATTCTCTCGTTCAAATTACCGTGAGTCGAATGGAATTTTGATCTTTTCTCGCGCATTGCATTGTATTTTTGCATAGAACTATAAACTATGAAGGAACATTTGAAGATTCAAACGTCCCGCGGATGATTCAGTGAGATTTTTGAATTTCATCATTGCAGAGGACCGGTGAATGATTCAACGAAAGAATACTATTACTACTTGATTGATGTGCACGGAGGAGAAATTGCTGTGAAACGAACAACGAGTACTGAAAAGGAAGGGAAAGTGGAATGGACTCACGAAATATGCAAGGCGAAATACCCGGCGAGTTTACTTTTTTCGTTAGACAAACAAACTATAATCAAGGCGGATCAATATTAATTAGATTTTTGTAATTACACTATTCCCTGTATTTTCTATAGGATTTTGTTTCCAGACTATTAGGCGATTATTTCACGATTTCGTCAAATATTCTTAACGAAAATAATGAATAAATAACTCAGGAAGCTGTCAAAAATTTCGAGGAAGCGGCCCTAGCAAGAGATATTCGGGAGAAAACAGAAGAAGAAAAAAGAAAGAGATAAGAAGAAGAAAGGAGAATAACGGAGATTCAAGGAAGGGGGGGGTGTAGTTTTAGAACTCAATTTTAAAATCTCAGGCAGGTGATTAGTAAGGCACTTATTAATATTGAATAGCTTACTGTAATTTTGCTACTGTATCCTGAGCTTCCATAACCCGGGCGACGTTTCCAAATACACCACAATTGCAACATTAGCTAGTATCACGCACTAAATCATTGATTGAACTTCCTAACATAATCGATAAATTTTCTACAGTACTCCTACAGTATCCATGGTATGCCGTAACCCGGCGACGTTTCCCACTGCACCAGAATTGCACAAATAGTTAGTCTAATGCCCCAAATTATAAGTTGAGATACTTAACATAATCGATAATTTTTTTACAGTACTCCTACAGTATCCGTTGAATACCGTAACCCGGGCGATGTTTCCCTGTGCACCACAATTTCAATTTTGCTAATTGTATGCCCAGCATCAGTGGTTGAGTTACTTATCACAATCGATAAACTTATTTAAATATTCCAACAGTATCCATAAGATACCATAAACCGGGCGACTTTTCCCAATGCACGATAATTGCAAAAGAGCTAGTATTCTCCCACGAATGAGGTAATGGTTCTTATCTTCACCTATAAATTTTACCACACTACAATAATATGACTACAGTACACTTCAAATACCGTAACTTGGGTGAATCAGCATCAGAATCATTTATCAGTATCATGCGGGTCGATGGTTAGAGTGCATGCTGATCTCTTTGTGACATATATTCTCCTTGCGTAATCGACCACCAGTCGTTCCCTTTTGATCGACTCAGTTCTTCTCTCCATCGCTTTCGAGGAAGACCAACAGGGCGAGAACGATTATAAGGAATCCAAGTAGTGAGTGCTCGTGACTTCCCCTCCATCTGCCGTAGAAAATCAAATGATTACGTTTGTCCAATTAACATGGAGAACAGAGGAAGAAAGGAGGACGAGGTTGATAGTCCATATAAACATTGAGAGATAGCGAGTCGAGACGAGGGGCATACCAGTGCATAGAGTGCACATCGAGTAGAACATCGTCGTGTTTCGGATCTAGAAATGCATGTAATGAGAATTTTACGCTTTCACGCTGTCATAGCAAAACGCCATGGTCGTGTGAAGTATTAACATAATCAAATGCTAAACTAATACTTCCTGTGTTTGTCAAATGTACGAGAGCGCACAATAGTAAGATGGTCACAAACTTCCCTAATGCAAAAACTTTTATTCGTGATGTTGAGGTAATTTTTGGCATAGTTTGTGTCATCGGCGTCATTTAGTATTTTATCAGATCATTGCTCACCGTGTCTTCGGTGTACGCTGTGGTCGAAAGTTCTTGCACTGTCCAGCAAATGAAAATTAAGATTCCGATTGTTGGTGGACCAAGGGAACTCCATGAGATCTCGCTGAAGAGACCTACAATGTTTGTTTGCGTTTTAAAGAAATGATATTATCTATTGTATTTACAAATTTTAAATAGCCGGGACGTTTTGAGGTTTAATACACTACGCTCTATTCGTACACTACGCTCTATTCACAGTTCTGGGTGAAGGTTCGGTCCAGGGGGAGATCGGTAGCTGGCTCCTGGTTCGGTCCAGGAGGAGCTAAGTAACCTACTTACGATTCGGTCCAGGGGGACCTCGGTAGCCTTCTTCAGGTACGGTTCAGGGGGGACTCGGTAGCTTGCTAGAGGTTCGGTCCAGGGAGGAGGACTCGGTAGCCGGCTCCAAGTACGGTCCAGGGAGAGTTTTGTATGTTGGGGAATGTTAATTTCTAGAAAGAGTACTGGCTTATTCCGTTGCAAAAGGCTCGTGAGGCTGAGAGCGATCGAAAAAAAGTTGCCACTACGCCACTTCGTGGCTCCGTGGTAACTTTTTTCGATCGCTCGCAGCGTCACGAGCCTTTCTCAACGGAATCGCAGGATACCGTGTGTTGATTTCCCTGGCGTGTTCGAACACGTTTCCGACATCTAAAAACACTTTTCCTGTGACCCTCCACGTTCTGCGAATCAATTGGAAACTTTTCGAAATTTTCGATTTTTCATGTTTTCGATTTTTTTGCGTGAAAAAAGCTGCCACATTCTACGTGATATTCGCAATATTATCTGATCGTTGACTCTTGTCCCATTTCTCGCTACACATTTGTACACTCCAGATATTCTGAATGAAAGAGGAAAGAGACAGAGAAATGATGGAATCCAAACCTCGAAGATTCTTCTTCTTTTCAAACTTTTGTACACGTGTGTTGTCTCCTCCATTTCCAGCGTTTTCAATGAAAATCTTTAGTTCCTCCCTTTATATCATAATTATTATTTCAGATACCTGCACTATCTCGCAATAGATAGCTTGCCAAATTCTTCCGAGATGAATACTTTCGAAGAAGAGAAGAAAAAATGCTGAGTATTGTTTGGACGCAATAGAGGGACATCGTTAACATATGTTCATCCCCAATTGCTCATCGATTTTCTTACAAGTGAGTAATTGATGCAAGTGCAATGGTAACGACAAACTTCATCTCGCAGATCCTGCAACAATCGAGGGCATGGGAGGTACATCAATCGCAACTCCCTACTCCCGGGATGTCGTAGTCATCACCACACTCTCTGTCCCGATTTGTGACCATAGTGATGTCTCGCATACACAGTTGATTGTGAACGCGTTCAAATTCTGAATCGTCTGGTTGTCGAAGAGAAAAGGTGAGCATTTACAAAATTTATTTTCTTTTTCAGGAATTGTACAACACATTTCAAGTTGAGCTGCAGATTAAAATGTGTGTCTCCGATCAAACATTGAAGACAATTAATTGTCTCTTCTCTTCTTTCTTTTCATCTCATACTGACTCCCTATCATGGAGCATTACATTTATCATTTTGGATTAATGTGAGAGTAATGGTATTATTTACAGGACTTCGGCCAGGCGCGAATGATCTAACCTCCACCTCCAAGAGTAATATTTAATCGGATTAAGGATAGCTTTCGAGCATCTTGCATTGTTTCGTAGTCATTTTGGTCAGAGATAAAACTTCCGTTTAAAACGCGTTCTCTGTAAGAACGTCGGATCGGGTGGCACAACTCATTCAAAGTGGTCGCCCCGGACTCAAACTTTTTTCACAGAAAGTCTTGGGTACACAGTAAATATTAAACGTGAGAAATAGACAAAATTTCGATTTTTGAAAAATCGATAATTTTTTTACGAAAAAAATTTTTTTTCTCAATTTTTTTATTTTGCTATCGTGTTATATATCATTCGAAAGAGCATCAAAGGTTATGTATAAATCCATAATTTCATGAGAATTAAACCAGTTGGAGCGAAAATCTGTCATCGCATTCAAAGAAATTTGACGTTTCTGAGAAACTTTATTTTGAATAAAATGGTTCCCATGATTTGCACCCCGTGGATCCGCCATATATTATGTATTTTCTATCGTAGAATCAATTAAATTTAACAAAAGTCAATATTTCGATTGTGAAAGTACTTCCATATTCACTAGACTGTGACCACTCGGAGAAAAGACTCAATCACAAAGTGTGTGGAAAACTTTTTTCCAGACATTTATACTGAACCGCATGTATTCCATTTGAAAAAAAAATTTCTTTGAATGCGATGACAGATTTTCGCTCCAACTGGTTCAATTCTCATGAAATTATGGATTTATACATAACTTTTGATGCTCTTTCGAATGATATATAACACGATAGCAAAATAAAAAAATTGAGAAAAAATTTTTTTTTTCGTAAAAAAATTAGTGATTTTTCAAAAATCGAAATTTTGTCTATTTTTCACGTTTAAAATTTACTTTGTACCCAAGACTGTTTATGAAACAAGTATGAGTTCGGGGCGACCACTTTGAATTAGTTGTGCCGCTTACCCCAGCTTTCACTGCGCTCTTACAGAGAACGCGTTTTAAGGGGGAAGATGTCAAGGATATATGACTCCCGATTTGTGGTCCCTTCCCCCGATTCGGTTCTGCTTGTGTCGTTCCCATCTAACGGAGTGATTGAACAGCGCGGAGAATGTCGAAGAGTCCCGAACCGAGCCGAAGTAACCATTGTAAGTAACCATTTTGCTGCAAAGTAACCATTGTACCATTGTTTCCGAATTCATTCTTTTTCGTTACGTTAAAAATATTATTGTATCGACTTTTTAAAAATATAAATCTCACGTATCCTATCGGTATTACCACTTCTATTGACAAGATCATTTCACTTCTCTTTCTCCGTTTTCTAAAACAAATCCATTTTATATTTTATCGACTCCCGAGGGCGCAACAAGATAACGTATTAATCGTGAGGGAAAATCCGTAAATTATTACTCTCTATAGGGTAGGGGATAGGGGGTAGAAAAATCAGTGAATAGGTAGATAAATCGTTATTTTTGTGTAATTCTTTCACATCTTTTCATGTGGAGGGGTAAAATGTATATCCAAAGAAAAAACGATCGTTCCCAAAACATATTTATCTGTGAAAGTGTGTCAGACAGCCAAAGTTTTCTCCCCCCCCCTCAATGAATCAGCACAGAAAAGGTCGACTTTCTTATCACTCTCACCCCTTTATTTCCCAATACTCAGTCTCTTTTTCCGTGGCAATATTGGAAGTTAGTCTCGCAACTTTATTTGGACCGTGAACAATATTGGTTCTTGTAGTGTAGTAGTTCAATCTGTGAATGTGCAGATGAAAATAATATTTATCATACTCTTGACAACGGTATTATTATCATGATCGTTTCCTAGACAATATTAAAATTCCCGCACTTGATTATTTTTACCGCCATTCTATCCTTTGATGGGTTCATTTTGGTTGTATTCATCGCTGTTACATCTAAAATGAGTATTGATTTTATTTGTCGCCGGGGAAACGAGACATGAAATTGTGGTAGTTCATATCTCGGTCTTACCCTTTCAGAAAACTAATACCACTTGATTTCAGATACCTGCGCTATCTCGCAATGGATATCGGATATCCTCTTATCTTTAATACTACAACAAATGATTAAGTAACCCGTACAATAGGGGTTATGTCCTCCATCATCACAATACTCGATGACTACAGGTGAACATCCGCCATTTCAATTTGTTCTATTTTTACGACAACTAATATTCATCGTATTTGATGTGAATTTTGAAATTTGAAATATTTTCAGTCTAGCGTAGCTTCCCAATCTTTGCACGTGAGACACTTATTTCATAGAGAATAGAGGGAAATTGGTGGAACTGATTGATGACAAACGTGCCATCAATAAATTCAATAGCGAATGAATATCGAACTTTAGAAACTGATGTCCCATGCCGATTCGTCAAGCATATGCGATGCCACAATTCGTGCTGGAGTAACTGTCGAGAGGTGCGACGGAAATTCTCTTACTTCTTCGACAAACAAAACATCTTCAATTGTTTTTCGGCGATGTTACAAGTTTATTGTTGATGTAACACAATGTGTTGATGTAACACATCATCGTTGACATCCGTAAACCACGCACCATCTGAAATAGTATTTTCTATATTGTGTAGAATGCTCTCAACATTCTTTCTTTCGTTCGTGCTTTCGATAAAATTACTGAAAGAGAGAACGTAACTGACATTTCAGTTTTTAAAAAAACACAAAGATTACTGGGTGCGGGGCATTTCTCATTCAACGAAAAAATCGCTCTACCTAAAAACTGAGTTTCGCCCTAGATGACTGAGAGAGAGAGGTCAGCTTTCAACTTTCCCTCTACACGTAAGCCCGCCCTCGTTCTTTGTTCCCTCAGACTGAACAAATACTAGACACCCTAACAAATCTGCTCACCATTCTTTCTCAGAAGTCAACTTATTTTTCTTCCCCCCTTTGGTTTCTACAATGTTTGCCTACTTTTTCTTGCCAATTGTATTCACACTGTAGCCGCCCCACTTTGTTTTGTCATTATCACATGTGATGTGAAGTTATTATCGAGAGTAGAACTATTCCTGTCCAATCATACTTTCATAGAAGTACAGAGGGTGTATACATGACTAGATGCGAGAGTGGGGCTGAGTGGTCCAACTTCCAAATGAAGCCGGTACAGAGTGGTTCGGGGGTAATGGCGATACTGTGTACCGAAGTGACCTCCGCGCACTAGAGCATATAGCCCTCATCAGTAATAATGGAGTGCCCAGCTCTGAGAGAGAGAGAGAGCACAAATTGAGATGGACAGTCCATCGGAGGGCGGGCTAATTGGCGGGTTTGTAGTGAAACGGTATGGATGAATGACTGTGAGCATCGGGAGTGGTAAGAGAGAGAGAGAGAGAGCGAGAGAGAGCGAGAGACGAGGAGTCATCTGCCACCCCATGCCCCCAAGAATCACTACTGTCATAAACTATTCTCAATACCGTGAGGCGCAATGGTTTCTACCTCTGATCGCCTAGCAATAACCTAAGCTGTCTCTCTCTCTTTCTCTCTCTCTCTCTCTCTCTCCCTCTCATCTCTGCCCTCTCCTCAAGTACCTGTTCACTCGCGGCTTCTCGAGTTACAATCACCTCCCTTCCTTCCTCCTCCTCTCTCTCTCTCTCTCTCTCTCTCTCTCTCTGTCACTCAAAATACCTTCGCCCTCCCGTTAATGGCGCGACTCGAGTTACGGAGATTCCACACGAATGTCACCTATATTCCGTATTGCACTGGATCCATTCATTATCATTCTATTTATACTTCTCTAGAATCGCTGATGGTTGGTCCCGTAGCATCTAGTGGCCGGCAGATAGATGCTACGGGACCGACCTCCGGCGATTCTAGAGTTATACCACCCATTCTTACCGTGTTCCATCTTACGGTCGCCAATCTATCCTCCCCATCACTAAGCCCATACTTATAAATGAAGTCCAGAAATCTCTTTTTTATTTGAATTCTAAATCTCTCCGAATCACGCGTATTTCGGTTAAGCCACTTCGAATTGGCTCAATTTCCGGGGGGGATATTTAGTACTGCCCATGCGTCCTCTTTTTCTTCTTCTTCTTTTACTTCTTTGAGTTCCTCGATATTCCTCTCTTCTCTACTCATCTCCATCGTTTTTCCCGTGATGGATGACACCACAAAATTGGGGGAGAAGCGTTGAAAGGCAGAGAAAGGGAAAGAGAGAGAGGGAGAGAGAGAGAGATGTCCGAAACAGAAATGGGCATATTCTAGGCATTTGTGATATTTCAGACTCGCGAACTGACATGCGTCGTTCATTGCATAGCAAACTTCACAGGACGTTATGTGCCTGGATTACCCAATTCGACCATTTCCCTTTACTCGACTCTCACACTATCACTATTGTCTCGGATCATCTCTTTCTTCTCTTCTCCGAGGATTGCCATACACCCCTCATCCCATTCCAATCGTGGGCACTTAGTTGCTGCCAACCTCTCTCTCTCTCTTTCTCTCTCTCTCTTCTCATCTCTCAATATGTCCCCTAGTCCACATCGACTCTGATCTGATGGGGGAATCAGGCGGGAGGAGAGAAGAGGTTCCGAGAGAGAGAGAGGCGCTTCTTCGTTCTTCCATAATTACACCGGTGATCCGGGAGAGAAGAAAGGAAGAGAGAGAGAGAGAGAGAGAGAGATCCGAAGCAGTTGGTCGAGGAGTCGAGAGACTCGTCCCGATACAATTGTGATAGAGAGGTTAGCCCCCCCCCCATCTTCCCTCTCGATCGACCAGGTAGGACATCTCTCTCTCTCTCTCTCTCTCTCTCTCTCTCTCTCTCTCTTTCTCTCCTCCATCTCTCTTGTTGTTGTCCTCTCATCCTCCCAATTACTGCCCATTTCCTTGCTCTTCCCTATTATTTTTGTAACCTGAGACCTCTAAAGAACTCTCGATTGAGGAGTTGCACCGACAAAAGAACTGGGGTCAGTCGGATTGCTCTCACAGGCAAATCTGAATGACCTCAGATCTTCCTACTAAAATATTTCTACAAATCAATAGGTTCAGGCTACCGAGCGACGACTTTAGAAGTCTAACGCTGTTTTCTAACGGAGAGTAAACCAGCACGGTAGCCTATACTGTGATTCGTAGATTTTTTCCTGTGATCTCTTCTCCTCTTCTCACTATTTTTGTTGTGTGTTGCTGCTGTTTTGCCAACTGCGACTTTGATCGATAATGGATAAGGTGATTAATGTGAGCCCATCACTCGATGTTGTCGAGTCGCCGAGTGAGAATCGGCGGAAGAGAGAGAGAGAGAGATGATGAGAGGCTAATCCACGTTACTCACCTAGGTCTTTAGTAAATCCAGTGGGGGCAGGCCCGCGTGGATCAGTGTTCCTCAATTTTGCAGTATTCGGAGCCAGCTATCGTATTCGCGGTCTCTTGTAATCCAAAAGACCCGTCGGAGTGAAAATGATCGCCCGGTGTTGTATGAAATCCAGGTGAATCTTGATGGCGGTCAACCCGCTGATACTTTAGAATCGCCGGTGGTCGGACCAGTAGACAATCCTCGAAGGCCAGCAGCATGTATCGGTGGCCAGCAGCATGTATCGGCAAGCAAATACACGGTACTGGGTATACAGTCGGTGACTCTAGAGAAGTACTAATCTACGTTTCTCCAGTATCCAACTATCTCCACTCTCAATTCCGTTCCTCCACTAGTATACGAGATTCTCCCTTTTCACATATCCGATCTCGTCTCTCAATGGCCAAATTTGCATATGGTCTTATTCGGGAAGAGATCGTGAGAGAGGAGGAAAGGAAACGGTTCGGATTTCAAGTGTATGTCGATGCGAGAATGTTCTCAGATAGTAGTCGGATGTGAAGGTGGCAGGAAGCGATATCTCTCTGAGACTATTTGTAGACCTGGGGAGAGAGAGAGGGCACTCGGGGGTCTCTATTCGGTCAACCATCACCGGTTGTTTGGTCTCATTTGCCCATCGGCACTGTGTGTCTCTCGTCTTCTCTCACCCGAATCGTCAGTCTAATCTTTCCTATGATTTCCTCATCACATTCTACTTTTTAATTTCTTCTCTCATGTGACATTTGTTTTCCGGAAAAGCTCTTTGAAAAGCAATTCTCCGGAAAACTAACACCACATCAGTATTGCACGCTACCGTAACCTTTTCTCCACCAATTAATAATAATTTCTTCTTCTTTAATTCCTCATTCACCAGATTGTTGATTTGCTCGCGCACTCAAATGCTGCGATAAAGATATGATATGGATTCACTACGAAAGAAAACGTGCGAAGCCCCTCTGGGCGGCGCCGCTTTTTTCATCTATAAGAGATTGATTGCACGATGTTTACGTGTCGTATGTGTTGAGTGCTATCTCTCTCTCTCTCTCTCTCTCTCCCAATTATAGATTCCTTTTGATCTCTTCACCGATCAGCGACTCCAATATGGTCTCACCTGGCTCCAATCCACTCTTCCCTCATTAGAAGTCATCTCTCTCTAGTCAGATTGATATCTCTTTCCCTTCCCCCAATAGTCCAATTGGCCCCCACTGTCTAATGCGTCTCTCGAGCCTC